>OZ024831.1:86188099-86527264 GCA_964016985.1 Anodontia alba | reverse complement strand
CCTCAGCAATCGGACAGACAGGCCTGAGCAAACAGTGTAGGCCCAGATCAGACGCCGCAGAACGCGGCGTCTGATCAGGGTCAACACTGTTTGCCACATCCAGCAATTTCAGACACAGGAAGAAGTAGTGAAATGGACTTATTTAAATTTTAGGACATGTACGGTAATGGGTTTTCGTGTCCAGATACTTAAAGTGTATTAGTAGTCTGGCAGTCTTAGGGGGTCTTTTATATGCATTTTATTGACACTTGTCATACTAAATGATCTATTTATAGCACTGACTAATTGACCTTCCAATTGTTCTTTTTGACCACAGTATCGTGGTAATAAAATAAGAAATGCACGCGGTTAAATGTAAACCCATCACGAAAACATACCTTTATAATTTTGATCCCTCAAACCCCATTGTTATATAGTAAAACTTGGGTTTATAGGGGTATACATTATTTTTCTTATTTCCGCTCAAAACATAGATTGTGGGTACTCGTTAGAACCGCCTCGACGAGGCGGTTCTAACGAGTACCCACAATCTATGTTTTGAGCAGAAATATGAAAAATATTAGAATTTTTTATCTGAAAATTTTCATATTTTGGTGGTAAAATTTTCGATATATTTGAATAGGCGTGTTTTCGTAATGGTATCTCCCGTTAACATTTGGACAAAGAGGACTGAGCAAACCGTGTAGACCCAGATCAGATGCCGCATAATTAACAAGTATAAGACATATCAATACTTGTTTCAACTTTAGAAGTATGGTAATGAATAAAGGTGTCCGAATATTTAGGGTAAATGCGGTACGTTTAAGAAATGCATGCATGTATGTATGTATGTACATACATGTGTGTGTGTGTGTGTGTGTGTGCTTGTGTGTGTGTGTGTGTGTGTGTGTGTGTGTGTGTTTGTGTGTGTGTATGTGTGTTCGCTTGTGTGTGCGTTTGTGTGTGTGTGTGTGTTTATGTGTGTGAGAATATATGTATATACTATGATGTAAATAAATAAAATATAAGTGTTAGGTTGTCTTCTTGTCTGATGTGTACAAATACAGTACAACTTTTCTATTTAGCCAGCATTTGGAAAACCCAAAACTGACTGTTGTAGAGAGGCGGCTGTTTTGTTTGTGTTGAGGTTTTACGGCCCAGTCAACCCAATGGGGTCATATCGAGCGCGGTCAGTTTACCTAACCACACGTTTACTGGGCAGGCTTAGTCCTCTAAGCGGTTAACCAGTATTGTGCACATTCTTCCGCCAGAAACTGACAACTGCCCTTCTTTCAGCGGAAGGGAGAGAATGACCGTAGAAAATATTTCATGATCAATTTCCACGAAAGAATGTTAGTAGTAAGGGTTGTCGCTATGGGTACCCATAGCGACAGCCCTTACTACTAATGTTGCCGACCTCGGCGGGGGTTGAACCCGCGACCTCCTGGTCTCCAGTCGGACGGCGCATCCAACTGAGCCACCGAGGCCGGCCAGAGGTGGCTGTTGCAGAGAGGCTAAACAGATAATAAAACGGCACCTTGGGAATTCAGAAATAAGGGTATTAAAGGAAGGTGGCTGTTGTAGAGAGGTTTAACATATAGTGAAAACACCACATTTGGAAATCAGATATATGGCTGTAATAGGGAAGTGGCTGTTGAAGAGAGGTGTAACATATTTTAAATAAGCACCTTGTGAAATCAGAAATATGCCTTTTATAGGAAGGTGGCTTTTGTAGAGAGGTTAAATATATAGTGAAAACAGCACCTTAGGAAATCAGATATATGGCTGTAATAGGGAAGTTGTTGTTGAAAAGAGGTTTAATATATAGTAAATTAGCCCCTTGGGAAATCAGAAATATGGCTGTTATAGGGAAGTGGTTGTTGAAAAGAGGTTTTACATAAAGTAAAACAGCACCATGGAAAATCAGAAATATGGCTGTCACAGGGAAGTGGTTGTTGAAGAGAGGTTTTACATAAATTAAAACAGCAATTTGGAAATCAGAAATATGGCTGTTCTAGGGAATTGGTTGTTGAAGAGAGGTTTTACATAAAGTAAAATAGCACTTTGAAAAATCTGAAATATAGCTGTTAAAGGGAAGTGTGTGTTAAAACAGCACCTTGGAAAATCAGAAATATGGCTGTTACAGGAAAGCATCTGTTGTAAAGGGGTTAATCATATAGTAAAACAACTTTTTGGGAAATAAGAAACACGGCTGTTATAGAGAGGTGTCTGTTGTAGAGAGGTAAAAAACATAGTAAAAACAGCACCTTCTGAAATATGGTTATTATAGAGAGATGGCTGTTGTATAGAGGTTAAACATAAATAGTAAAACAGCACCTTGGATAAAAATAAATAAGGTTGTTATTGGGAGGTGGCTGTTGTAAAGAGGTTATACATATAGTTAAACATTACCTTGGGAAATCAGAAATATGGTTATTATAGGGAATTGGCTGTTGAAAAGATGTTAAACATATATAGTAAAACATCATGTTGGGAAATTAGAAATATTGTTATGATAGGGAATTGGCTGTTGTAAAGATGTTGAACATATATAGTAAAACATCATGTTGGGAAATTAGAAATATAGTTATGATAGGGAATTCGCTGTTGTAAAGAGGTTAAATATATACAAAAAGAGCAGCTTTGGAAATCAAAAATATGGTTAAGATACGGAGGTGGCTGTTATTAAGAGGTTAAACATATAGTGAAACAGCACCTTAGAAATCAGAAATATGGTTATGATAGGGGTGGCTGTTGTAGAGAGGTTAAATATATAGTAAAACTGCACCTTGGGAAATCAAAAATATGGTTGTTATAGGGAGATGGCTGTTGTAAAGAAGTTAAACATATAGTAAAACTGCTCCTTGGAAAGTCATAAATATGGATGTAACTGGGAGGTGGTCGTTATAGAGAGGATAAACATATAGTAAAACAGCACCCAGGGAAATCAGTAGTATGGCTATTATATCGAGATTGCTGTTGTAGAGAGATTTAACATATTTAGAGATTATCACATGATGTTTTGGTTATCGACCGATGTATCAATCCGAGACCCTATTATCTACCCGAAGGTTTTAGCTTGGGGCAGAAAGAGCTAATCTTAGTGCTTTTCGTACGTTTGTTCGATTTGTGCTTAATTTGTTTTGTCGGTTTCCTCTTCCCTTGGTGTCTGGGAAGGGCTAAGTTTGTGATTGTAGCACTCCCTGGACTTTTCTCTTACCTTTTTTTTGATGCAGAGGGTGATAACCAAAAAACCACGTCCTAGTCTGTTTATCACATATTCAAATCCGCTTCTAAATAAGCTTTAAGCTTCCGTTCTAATCCTGGTTGTGTTATGACATTGTATGTTTTGTACATGTACTAAATTGGAAATTAAATATGTTTAAACTAAATCCGCTTCTAATTGTTTTGGAAGTTCAAAATCGCCATAAAATAGCGCAAATGCGCGTAACGTCACGTCATTTACATCATGTTGTTTACAACGTCACCATAACATCGCGAGCGGGCTGAAAAGGGTGCACGCCACTCAGTATTTTGCATAGACGACAATGCTAACATAACATCACCTTGTTCAAAAACTGCACATACATTTTTTTTCAAACCTGTCTTGTTTTAAAGGGTCATCTTAGCCCATCAATTTTAGCACAACATATGCAGGCGTATCCCACTTTCGAAAGATGTCATACACAGCCGTCAGTTTGTTCCCGAAAAACATGCATATTTTTCTATACAAGGTGTTTGTTTGTGTTGAGGTTTTACGGCCCAGTCAACCCAATAGGGTCATGTCGAGCGCGGTCAGTTTACCTAACCACACGTTTACTGGGCAGGCTTAGTCCTCTAAGCGGTTAACCAGTATTGTGTACATTCTTTCGCCAGAAACTGACAACTGCCCTTCTTGAATCAGCGGAAGGGAGAGAATGACCGTAGAAAATATTTCATGATCAATCTCCACGAAAGAATGTTGCCAACCTCGGCGGGAGTTGAACCCGCGACCTCCTGGTCTCCAGTCGGACGGCGCATCCAACTGAGCCACCGAGGCCGGCATATACAAGGTGTACTAAACTATATAAGCCCTACATATCTCCAAAATAAAGATTTTACATGTATGATTGACAGGTGGTTTTACTTTCGTTTTAATGTTAGCTCAAAGTTCTCCCTGAAAAGGGCGGGGCGACAGCTCATGAATATTTAGTGGTATGTACCCTAAACCATTGTCCGTTCAAAAGACACTGCTTCCGGTTTTCAGACCGGGCGGGCAGATAGCCACTTTCCGTTCAAAATACATTGTTTCCGGTTACAAGCATGATTATCTGTACCAACTGACATTGTAACCAGGGTATGGGTTACACAATAACGCATATACAAAAGATAGGTTATCATGCCAAACATAGTAATGAATATGTGATAAATAGAGATTATTATATATCAATATACATATCATACCCCATATCAACCCGAGACACCCATGCATGTACCAGGCTTAGTCCTCCAAGCGGTTAACCTGTATTGTGCACATTCTTTCGCCAGAAACTGACAACTGCCCTTCTTGAAGCGGCTGATATGGGTCGAGGGTTGATATGGGGTATGGTATGAAAATTGCCATATCATAATCTATTTATCATACATTTTTCTTTCTGACAAGTTTGCTTATTTGATATCGTATGCGGAGTCAAAGGCAAGACCGCCGAGTGCTCCGAATGTGGTGATATATGGGTTTTTTGCACGGGCAAAAAAAAAGCCGTATCACCCACGTGACCCATTATCAGACCTTTTGCGCTTCACAAGAGTAATGTGTGCTTGAAAGCCATGTTAGTATCACATATGCAAAATGAACATATTTTCTAGGGAATGTATGATAAAGTAAAATATCACCATGGGCAATCAGAAATATGGCTGTTGTAGAGAGTTGGCTGTTATAGAGAGGTAAAACATACAGTAAAATAGCACCCTGAGGAATCAGAAATATATTTGTTGTAAGGAGGTGGTTGTTTTGAGTGGGAACGGTTTATGAAGGTTCTATTGTACATGGTACGTACACATATGTGTTGCGATACATATTCGGAAATGCTAAAATCCTAAATGCGGTTGCCATCCATTTGTTGAAACCATATTTACCTTATGAATCCATTTATGCTCAATTTATTCTTCTATCTCCTATTTTCAATTTCGGGGCCCAGTTGTTCAAAACTTAGTTAACGTATCGTTAAAACTTTGATCATTAAATATGGCATATATGCTACTATATTTTGCTCAAAAAATGTGAATTAGACATTGTACTTACTAGAACAGTTAACATTTTGACCACTAACAAGCTCGTTAGGCTAACGATGCTTTGAACAACTGGGCCCAGGTTGTCAGATTTGTTTTTCATTATTATCATTTATTATAGAAATTCCTATACTAAATTTGAACAGTGTAGACCCTAATCTTTTTTTTTTTTTTTTTTTTTTTGGATTTGGGTTTTACGGCCCTTTCAAGAATATTTCACTTATATCGAGCCGATCGTTCATCGAAGGTGGGCGAAAACCGGAGAACCCGGAGAAAAACCACCTGACCATCCGTAAGCAGAACTTGGCTTTCCCACATATGACCCGAGCGAGGCTCGAACCACAGCGGTGAGAAACCGAATGGATTAAGAGTCAACTCTCTTATCCACTAGGCTACGGGGGCCCGCGGGACCCTAATCTGACGCCGCGTTTTGCGTAAATGGATTATGTATTCTGGCATACTGGCAGACAGGCCTGAGCAAATAGTCCCAGACTATTTTAGACCATCGATGTCCTGATAATTTCTGAATTTGTGAACTAGCGAATCCACCTAAGCTGATAAATAGGGCATCAGAAAATGGACCTTCCATCACGAAAACATGCCTATATAATTTTGACCCCCTTAAACCCCACTTTTATATAGTAAAACTGGGGTTTACAGGGGTATACATTATTTTTCTTATTTCTGTTCAAAACATAGATTGTGGGTACTAGATTGTGGGTACTCGTTAGAACCGCCTCGCCGAGGCGGTTCTAACGAGTACCCACAATCTATGTTTTGAGCAGAAATATGAAAAATATTAGCGTTTTTTTTTATCTGAAAAGTTTAGGTTTTTGGAGGTAAAAATGTCTATATATTTGAATAGGCGTGTTTTCGTAATGCGAACATGTAGCCAGCAAAGACCCAAATAAGCCTATTTATCCCATTAGTATTTTCTGTCCTAAGTAGAAAACACGAATCCTTTGCATTATGTGAACAAAGTTTAATGTAATGTACACCCTCATTTTCACAATAATATGTAGTGAAAACTAGGCATACAGGGGTCTATTATTATTTTTATTTTTAGGTTTTACAATTCTTTTCTTTATAAATCTGATTTTATTTTGTCCTGTTATTCATATCAATTTTATCAATTTTTATATTGCTGATATGCCGTAAGGTGCTTAATAACCCAAATTATCTCATTTTCACCATATTATATCATGGAAATGTCATGGTTTTAAAAGCTCTGTATAACAGGGACGATCAGAGAAATATTTTTCTTATTTCTCCACCAAAACATATGTTGTCGGTACTCATGAGAAACACCTTCGCTTATTTCTCCACGAAAACGTATGTTGAGTACTCATTAGAAGCGCCTACGCAGAGGAGCTTCTAATGAGTACACACAATATATGTTGTCGTTGAGAAATAAGACAAATAAACTGAACCAAAAAAGAAACTTTCGCGAGACTTCAATGGGACTGTTTTCACATATGTGTATATTAACAGTTTTTATTCGTATTTGTTATTGCACAATAATTTGAAATCAATTCATCAAAGTTCATTTACAGTCTGAAAATTATCAATTCCATTGGATTTTTCAATTTCTTTTGAGGTAGGTGTCGATTCATTTTTTTTTTTTTTTTTTTTGGCTTTAGTAACGAGTATGCCCACCGCGAGCATTGCTAACAGCTTGGCAGCGACGACGCATTGAGTGGATGAGATTATTAATTTGAGCCTGGGGTATATTATTCCACTCTTCTAGCAAAGCGTCACGGAGCTCATTGACGTTACCAGGCGGATTCTGACGTTACACGTGTGTCAAGGTTATCCCAAATGTGCTTGATGGGATTTAGATCCGGGCTTTTTGAGGGCCAGTCGTCTATGAAATCAATATTGTTGTTTCGCAAGAACTGGATATTGTCACGGGCGACGTGAGGTCTGGCGTTTTCTTGCTGAAACACAGAAATAACGCTGTGATTTTGTAAGAGAAGAACAACGTGTGGGGCAAGGACACAGTCTCTATACTTTTGAGTGTTCAAATTGCCATCAATGACCACTAATTGGGTACCATACCCATAACTTATTCTGGCCCAGACCATCACGGAACCCCCAGCGCCAAAACAATCCCGCTGAAGAACGCAACAGTCAGCGTAACGTTCATTCCTGCGTCGGTAGATCCTGATCCGACCATCACTATTGGACAATGCAAACCTGGATTCATCTGAAAAAAGAATCGTCCGCCAGTCTTGCCTTGTCCAGTTGATGTGTCTATCAGCCCATTGAAGCCTGTCACGGCGATGACGATCCGTTAATACTGTTCCGACGTAGGGACGACGTGCACGTAAATTGTCTCAGCCAATCGATTTCGTACGATTTGAGCGGAAATCCTGGGGTTATGAGTACCTGGGGTGACAGACACTGTAGCGGTCGCAGTTAAAAAACGATTTCGTAAATGTTGGTTCAAAATATAGCGGTCTTGCGCCGGCGTGGTCACACGTGGTCTACCGCTACGTGGAAGATCTTCCGTGCTTCCGTCTGCACAAACCGCCGTCTCAGACTTCTAACTGCCTGCACAGATGATCCAACTTGCGCAGCAACATCTTCCGTTGAAGCTCCTGCCTCCAGCATCCCAACGGCTCTCTCTCTCTTAAATGTTTCGCAATTCGAGGCATCGAAATTTTGCCCAAATTGTATCGATATAAAAGTGTTTAGGTATTTTTATGACTGTAGTCGTCAAGTGCAATAATTGCAGTGAAAAAAGTTAACCCATGTAAACAAGATATGTCCACCCCGTGCGTGCACGTGAAAATGGAGGTTTTGTCAAAACAGACGATATCGTTCGACATGAGGTGATTATCTGACCGATTTCCCAAAGTAGGACGTCAGTGTAAACTACTACATATACACATTTTTCTACATGTTGTATTTAACCTTACAAGTTTAAAACCTACTTTGCGAAAGTTTCTTTTTGGGTTCAGTATATATTAAGGCTGAAAAAGATGTGTTGTCTAGGGCGATGCCTTAGAAGTACACATTTCACACTGATGACCATCCGAAGAGTGATCAGATTGCGGGGATACAAAGGCGCACATGAGACGTCGCCGGAAGCACATTTCCGAAATTGCATGTACTTAATTACCTTATGTCACATCTAACGAGCCTTAGTATCTCATTCATCTGTCACTTAAATGAATCGTTTACTGGCGGACACAAAAACATACGTGAAATTACATGCTCCTCTAAAACATCATGTTAAAAAATAAAGTTAAAGAGCTAGTTTGAAAAGCCATCTTATAATGAAAACTCCTACTCTATTCGTTACGGGGCAGCATAGGGTTATAAATTACCTAGATTTATTTACGTTATAACCAACAAAACAACGACGACAGAAAATCAAAACAAAACAAAAAAAACAAACAAAAAAAACAAAAAAAAAAAAACAAACAAAACAAAACACACACACATAGCCGAGAGAATTAAACAAGTGCTAAATAAATTTATTTCAAAAGAACAAACAAGTTTTTTGAGTGGCCGTTATATCGGGGAAAATACCAGACTTGTCTACGATATACTACATATCACAGACGAATTAGATATTCCTGGCTTATTACTGATCATAGATTTCGAAAAAGCATTTGATTCGATCTCGTGAAAATTTATTGAAAAAAGTATTAAATTTCTTAAATTTCGGAGAATCAATTAAAGAATGGATAAAGATATTTTACAATGATATCTCAGCTTCCGTAGTACCATGTGTGTTTTGTCAGAATCTTTTATAGTGCTAAGAGGATGCAGACAAGGAGATCCACTTTCTCCCTATATTTTTCTTTTATGTGCGGAAATTCTTGCTCGACTTTTTAAATCAAATTAAGATATAAAAGGCATAAAAATAGAAGATGCGGAATATACTTTGTCACAGTTTGCAGATGACACAGCGGTACTTTTGGATGGTTCAGAAAAATCCTTAAATGAAACGTTAACAACATTGAATATATTTGCAACAGCTTCTAGATTAAAAGTTAATGCATCAAAAACCAGAGCTGTTTGGATTGGGAGCCAGAAATTTAGTAGGGGAAAACATTTAATCATAGACTTTAACTAGACTGGACTCAAAATGACTTTGATATCTTAGGAATAAGATTTTCTTGCAATTCTCGAAATAAACTACAATGAAAATATAAAAGAAATTAAAAAAAGAAATTAAACAGTGGTCGAGACGAATATTGACACCACTAGGACGAATAACTATTCTTAAAACGTTGTTAATAGCTAAACTTAATCATCTTTTTATCTCTCTACCTAACCCAAGTAATGATACTGTCCTAAAATTAAATCGAATGTTTTTCAATTTTATTTGGCAATCGCCTACTGATAGAACCAAAAGAGAAGTACTTTGCCAAGATTATTATAACGGAGGTTTGAAAATGGTACAACTTAATAGCTATACAAGTGCTTTGAAAGTTGGATACGAAGATTAATTATTACGAACTCAAAATATAAAATCCTATTTAAGACAGTACATACAAATATAAAAAATTTAATGAACAAAGGCGCAACATATATCGAAGAAATTAAAAGGCACTGTACGAATAAATTTTGGTGGGATGTCAACACAAAAACACGCCTATATAATTTTGACCACCTTAAACCCCACTTTTATATAGTAAAACGGGGGTATACAGGGGTATACATTATTTTTCTTATTTCTGCTCAAAAACATAGATTGTGGGTATACTCGTTAGAACCGCCTCATCGAAGCGGTTCTAACGGGTACCCACAATCTATGTTTTGAGCAGAAATATGAAAAATATCAGACTTTTTTTATCTGAAAATTTTCCATTTTTGGTGGTAAAATTTTCAGTATATTTGAATAGGCGTGTTTTCGTAATGTCTAGATGAATGAAAAAAACTTATTACACAATTAGTACCAAAATCGGCTTCAGACATTATTGGTAGTAGCATATGGAACAATATGAATATAAAAGTAAATAATTCTCCAGTGTTTTATCGCAGATGGTATGATAAAAATATTCATTTCATTAGAGATTTGATGGATGAACATGGGCAGTTGCTGACATACATATATGAGCAGTTTCAAGTAAAATATAATGTCAGAACAAATTTTGTGGAATTCGCAGGAATAAGAACTTCGGTAGAAACATATCTTAGACGAATTCAAATTTCATTAGCTACTGAATCATTATTCAATTGTCATTGGCCGTTTAATGTTAAAATTATAATGAAATCGACTAAAGGTAGTAAAGATATTTATACGGTACTAATCAATAAAAATATTGTTCCAACTAGCCAACCTAAGTGGGAACGAGCGTTTGAAAATACCCAATTGAATTGGAAACAAATACACAGTATACCATCCAAATATTGTCGCAATACAAAAATACACTGGTTCCAGTATAGGATTATCCATAGAATAATAGCCACAAACGACTTGCTAACGAAAATGAATATTAGACAAGATAATTTATGTACATTCTGCAAATTAGAACAGGAGAAAATGGTACATTCGTTTTGGCACTGTAATGTTGTTAACCAATTTTGGGGTACTATAGACCAATGGATTTTCGAAAAAAAAAAAAAAAAAACAACAACAAAAAAAAACAACAACAAAAAAAAAACAACAACAACAACAAAAAAAAAAAAAACCCAAAAAACAATTATATGGTAAATGTTGATAAGTACAGGGCATTATTCGGAATTCCAAGTATGTTACCAGCGATGCAACCAATAAACTACATATTAATATTAACGCGCCACTATATATATATATATATTAACGCGCCACTATATATATATATACATATTAATATTAACGCGCCACTATATATATATATATATTAACGCGCCACTATATATATATATACATATATATATATATATATATATATATATATATATATATATATATATATATATATATATATATATATATATATATATATATATATATATATCGAGTAAAATCTTCTAATTTAAATCATTTGAACTGGAAAAATTATGTTAATAAATTTCTGGAGACAGAAAAAACTGATTGCTATTAAAAATAGTACATACATGTACAATTAGATGACAACACACTAGGAAAAATGGCTTAACATTTTCGGGGCTTAGCATATTAGTGTCTAGTAGCCCTCTTTAGTTTAAAGTCGATGAGTATTGTCAATTTATATGCATGCTATATTTTTGCAGGATTACCTGTGGTTTTATACTAGCAGTGCAGATCACAACCAGATGCCGTGTTGTCAACGTCGAATTGGGATCTGCACTGTTGGACTGCTAAGTGCTTTGAGGCGCTAGGCGCTGATTTTCAACTTCGATACATGCAAGTACATTATGACTTAGTGATAATACTGCTTTGATAAATTAAAATTTCATATACAAGAGTGAATAAAATGAAGAATACTTACAGGAAAGAAAATGCACCACTACGTCTCAACCAGTATTAAGAGCGTATGGGGAAGAGAACCTTATTTCGCTTTTGCCAACTGTTACACTGTAACCGTCTTATTACGCTTCCTCTCCTGAAATAAACGATAAACTATTATGTAAAAATATAAATTTTAGAATCTATTTAGGTACTTATTCAAATAGGAGAAACATTCCAAAATGACGGAAATAATTTTGATGGAGATGTAAAACCTAAATACAAACTATTTAATTCTCTCGGTTATGTGTGTGTGTTTTGTTTAGTATGTTTTTTGTTTTGTTTTGATTTTCTGTCGCCGTTGTTTTGTTGGTTATAACGTTAATAAATCTATATTACGAAAACAAGCCTATTCAAATATGTAGAAAATTTCACCTCCAAAAACAGAAAAATTTTCAGATGAAAAACTCTGATATTTTTCATATTTCTGCTCAAAACATAGATCGCGGGCACTCGTTAGAACCGCCTCATCGAGGCGGTTCTAACGAGTACCCACAATCTATGTTTTTGAGCAGAAATAAGAAAAATAATGTATACCCCTGTAAACCCCAGTTTTACTATATAAAAGTGGGGTTGAAGGGGGTCAAAATTATATAGGCGTGTTTTCGTAATGTAGGTAATTTATAACCCTATGTTGCCCCGTAACGAATAGAGAAAATGTGGGTTCGTAGGTGTTTTCATTATTAGATTGCTTTTTAAATTAGCTCTTCAACTTTTTTTTAACGTGATGTTTTAGAGGAGGATATATAAATCCAAAATGACGGAAATAATTTTGATGGAGATACAAATATGCAAACAACAAGACGGGGCAGTTGATCTTGTGTCATCACGTATACGTGCTTCTTCGGGGAAAAAACAGTCATAGATTTAGACATTTGAACTTGAAGTCAAGGTCGCACCAAATAGAAGCCAACTACCCTCTATATTCAAACGTGACGGACGGACGGATGTACATACAAACACATGCATACATAACATGGAGACTGACGGACGCTCGGATCTTACACGAAAACACAATGCCCGATTTTTCTTCGAAAAGGCGGGTATAATAAAAATATAATGCGTAAATACCTGATAGGTAAAATCAAATAAATTTGTCTTCTGTAACTTTTAATACAATTTTACATTTTTCTGGTAAAGCGTCCTTTCTCGGAATTAATAAGAAAAAGATATTTACCGTTATACAGTAAAGGGAATCTTCTAAAACACTTGAATGACTTACGTCTTGCACACATGCATGCGTGAAGGTTCACCTTCGCAAATTACTGAAGTTCAGTGAAGCATTGAATATTTACAAAGTACAGTTGCTTTTCATATGTGTACGCCAAAAATTAATAAGATCTCGCATCGCATTAGCGCACCTATGTGATTGAAGTCTTTCATGTTGCATAGCTGTGTTATTGTGATGGAAAAAAGTATCAGTGGTAGCTATATACCTTTTGGACAAATGGAATGGTGGTTTGTATTATTTCATATATTATTTGTTTTTTCTTATACACGTTGTTACACATGTGTTCACGCGTATAAAAAATATTTGTATTTGTTATGTTGTCAGGAATTTTATTTTATAAAACACACACACACACACACACACACACACACACACACACACACACACACACACACACACACACACACACATCCCCCACCTCCCAAACACCGACACACGAACGCACGCACGCACGCACGAACACACACACACACACACACACACACACACAACATCAGCAACAAAAACATATAAATAGAATAAGTATCAAATTGTTTGAAACAAGTTACTTTAATTATTTAATAGCCGTGATTTATCTATCAAAATATTTGAGCCAGTTGCGAGAAAAAAGTTCTTCGCATCATTTGTTGAATCGAACTTTCAGTCCAAATGCCCGGCTCCATAGCAAGGTCACATATATATTGTGGCCTACCGCTTACGTGAGCGAACAGCATAGGTTCTGGCGAGGCACAGTCTCGCCAGAACCTATGCTGTTCGCATATACTGTAACGACTCTCCGTGGCGTAGCAAGAACGGAATTATTTTTACGCACAACCAGGAAAAATCATGAAACCTATGGCGAGAATCGTTTCTAAATTATGGGCTACTCTTAAAGGAAAGAATTTGCTCTCAGAGGGCACAAATTCTTTCCTTTAAGATCAGCCCCTATGGTAAAGAAGCAAAATATTTCATGTAATGCCTCTTCGTTATAAATATTTAATGTTACGCACATGCAAAATGTGCGTAGTTACGTACATGCATAATGTACGTAGTGAGCGCTACGTCTATGGCTCTTTTCCATGACGCGGCACGTTTGTTTATATATTATTGCATAAAAAGCAGTCTCGCACGTTATTAACAGCCGTGCATTAACTGGCGAAAAGCCGTGTATTAACAAGGCAATTTACGCGCTGTTAATGTAAGGCTTCGCAACTTTCAATATGATCGTACCGGAGCCACAGATTTGCTGCCGTTACGAGATGTGTACTTCCCGGCCCTAGTCCGTAGAAACTGCGTTCGCGAGACATCGATGAAAAGGCGAAACAAAATAGTGCAAGAAATAACGCGAAATGTAGCAAATATTTCTAATTTTTATGCAATAATAGCGATCGAACATGTTTTTTCAATGCATTAACATTCGCCAGGTCCCTAGGGAGATGTTGAAAACCGGGGCCTCCGGCCTCGGTTTTCAACACCTCCCTCGGGACCTGGCGAATGTTAATGCATGAAAAAACCATATTTGATCCCTATAATAATAACAGCTATCAAGAAAACAGGAAATACGGGCTAAATATTACCGTTTTTCTATATAGATAAAGTTAAAGAAGAGATAAAAGAAGCTTTATTTATAGTTACAGTCGAACCTCCATAGCTCGAACACCGATGCCTCGTTTACCATGGCTAACGAACTCGTTTTTACGTCCCTACGAAATTCTTCCGATAGCTCAAGAGAACAAATATTTAAGGAAACTTTCTTATTTTATCATGGAATTGTACATATATGTTGTGTGTACTCATTAGAATCGCCTCGTCGATGCGATTCTAATGAACATACTCAACATACCATAATTGTCTAGAAGATGGAAAAACATCCCTAAATTATCGCTATGTTCTCCCTGACATGTCGCCATGAGTAACCCTCAGTGGCTCGAACTACCCATGTCTCGAATAAATTTACATGGTCCCAAATACGAGGGATGTTCGAAATGAATTGTTTATTGTCCTCTAGCTCGATATCCACGTGGGGCACGATAAAAACCAATACATACCTGTATAGGGTTATTCAATATCTACACAATGGTGTATAAATGTACATGTTAGACTAAGTGTAAGACATAAAATTTGCCATTTGAATACACGCAGTCATTACAAATGGTTGGTAGAAGCGTCGACAAAAAAGATGAAATACGGGCTTACATCAAAGTTCGCTCAAAACTTGGTTGTTCTTTGAAGAAGCTGATGACTGAAATTTCTACTGCTTTTGGACCTTCTTGTGTGTCTTATGACACAGTTCGGCGGTGGAAAAAGAAATTTGAGTCTGGTGTAGAGTCCATCAAAAATGCACCGAAATCAGGCAGGCCAAAATCTGCATCTCGTAAAGTAATCGTTTCCAAAATAAAGGAAATAATTGAAGGAGATGCCAGATTTACAGTTCGTGATATTGCACGAAAGGTAGCCATATCACTTTCAACGGTTCACCTTATTTTGAAGAAGCATTTGAAAGTCAGAAAGATTTCAGCTTGATGGGTGCCACATCTGTTGACTGACGAGCAAAAGAGGCAACGGGTTAAAGTGGCCAAAAAGCTGCTTCAAATATTTCCAAAATATGACAAAAAGCAGTTTGCTAATGTCGTCACAGGTGATGAAACCTGAGTCCATTATTTTGAGCCCTTCAGAAAGGTTAGCAATAAGATCTGGGCCACTAAACACACCAAACGTCCAATAATTGCCAAACATTCTTTGAGTACAAAGAGGGTTTTGTATGCAATCTTCTTCTCTGGTGAAGGAGTCGCAATAAAGGTGCCAGTGAAAAAGGGCAAAAGCATCACCGGAAAGTACTACAAAGACGTAGTACTGAAGAAACTGAAAAAGTATTATCAGAAACGACGCCCTGCCACTGGTTTTAAACATGCCCGTCTTCTACATGACAATGCCCCAGCTCATACCTCCGCAATAGTTACGGCGTTTTTGAAGAAAGAAAAAGTAACTGTTTTGCCTCACCCCGCCCCCCCCCACCCCCGTATTCCCCAGACCTTGCCCCATGTGATTTCTTTTTGTTTCCGAAATTGAAAGCATTTCTTGCTGGGCGGAAATACCAGTCCCGACAGGCACTTAGATCTGCCATTCATCAGTACCTTATTACTGTGCCCAAATCAGCGTACCGTGACGCCTTCAAGAAGTGGATACATCGGCTGAAACTTTGCATTTCTAGCCACGGGGAGTACTTCGAGGGCATGAAATGATTACTTTTGGGCTAACTTGAAATTTGAAGTCTCCAGATAGAAATAAGCAATTCATTTCGAACATCCCTCGTATGTTCGAGCCATTGAGGTTTTACTGTATATCGCTGCACTGTTAAATTTTATCAGTTCACTAATAAAATATAGCGATGCACTAATTTTAGCATTGGAACTATACCGTTGCTTTTGCCCTCTTTGGTACACAGTATTATACAAGCTATTTACATCATTCTCTCTCTGCTATAGTGACTTTCATATGCTTTCATTTTATTCCCTATTTCTTTCATACCAAACTACTAACCTTTTAAAGATGATCGCCACTTTTAAAAACGATCGCCACTTTTAAAGATGGCCGCGAAAAAGATCCTTTCTGATAATGTATTTGAGTTTTCTGGGAATGACAAAATTTCTCTGTTATACCCATTCTTACATCCAGGTCTCGATGACATTTTGACCACTAAAGAACTCGTTAAGCTAACGATGCTTTGAACAACTGGGCCCAGGAACTTGATATACTGATACGTCTGCGATCTTGCGCATGGACGATCAACATAAACTATGGCATAGTTATACTTTGGCAGAGTCTGACTGATGTAGACCTTTGCTCTTTGCACATAACACGGGTCATTTGAAGAGTAGTCATGGACCACTGGTGTAGCTAGAACGGATTTGTTTTACGCACAACCAGGAAAAATCTTGAAAACTATGTCTAGAATCGCTTCTAAAATATGGACTGCTCTTAAAGGAAAGAATTTGCTCCCAGACAATTCTTTCTTTTAAGAGAAGCCTCTGTGATAAAGAAGCGAACTTTTTATGTTAATGCTACTTTAATACATCACAAAAACATGCCGATATGATTTTGACCCCCTTAAACCCCACTTTTATATAAAATAAAACTGGGGTTTTGCAGGGGTATACAATATTTTTCTTAATTCTGCCCAAAAACATAGATTGTGGGTACTCGTTAGAACCGCCTCGTCGAGGCGGTTCTAAAGAGTACCCACAATCTATGTTTTGAGCAGAAGTATAAAAAATATCGGGGGTTTTATCTGAATTTTTTTTTATTTTTTTTTTAGGTGATATCTTCTATATATTTGAATAGGCGTGTTTTCATAATGATAAATATTTTTCTCACACATGTTCCGTGCATGCGTAATGTGCGTAATGAGCCTACGCCTATGATGGACTATCGTCAAGCATTTAATTATGAATGTATTTACTCAGTGTGAATATTTCGGTCGGAGGCCTTCTTCAGTAAAAACGAAATGCAATAGTATTATAGGAATGAATTTTATTTTGTGGATTTTATCGCTGTTGTAATTCAACTTTGTCATCAAAATGTTGCCAATGTCCAATATTAGAGAAGGCGGTCGGAAAATAGTTCCGACAAATTCCTACTCTGGACTTTATTGAAATGTAAAACTAGCCTTTCCTTCAACCAATCAAATTGCGTGAAATGTGTATAAAGTTGAGTACTTTGGTCTGGAGGATTTTCACTATAGCGACAAAAGCATTTAGCTTCTTGTGTTCTGCAAGTGAGCATAAAAGATCTTAGGCAGATAGCCTGGATGATGTAGGCCTTCGTTCTTTGCCCGTAGCATAAATTCCGATTCTCATGATCCAGTAAGCATTCTACATAAATCTATAGCGGGCCGTTATCGGTCCGTCAGGTTACCTGACGGACCGATAACAGCCCGCTATAGGTTTATAAAGAATGCTAGCTGGGGAGGTGCATGAAATAATTATGCGCACTTGAACGATAGCTAAAATGCCTCAGTGACGTAATGTGCCTTAACGTGGGGTACACCCAGTTAAAGCCGAGATCTCGATGTCGGGGGCTGTCAGATTTCGAAGGTGAACAAACACAGACATGGCGGGCTATGGTCTTTATTTATCGATGTAAGTATCTTATAAATTAGCTTTCCGGAACGAAAGAAGAAGAAGAAAAAAACAACACAAAAACAAAACAAAAAAAAAAAAAAAAAAAAAAACAACAACAAAAAAACAAAACAAAAAAACAAAAAAAAAAACAAAACAAAAAAAAAAACAAAACAAAAAAAAAAAAAAAAAAACAACATACACACACATAAAACAAAACAAAAAAATCTTGAAAACTATGTCTAGAATCGCTTCTAAAATAGGGACTGCTCTTAAAGGAAAGAATTTGCTCCCAGACAATTATTTCTTTTAAGAGAAGCCTCTGTGGTAAAGAAGCGAACTTTTTATGTTAATGCTACTTTAATACATCACGAAAACATGCCGATATGATTTTGACCCCATTAAACCCCACTTTTATATAAAATAAAACTGGGGTTTTGCAGGGGTATACAATATTTTTCTTAATTCTGCTCAAAAACATAGATTGTGTCGAGGCGGTTCTAACGAGTACCCACAATCTATGTTTTGAGCAGAAATATGAAAAATATCGGGGTTTTTATCTGATTTTTTTTTTAGTTTTTTTTTTAGGTGAAATCTTCTATATATTTGAATAGGCTCGTTTTCATAATGATAAATATTTTTCTCACGCATGTTCCGTGCATGCGTAATGTGCGTAATGAGCCTACGCCTATGATGGACTATCGTCAAGCATTTAATTATGGAAGTATTTACTCAGTGTGAATATTTCGGTCGGAGGCATTCTTCAGTAAAAACGAAATGCAATGGTATTATAGGAATGAATTTTATTTTGTGGATTTTATCGCTGTTGTAATTCAACTTTGTCATCAAAATGTTGCCAATGTCCAATATTAGAGAAGGCGGTCGGAAAATAGTTCCGACAAATTCCTACTCTGAACTTTATTGAAATGTAAAACTAGCCTTTCCTTCAACCAATCAAATTGCGTGAAATGTGTATAAAGTCGAGTACTTTGGTCTGGAGGATTTTCACTATAGCGACAAAAGCATTTAGCTTCTTGTGTTCTGCAAGTGAGCATAAAAGATCTTAGGCAGATAGCCTGGATGATGTAGGCCTTCGTTCTTTGTCCGTAGCATAAATTCCGATTCTCATGATCCAGTAAGCATTCTACATAAATCTATAGCTGGCCGTTATCGGCCCGTCAGGTTACCCGACGGGCCGATAACAGCCCGCTATAGGTTTATAAAGAATGCTAGCTGGGGAGGTGCATGAAATAATTATGCGCACTTGAACGATAGCTAAGATGCCTCAGTGACGTAATGTGCCTTAACGTGAGGTACACCCAGGTAAAGCCGAGATCTCGATGTCGGGGGCTGTCAGATTTCGAAGGTGAACAAACACAGACATGGCGGGCTATGGTCTTTATTTATCGATGTAAGTATCTTATAAATTAGTTTTCCGGAACGAAAGAAGACTAAGAAAAAAACAACACAAAAACAAAACAAAAAAAAAAAAAAAAAACAACAAAAAAAAAAAAAACAAAACAAAACAAAAAAAACAAAAAAACAAAAAAAACAACACACACACACACAAAACACAGAGACCGTTTCTTGATAGAATGATGATAACACGGGAAGCGTTAGATTAATTTGAACTGTGTCCAGAAGAATTACAGCCAGTTTTGAAATGGCGACATCGTTATTTTTAGTGAATATCGCGTTTTTGATTGTTAATATTTAATTTTGTATCTACCTTTGACTGTAATAGGGGGCATCGTGGCAATTTTACATCATTCTGTTTCTTACGTCAGAAGTGTCAGGTTCGAAATTATTGAAAAATACATAGATGCCTACAAATTATTGACGTTGGTATCTTTTTTTACATTTATTCAAATGATCGGAGAAACTCCGACAGCTGTTATATACTATGTCGGAGTAGCTGTTGTTTGATGTCGGAGGTCGTATATAAAAGGCCAAGTAATCGCTACCTAAAACTGTTGTATTTTAGGCATGTCAGTGCAATGGATGATGCCATTTGATAGAAGATATGACAGGGTAACTAAAAGATGAAATATCAAAGACATTTTTATTTTTTAATACAGTCGAACTTCAATGGCTCGAACATCTTTGGTACCATTGAAATTTGTTCGAGACATGGGTAGTTCGAGCCACTGAGGGTTAAGCAAAGCGCCAGGTCAGGAGGCAAATGGGGATAATTCAGGATTGTCTTTTCCAACTTTTATATAATACTGGCATGTTGTGTGTACTCATTTGAATCGCCTCGATGAGGCGATTCTAATGAGTACACACACCATACATTTTCAGCATAAATTAAGAAAATATCTCTAAATATTTGTTTTCTTGTGCTATCGGAAAAATGTCCTACGGACTCAAAACTAGTTCGAGTCATCCACGGTAAACGAGCCATCCGTGTTCAAGCTATTAAGGTTAAGCTGTAGGTCATAAAATGATTCTGTTTTGCGTGCTTCATACAGCTATAGTTTTGTCACATTTCAACAGAATGGAATACTTCTTGCAAGTAATCTGGTCATTATTCCTATTCAGTACTGTTATCCTTCTATGATATCTGTTGTTTCTCTTTTCGGCAAATATTGCTTACTCAACAATCTAATGATATTCTTCATTGTTTGCATAGAATTTTTTGCTGAGAAAATATATGAAAATAACGTTTCATTTTTGCGTAAACTGTGCGGATTATCAGGGACGAACTAATACCACATTTGTAAAGTAGATCAAAATGCAATGATGAGGATCAATACACTAGAAGTGCACATCCTACACCAAAGGAACATATAGAATTTTAATGTCATAAGAAAAACTGTTCAGGCGAAAAGCCAGGATGACAGTGAATCCTGTTTCATAAGCTGCTACACGCTCATAAATGAAGCGAACAAAATGTCAACATAAACAGAGAGAAAGTAAACACTGACAAATAGAAGAAACCATAATAAAAGCACCGCTTTGATAAGGTCAGTTGTAAATATCTAGTGCTGTGTGGCCATCACGAAAACATACCTATATAATTTTGACCCCCTTAAACCCAACTTCTATACAGTAAAACTGGGGTTTACGGTGGTATACATTATTTTTCTTAGTTCTGCTCAAAAACATAGATTGTGGGTACTCGGCGAGGCGGTTCTAACGAGTACCCACAATCTATGTTTTGAGCAGAAATATGAAAAATATTAGCGTTTTTTTATCTGCAAATTTTCAGTTTTTGGAGGTGAAATTTTCTGTATATTTGAATAGGCATGTTTTCGTAATGCTCAGACAGTTCTATCTATACACTTCCTTTAGTCGTCCTAGGGTAGGCTGTGTTGGGTTATTTTCACCCTTTGTATTTGGCACACGAGTGAAAATTCTAACGAATACGCATAATTTTGCGAGGACAGGGAAATATTTTGGGGCAGCCACACGACAAAACTATAGTACGAAGGCACAATGAAGTTGTAGTGATCTCATCATCATCACGAAAGGACAGTCGCGGCATAAAATTCTACTGAAAATTTGAAAATAGTTTGTGGTCAAATAGCTTACTCCCACATTTCATACCTCACTAATCTGAGGTGTATAAAAGTTTATAATCTGAGAGAGAGAGAGAGAGAGAGAGAGAGAGAGAGAGAGAGAGAGAGAGAGAGAGAGAGAGAGAGAGAGAGAGAGAGTATTATTGTTTCGTTTATTGTTTTCATTTTATTTCTTATATTTTTCGAAACAGTTTTAGTAACATTCAGGACAGACAGACATTCAGGCAGAGAGAGAGAGAGAGAGAGAGAGAGAGAGAGAGAGAGAGAAACAGAGAGAGAGACAGAGAGAGAGAGAGAGTTTCCTTTTTTCTGATTTCTGCTACATTTCTTGCATTTTGGACCAACGGTATTGATGAGAGAGAGAGAGAGAGAGAGAGAGAGAGAGAGAGAGAGAGTTTTCAACATTTTACAAGGTAGACAACTTCTATTATTTTGTGACTTACCGTGTGCTTTAAGGGGAGCAATTTTTTTTCCTCTTAGACTAAATTCCTTTTAAGAAGTGATCTGAGCTGAGTTCAAAAGGGCAGGTTACTCGCGATAGTTGTGCCCTTGGCCCCTGCTCCTGTTGACGCTCGTCATTAGGTACAGAGATCTAGGGAAAACATTTGTCATCACTTTGCACTTCTGAACGCAGTCTGCTGTTTTGGTTTCTCTTTCAGAAGAAACCTTAGGTCATTAGCTACCCAATGAGGGCACAGCGAAGTTTCTGATCAGATTGAACAGATGCCCAATTTTTCTGAGACTTTGCTGGGAACACAGGCCTAACTCATGACTTTGTCACGTGCACTCAATTTAAATTTTCAGTAATTCAAAGATATACAAGACCGTTTACTCAGCAGGTCTCCTCGTTAATTCGGTGCCTTTCATTACGTGAAATTTTGCTATCTAGCGGAAATTGACACTGACGATGCGAGACCATTCGAAGGCTTAGTACATGTAGCTCTCAATTTTATTCATCACGAAAACATACTTATATAATTCTGACCCCCTTAAACCCCACTTTTATATAGTAAAACTGGGGTTTACAGGGGTATACGTTATTTTTCTTATTTCTGCTCAAAAACATACCTTGTTGGTACTCGTTAGAACCGCCTCGGCGAAATGGTTCTAACGAGTATCCACAATCTATGTTTTGAACAAAAATATGAAAAATATCAGTATTTTTCATCGGAAAATTTTCATTTTTTGGTGGTCAGATTTTCAGTATATTTGAATAGGCATGTTTTCGTAATGTATATTTGGAATGTCCTGTTACAAGATAAATGACTTATCGACGGATATTGCGGCCTTTTATATTCAGCAAGAGTGAACTATTAAGACCTAGTCACATCGCTTATCATCAGCTTGAAGAGACAAAAAGTATTTTGAACACTGAACAACAACTGTACCATAGGCTTTCTCTGTCAAAAAATACATTTGGAGCTTAGTTGTCTAGGTCATCACCAATCAAGCCTCTTGTTTTCGAGAGGTTTAAGCAGTTTGCATTTCGTTTACCAGTGCGATAGATGTGATATTCGCTTTAAATATTTTGCCGTTCTCCGACATCAGGAATAACATAAAAACGTCTGCCCTCCGAAATCAATGCAACATACCTCCGATCATTTAAATATCCATAAAAATAACACCACCGTAATTAGTTTGCAAAATTAGGAAAGTCTTATGAGTTTTTCGACAATTCATCTCGAAAACATGCCTATATAATTTTGACCCCCTTAAACCCCACTTTTATATAGTAAAACTGGGGTTTACAGGGATATACATTATATTTCTTATTTCTGCTCAAAACATAGATTGTGGGTACTCGTTAGAACCGCCTCGTTGAGGCGGTTCTAACGAGTACCCACAATCTATGTTTTGTGCAGAAATATGAACAATATTAGAATTTTTTATCTGAAAATTTTCATTTTTTGGTGGTAAAATTTTCAATATAGTTGAATAGGTGTGTTTTCGTAATGTACACGTCTGATATAATCAAGAGGGAGGTGTAAAGTTGCAACAATGCTTACAATTTATAAAAATGGTAAATATAAGATCAAACAATAAGCAAATGAAATAGAAATCGTCTTTGAAAAAAAAAATGCATTTCTCATTTTAGAAGTGGTTTTCAATCCAACGACAAGCTTTAGAAATGACGATTTCCGTGTTTACAACATTCCACTTAGAATCTACCAGGTTGTTATTTTCCTTCCACACAGTTTATATACAGTTTATATATACGGAAAAAATAGATATATACCGACCCTGTCTTTTAGTTTCTGCTGTTGTTTACCTCCGAAATCAGATAGCCTCCGATATGGAGACCTCGGGTTTACCTGCGTGAGGTAATGAGCGCAACACGAGACAATGAACTGCACCACAACGTGAAGTTATAAACGTTCCGATATGTGCGTCAAACGAAGACTCAGATCAGCCTGCGCGTATGCGCAATCAAAACAGAATCTTCGCTGTCCGACGAAGAAAAAAAGTATACACCACGAAAACACGCCTATGTAGTTTTGACCCCCTTAAACCCCACTTTTATTCAGTAAAACTGGAATTTACAGGGGTATACATTAACTTTATTATTTCTGCTCAAAACATAGATTGTGGGTATTCGTTAGAACCGCCTCGTCGAGGCGGTTCTAACAAGTACCCGTAATCTATGTTTTGAGCAGAAATATGAAAAACTCCCAGAATTTTTCATCTGAAAATTTTCATTTTTGGTGGTAAAATTCTCAATACATTTTGACGTGTTTTCGTAATTCATCGGCAGCACAGACTGATCAGACGGTGTGGATCCGCAGGATGATACGTCTCCACTGGCGGTAAATAATCTCATGTTACAAATTAGTGAACCGATCACCCCACACTTCGCCAAACTCGATACGCTATCGTATATACATGTAATCATAAAATCTGTATAGAAATTGAGACAGCGTACTACAAATCCTACAGTAAGACCTGTGTGACTAACAAAAACTCAGATCAGCTTGTACATTTACCCGATATGGCAAGGGTTCTCGTTTATCTCTCTTTGGAGGCTGTAGAAGGCACATGCGATCAGCGAAGACTCTGATCAGACTGCGCGGATGCGCAGGCTGATCTGAGTCTTCGCTGGTCGCACAAGTCTTATTGTAAGTTTTGTCGTGCGCTGGCCCATTTATGACATAAAGTAAATATTTTCTAAACGGGGAAATATTTGACTCCCCCTTATCTTTAATACAGTGTTAAAACGTGTATACATAATTGGAAAGGGAACAATTGTTTAACTAGATTTGATTTTACTAAATAAGGAAGTTGACCAACACTGAGGTCAGTACATGTATATGTTTCATCTGTACCCGGAAGCTATGTCATAAAATGGTCGATAAATTATGGAGCTGTGCATGAATTAAGATAACTTATTTGACGTGTGCTGTTGTATTCTTAAGGGATTTACAGTGTGATTTAAGGATAATTTAATTATTTTGATTTATTTTATTATGTGTATTTAAATAGACAAAATGGCTACTATATGGGAAAGAATAAGAAACTTGTTCTCACGGAAGGAGACCAGACAGGAAAAAAGTGGTGTGTATGCTTTGTAACACTTACATATTTCCATTCTAATTTTAGGTTTACATTTCCATTCTGATCATGAAATATTTTCTACGGTCATTCTCTCTCTTCCGCTGATTCAAGAAGGGCAGTTGTCAGCTTCTGGCGAAAGAATGTACACATTACAGGTTAACCGCTTGGAGGACTAAGCCTGCCCAGTAAACGTGTGGTTAGGTAAACTTACCGCGCTCGACATGATCCCATTGGGTTGACTGGGCCGTAAAACCTCAACACAAATATTTCCATTCTAATTATAGTTCTTCTATATTGCAGTTCTTCTTTGTTTGTGCGTCTGTGGTTTCATGTGACATTTATTATATCATTATTTGTTCCCCATCTCTCTTTCTTTTAGTGTATTCCCAGTCAGCATTCTACGTAAATCTATATCGGGCCGTCATCGGCCCGTCAGGGTAGCTGACGGGCCGATGACGGCCCGATGTAGATTTACGTAGAATGCTAGCTGGGTTGGGAGGGCTGTGCGATATGCTCGTAGCATTTCTTGTGTATCTTCACATATTTTTACATGTATTAAACACCGTATTCGACCGCATATACCCCTATAGGCGCACAATCAACCCAGCAGGCACACAACGTTGAAACAACGTCGATTCAACTTTAAATCGACGTTGTTAAAACGTTGTGTGCCCGCTGGGAAGCCATTCCGTGGTCTTCGGCCGGCTGTAATCTGAATTTGGAAGACATCTCGTGCTTCACACTACCCTCGCGCACCAAAACAAGAAAGTAAATAAGTGAACTCGGGAACTGATACAATCAGAGCCACGTCAAGGTCTCAACATCGAAGGGGAAGACAGACAAATACAGTCGACTCTCGTTATCTCGAACTCCAAGGGACTCTATGAAACACTTCGAGATATCCGTACTTCGACATATCAGATTTGCGGAACTGAGGAAAACAATAAATCGAACAACCACTTTTAACATAATGAACATGTAATTTGACTCCTAAGTTAGAGATATATTGAAAATATTGTGGAAAAGAGGAGAAATTGCTCCTAAGGAGCAATTTCTCCTCTTTTCCACAATATTTTGTTGCCTATTGGTAGATCTCTGTATTAAAACAGGGACCAGATTTTCACTTCGAGATAAGCGGTTATTCGAGATAAGCGAGTTCGAGATAACGAGAGTCAACTGTACAATTAAACAGCCACAAAAAGAACAAATGGCGAGCAAAGTTGGCAGCCCTTTCCAAAAAGGTGGCAATCGTGCCTTAAAACGGCCCTAAATTGTTTCTGTGAAACAGACAAAACAAAATACAGAGACTAGACAGGAGGTACACAGTTCGTTTGTTTACATGTTGTAGGTATTCATTAGCAGCGTCTCATTACGAAACGCCGGTGAATTAAGATTCACGTGTGTATCATTATTCAATGACTTAAGAGTCTTGTGCTTAACACAATGTAATATTTTAGACACATTACAGGAAATGAATGTTTTGATATCGACAGTACGTATCTAGTTTTCTTTACAATGATTTAATTATTTACCGCAACAACCCTAAATATGGGGGCAAACGGCCCTTAGCAAACAGTTCAAACCCAGATCAGACGCCGCGTATAGTAAAATAAGAGTTTTCTTCTAAATTTTTAGATAAGTATGTAAGTAGTCAAGTATCTCAATACTCAATGTAAATACAGTATATGGATATGGATATAACATTCGAACAAAACAAAACATTTAGACGTAAACGTCAAGTACCGGCGCAAGTTTTGTTCATGTTTACATAGAGATATGGGACAAGGGTATACTAAACTTTAAATTAATTTTCAATGTAACAGGTAAAATCGAACAACAATATGATTCTTTAACTGCCACAGGCGATAATAATAGGCTTTTGCAAACAGCATAGACCCAGATGAGACGGCTCATATGAGCCGTCTCATCTGGACCTACGCTGTTTGACATTCCGTCTTTCAACTTTATGTATAAACTTCTTTTCAAGCGATAGTTTGTTAAAAAAGAAAAGCATACGACAATGTCGTCTGAAATTTGGCACCGAAGGCTACGGAATGGCTTCCCAGCGGGCACACAACGTTTTAACAACGTTGATTTAAAGTTAATGTTTGCTTTTATTAAGCGTTATGAAATTTCTTGATTGAAATGAAAATAAAATAGACATTAATCTGTTTACAACACAGTTTGTAATAAGATTTTTTATATTTGCCGGGATCGTCACAAAACGACGATCCCGGCAAATACAAAAGGTTCTTAGTGAGCTAATCCAAAACGCTGACTCTATAAATTCATTCGTAAATAGATGTGTAGCATGGATTAAAAATTGAAACTACTATTTTATTGACCCAACCGCCATCACAATATCAATACATTGATTATAAATTTACTGTAAAAATTCTAATATTGGGACAGACAGATCTGAGCAAGCGGCGTGGACCCGGATCAGACGCTGCAGAATGTTATGTCTGTTTAGGGTCTACAACGTTTGACACTTGTCCAGTTATATTTTAGGCGCATCAACTTGTGGTGGAATAGACCTTTACAAATTATAGGACAAGTATGGTAAGGAGTTAAGGTGTCACAATATTTAAAGTAAATATTGCATACTAATAGACGTCTTCAGTGAGTCTCGCTTTCAATTTTCTATTAAAAAAAATGAAAAAAGTCCGTATTTTATACCTGATGCAATATCTAGAAATTGTTATGGAATAACTGAAATGTAATACAATTAACAGTGAAACATAATGATGCTAAAGTTATACAATGTTTTAGCTCAGTCAGTATCATGCTAATCATCCTCTCATTTTCATACTTGTATCTATTGCATTGTATTTGTTGTTTTATTAATTTGTATTGTATGTATTTTAGAGGGCCTCATGGAAGATTGGCTCTGCCAAATAAGTCACCATCTTTAAATAAAGCCAACTTACTTACTTACTTGCTCCCATATGTAAAAATCCAAAGCTATATTAAGAGATCGGCGCGATTCCCGCACCGGTCAATGACAATTATTAAATGATCTTTAGCAGCTGAGCCTAAATTATATAGGGCTATTTAGGACTGCAGCTTATATTTCTGCTAACGTACAGGGTGCGAATTTTGTTAAATGTATGTTGTAGTATGTAAAAATTCAGTAAGGTTTAATATTTGGGGAAATGCGAATTTACGATAACAACTCTGTTTACGAGTAATGCGTAGCTCCATGTTGACTCATAATGTATAGTGAAAACGGGTGTGAAGAGTCTATGTTATATGACAGTTTTCTTTTTCATAAATTCGCAGTTTTTAAACTAGCTTTACAATGTGTTTTACTGGTAAAATTCTTTTTCGCTGCATAAAACATCATTTGTTTATTAACCAATATGCCTTTTATTTCCCGTATTAGATGGGGAAAATGTTTCTAATAGGGTGCCATAACTATACAAAATCAGAATGGTTAGTAAATCTGACTTGCTAAAGTAGTTGTGGTCATGGTACCCAAGCCATAATCCAAACTCATAAATCCGTAAACGAATGACGAATAAGAATGTTCAGACCAACAGACATGGACCCCAGAATAAAGAGTGTAATCAGGCGTCCGCGGATAGTAAGCATTATTCGCCCATCATTCCCATAGGCCAGAACGAAGGAAATGTAGATAGAAGCGTATGTCCGGGTTTTTGGAAGTCTACTTATGGCTCGTCATTGGCAAAAACATCAGAAACAATTCTGGAAACTGCCACCTTGTAGGGATTGACCAGATCATCATGTCTCCCATAGAACTTCTTAAGTGTTGCCACCAGTTTGGCTTTTTTTATAACCATGAGGCCCACAGCTTACATAATTAGTATGTAGCAATGTTCAGTGGTCCCTTACATAAATATTGCCACTCAAGCCCCTTGGGCCTAAAGTGGCCACACCCCGGGGGGTCATTAGCTCCCATAGACTTATAATGGGAAAAATTTAAAAAATCTTCTTCTCTTAAACATGAGGCCCACAGCTTACATATTTAGTATGTAGCAATGTTTAGTGGTCCCGCACATTCAAGCCCCTGGGGTCCAAAGAGGCCATGCCCAGGGGGTCATTGGCTCCCATAGACTTATAATGAAATAATAAAACAAAAATCTTCTTCTCCGAAACCATGAGGCCCACAGCTTGCATATTTAGTATGTTGCAAAGTTTAGTGGTCCCCTACATAAATCCTGCCAATTAAGCCCCTGGGGTCCAAACCCGGGGGTCATGAGCTCCCACAGACTTATAATGGGAAAAACCTAAATTAATCTTCATCTCTGAAACCATGAGGCCCATAGCTTACAGATTTAGTATGTAGCAATTTTAAATGTTCCCTACATAAATCCTGTCAATCAAGACCCTGGGGCCCAAACTGGCCAAGCCCCGTGGGTCATTAGCTTCCATAGACTTATAATGGAAAAAAAAACTTAAAAAATCTTCTTCTCTGGAATCATGAGGCCGCCAGCTTACATATGTAGTATATAGTAATGGTTAGTGGTCCCCTTCATAAATCCTGCCAATCAAGCCCCTGAGGCCCAAACTGGCCACGCCCCGGGTGTCATTAGCTCCTATAGACTTAGAATGGGAAAGAAAATTCCTCTCTGAAACCATGAGGCCCAGAGCTAATATATTTAGTATGTAACAATGTGTAATGATCCCCTATATAAATCCTGCCAATCAAGCCCCTGGGGTTCGAATTGGCCACGCCCGAGGGGTCATATGCTTATATAGAGCTAAAGATACCTTCAAAAATCTTCCTCTCTGAAACCATGAGGCCGAGAGCTAATAGATTAAGTATGAAGTGATGTTAAGTGGTCTCCTATATTAATCCTGCCAATCATGCTCCTTGGGTCCAAATAGGCCACATCCCAGGGGTCATTAGCTCCTATAGACTTATAATGGGAAAAAAAAACAAAAAAAAAACACCTTCTTCACTGAAACCATGAGGCCCAGAGCTTATATATTTTGTATGTAGCAACGTTTAGTGATCCTCTACATAAATCCTGCCAATGAAGCCCCTGAGGTCAAAACTGGTCACACCCCGGTGTCATTAGCTCCCATAGACTTATAATGAGAAAAGCTTAAAAATCTTCTTCTCTTAAACCATTAGACCCACAGCTTATATATTTTCTACCTCGCAATGTTTAATGGTCCCCTACATAAATCCTGCAATCAAGTCCCTGGGGTCCAAACTGGACACGCCCCAGGAGGCCGTGAACTCCCATAGACTTATAACGGGAAAAGATCTTCGTCTCTGAAATCATGAGGTCCAGAGCTTATATATTTAGTATGTAGCAATGTTTAGTGGTCCCCTACATAATTCCTGCCAACCAAGCCCCTGGGGCCCAAACTGGCCACACCCAAGGGGCTCGTGACCTCCCATAGACTTAGAATGGTAAAAAACTAAAAACAAATCCTCTTCTCTGAAAGCATGAGGTTCAGAGCTTATATATTTAGATGTAGCAATGTTTAGTGGTCCCCTACATAAATACTGCCAATCAAGCCCCTGGGGTCCAAATTGGCCACGCCCCGGGGGTCATTGGTTCTCATAGACTTACAATAGAAAAAACTTAAAAAATCTTCTTCCCTGAAAACAGCTTACATATTTAGTATGTAGCAATGTTCAGTGGTCCCTTACATAAATATTGCCACTCAAGCCCCTGGGGCCTAAAATGGCCACACCCCGGGGGCCATTAGCTCCCATAGACTTACAATGGGAACAATTTAAAAAATCTTCTTCTCTTAAACCATGAGGACCAGAGCTTACATATTTAGTATGTAGCAATGCTTAGTGATCCCCTACATAAATCCTGCCAATCAAGCCCCTGAGGCCCAAATGGCTATGCCTCGGGGGTCATTAGCTCCCATGTATACTTATAATGGGAAAAAACTTAAAAAATCTTCTTTTCTGAAACCATGAGGCCCAGGGCTTATATAATATGTAACAATGTATAGTGGTCCCCTACATTAATCCTGCCAATCTAGCCTCTGTGGTCCAAACTGGCCACGCCCCAGGGATCATATGCTTATATAGATCTATATAGCTAAAAAACCTTAAAAATCTTTTTCTCTGAAACCATGAGGCCGAGAGCTAAAAGATTAAGTATGAAGTGATGTTAAGTGGTCTCCAACATTAATCATGCCAACCATGCCCCTGGGGTCCATCCCAGGGGTCATTAGCTCCCATAGATTTATAATGGGAACAACTGTAACGTGTACCGAGCTACTAAGCCTTATGTGAGCACAACAACGTGCGGTATTCCTCTTATACTACCTTGCACAAGAGGATATAATTTTCCGATGGCTACCTTGCTTTGTTGGTTAGTCCAATGATTAAGCAAATGATTATAGCAAAAACAACTAAATCAGCGGAATCAGTTAACTATTAAAACATCATACATGCAAACAAATAATTAACTACAGGCCAATAAGTCACGATGCTTTTGACTACGAACCTTTGTTCTGAGACCTTTCTCAGATCTTATTTATGTTCTGAGACCCAAGTGGTTTCACAAGAAAAATAAATGCGCTGCGACCCAGGTATCTTATTACAGAATAGCACTACGACGTCACTCCATCTATAGAGGTTTTCCTATTATGGCATTTCATCAGTAGGAAATAGCGTATTCTGCAATATTGTCCTAAAGTCCCAATATTTATATTCTTGATTTCCTACGATGTGCACACTTCGACTGCAACTAGCTAAATCACTCTCTTCTACAGGCAGAAGCCTTTATATACCAGTAACTACGTCAGCAATCCCAAGATGCATTATAATTTCCATGACTTTCCAAATGATGCCGTAAACCTCAGGGGGGGGGGGGGGGGGGAGGGGGGGAGGGGGGTAACTTAGGGGTAATTTTGGTACGGGTGTCCAAGCCAGTATTTCAAAACCTACCCATTCATATACTTGGCCTTCGAAAAAACGGACCCATTCATATACTTGATAATCCAAAATTTTGACCTATTCATATACTGCCCTTTGATTTTTTGTACCCATTTTTTGCTGGTTATTACACAAATATCATAGCCAATTTATGTAATAACAAGAGGATAAGCAGCCTCGAAAACTCTCTGAGCGAAAACTATGTGCATAAACCAGGATGTCACAAAAATGGGGCCTTTCACATAGGAATCCAGAAAAATCGGGCCATTCATATACTTTTTGTTGAAAAAAGGGGGCCAATCATATACCTGGCAGCGCTGAAAAAGGGGGCTATTCGGCACGCACATCCGTACTATGCATAAGACGCGGCATGCAATTGTAATGAAAACCGCAAGAGCGCTACTTTTAATGAGCGTCTATCGAACTGACACCTGATGATTAATAATATTTCCTTGATTCTACGCATGGGATGATAGAATATGATATGCTTGTAATCTTTGAGGGACATAGCAATTATTTCAACAATAAATATTGTAAGATTGTACCTACATGTTAAATAAAACGTGAATAAATTAAACCACTCCAACCAGACGACAATTTTGTCTCGGTACGGTACTTCATAAATACTATCATAAATGACCATACCAACGGGTGATTTGGAACTGAATAGAACAGAATATTTGTATTTGTTACGCAACTTAAGAAATCTTCTTCTATGAAACCATGAAGCCCAGAGCTTATATATTTAGTATGTAGCAATGGTTAGTGGTCCTCTACAAAAAACCTGCCAATCAAGCCCCTGGGGCCCAAACTGGCCACGCTCGAGGGGTCATTAGCTCCCATAGACTTATAATGAGAAAAGCTTAAAAAATCTTCTTCTCTGAAACCATGAGGCCCTCAGCTTATATATTTAGTATGTAGCAATGTTTAGTGGTCCCCTTCATAAACTGCAATCAAGCCGCTTGGGTCCAAACGGGCCACGCCCCGGAGGTCATTAGCTCCCACAGACGTATAATGGAAAAAAAAAATCTTCTTTTCTGAAACCATGAGGCCCACAGCTTACATATCTTGCAATATATATTTAGTATGTAGCAATGTTTAGTGGTTCCCTACATTAATCCTGCCAATCAATCCCCTGGTATCCAGACGGGTTACGCCCTGAGAGTTATAAGCTCCATAGACTTATATGGGAAACACTTAAAAATCTTCTTCTCTGAAACCATGAGGTCCACAGCTTATATATTTAGTATGTAGGAATGTGTAGTGGTCCCCTTCACAATTCCTCCAATTAAGCCCCTTGGGGCAGTTATCTCAGATGAGGGTAGTGGCACACACCGACGATCCCGGCAAATATAAAACGTCCTTAGTGAGCTAATCGAATAATCTACCATATATAAAATTCCAAAGCTACATTGAGACCGGCGCCGGTCAATAAAAGGATAGGAGAAAATGTTTTGTCATCAGAGCTCCAAACGAGAGTTAGTAAAGTGTTTTTCAGCATCGTTTTTTGAGCCGATTGTTTATAATCGAGCTAGTATACAAACGCCAAAAGTATGTCAACGTAATGCCCACAAGACATTAATTGTACTGCGCACAAGCTTCTCAAAGAATAGCTGCTTGTTTGAGATTCAGAGTCCCTAAATTTCTAATATACGTGTGAACTGCGTATTCAGAAGCTAGTTCCGGCATGTAACTTCGTTGCGTTGCTTTTCATTATAGCCGGGACACTGCATTTCCTCCAGGATTACATGCGTTGTCAGTTGAAGCTCAGATCCCCACAGGCTGATCAGAGTCTTCGCTGTTCGCCTGAAGGTGCTTTTGATCCTTGGCTACACACATAGCGCCCTGCGAAGACTCTCGTCAGACTGTGCGGATGTGCAGGCTGATCTGAGTCTTCGCTGGGCACACTTGTAGTCTTGCAGGAAATGCTGTGTCTCGGCTCATTTGTAAGCGCGCGCATGCTTGATTTTGGTGATATGTTTGCAGGGGGAAATAATGGAACAAAGGATAAAGCAGAAAGTTCCACGGCACCGAAGAATGCATGTAAAAAAGGTATGTTTGAAGATTTTTTTTTTTTTTTTTTTTTGAGATTTCGTGTTATACATTGTCATATGCACTGTGGTTTGCTGAAACCGGTGTAACGGTAAATCAATGTAGACCTATTTTTTCCCCTTCGGAAAATTGTTCTACTCTACAAGTAAAGAATTTGCACCCCATGGGAGCAAATTCTTTCCTTGTAGAAAAGATCCCTTTTCAAAAGGGTATAGGTCTGCAAAAAGCATATCTCGAAGCCACAAAGTTGGTTTCGTAAGACAAATGGCGGCGAAATCTCCAGGTGTAACTTTTACCTTAAGAAAACAGAAAATCGAACATTGTGATAAATTATGGACTGTACGTTGTTAATACTATCGAACCTCAATAACTCGAACATCACGTAAAGTTTTCGAGCTATGGGTAGTTCGAGCAACTGAGGGTTAATCATAGCACCAAATCAGGAGGCAAATGGATATCATTTAGGGTTCTCTTTTCGATCTGCTGTATAATAATGGAACGCTTAGTGTACTCATTAGAATCGTCTCGATGAGGCGATTCTAATGAGTACACACAACATACATTTCATGATAAAATATGAAATTTCCCAAAAATATTCATAAATGTTTGCTTTTTTTGGCTATTAAGCGACGTTCCTAGGGACTAATAAATCGAGTTCGAATTAGCCGTAGTAAACGAGTCATCGGTGTTCGAGTCATTGAGGTTTTATCTAAAACCCTGTGTATATTTTATTCAACCCATTCTCTTTTTCGGGTTTACAGGAACGGGTTTTCTTGGATAGGTCAAATACTGAGTGAGACTTTCCGTGGAACACAAAAGTCACAGACAGCTAAAATTTACAAAGCACCGGGTTGGTTCCCCATAGCAGGCCTCGGACTATAATTATTTTTCCATTACCTTCCGTACAAAGATCTCTTTGGAATAATTGCAGACAACTTTGCAATCGATGCATACTTTCTTCTGCATATGTCATCATTTCTTACCTTTACATTTATCCACTTTACACATGACCATGACCAGCTTTTTTTCCTGCTGTCGTCCGTCAAAGTAAACACCTGTCAGTTCATACCAGTTACAGCCCATGTGACTCACTTCTTAGGGGTGTGCATAAGTTCACTTGTTTTCCTGAAATCAAAAACGAAACAAAACAAACTCTTATTTTTCAAAACACCTACATGTTGATCTATCAAAAGAATCACAGTAAAGTAGTCTGCTCAGTCACTCTGGCCCAAGACATAGCATCCAAGTGAGGGACTATTTATGCGACTAATTTCCTTATTTCAGACAACGAATCAGGGGAGCTAATTGTGGACTGGTTCCATTCCTAAATACAATGTAAATAGCTCCAAAATTTTTGCCTGTTTCTATGGTGGCACATTTCTGCCACGAGATAGCTAGATAGCTATCGCAATAATTAAAAACTATCGTGATAATTTTAAGTTTTCTAAACACTTTATCATGATAGTTTTAAATTTCCTGGAAATATTATTGCGATAATTTGGAATTATTATCTCATTTATTTTGCGTTTGTGCTCAGAGCTGCCATGAGGTAGTTAGATAGCTAGCGCAATGATTTCAGAAAATATCGCGAGAGCTCTGAGTTTCCTGAAAAATATTATCTAGATAGTCTAAAGTTCCCTGGAAATATTATTACGATCATTTGAGATTTCCTCGATATTTCCGCCATTTATATATGATATATACAAATAGATGTCTGTTTGTCTGTTTATGTTTCTGTTTATAGATGAATGAAACGGTTCTGGATGTTCCTAAGGACAAAGAAATTAATAATGTATCAAGGTCCCGTGAAAATACTTAGTGTACTGAGATCTATCCAGCTCATATTTTGTTTTTAAATTATTCCTTTCGAATTCGATGCAACAAGTATAAACATTCAAACTCGGGAGGAAACTATCTATTTCAGCAAATAAATAATAGCACTACTACTACAACTACTACTTCTACTACTACTACTGCCACTCCTCCTCCTCCTCCTCCTCCTACTACTATTACTACTAAGATGAAGATCCCGGATCCATTTCGGTCCATTCGGGTGTTTATGCCCATTCCGGTATTGATAACGGAAATATTGAGATAATAAATTAAATTATCGCAATAATATTTGCAGAAAACTTTAGATTATCAAGGTATTATTTTCAGGAAACTTCAGGAATTTTCTCGATAGTTTCTGAAATTACCGCGATAGTTATCTGGCTACCTCATGGCAGCTCTGGGCACAAACACAAGAACAGCGAGATAACAATTTTAAACTATTGCAATAATATTCCCAGGAAACTTTAAACTATCAAGATAAAGTTTTCAGAAAACTTAAAACTATCGAAAACTATCGCAATATTTTTGTTTTTAAATTATCGCGATAGCTATCAAGCTATCTCATGGCAGAAATATGCCACCATATGTTTCTGAGATTTTATTTTGCATGCTTTGCTTCCAGACTTGGTCGGAATGTATAATTCAGGTAATACTACAATTAATATTCGAAGAACTGTATATTTTTGGTGGTTGCGTGAATATGAAGGTAGAAAATCATCTGGTGAACAAATAACTATCACCCCTGTTGTCACCTCTTACAAAGATGTCATTTACTTCAAAGTGGCGGAAGTTTATTACATGTAACATAATATACCATCTCGTTTCTTGGTTTGAAGGTGTTAGAGGGACTTTTAAGTATTGACCTTAAAAATTATATATGGGTTGTACAACATCTGCAAAAAATGTATAAATATATAGAAAAATCAGTCGCAGTACCCTGTTACAGTCATATACCTCATCAAAAATTAGCCAGCACATGGCAAATCCTACAATAAGATCTGTGTGACCAGCAGATTCTGATCAGCCTGTACACCAACCCAGTACGCTAAGCTTTTCGTTTATCCCTCTTTGGATAACCTTGAGGCTGTAGAAGGCACATGCGCTCAGAGAAGACTCTGACCAGACTGCGCGGAAGCGCAGGCTGATCTGAGTCTTCGCTGATCGCAAAAGTCTTATTGAAGTTTTTGTTGTGTCTGGCTCATATCATTTACTGAGATGGAACTCCTGCACATGGGTCTTCCCAAACTAGAAAAATGCAAACACTTGTAGGATAGGAACTATAATCATCCAAATTCAAGATCACTTATGAACTACGTTCAGAAAAGTAATCCCAACTATCCTGAATTGTACAGAACCTGAACGTGTATCTACGAAGAACACGTGTAGCAAATAATAAACATCCCCACCGAGCATGTATCCGGTGGATTTCAGATCTCATCGATACTCGGTGTGTATCCAGCTAGATTTTGTAAAGATGCGACAAGCTGTATTACTTATTCGACGCGAGATTAAAGAGACCTAAAATTAGACCAAAAGTGGCACCACTCACATATGATTTTATTGCAATAACCTCACAGCTGTGCAAGTGGGATCAAAGGCCTGTCATAAATAAGTGTATGATATCCTTGCAGTAGGTAGTAAAGAGGCCTCCTAGGGGATAATAAATATATTAGGAGGGGATATTACCTATGGATCAGGTCCCGGTTGTTCAAAGCATCCTTTCTTAATGAGCTTGTTAGTGGTCAAAATGTTAACTGTTCTGATAAGTACAATATCTATTTCAGAGGTATTTTTCTGAAAAAAAAAAAAAAAAAAAAAAAAAAAAAATGTGAGTAGCTTTTGCATTTACTCACATTTTTTTCAGCAGAAATATTAGCATATATGCCATATTTAATGAACAAAGTTTTAATGATACGTTAACTAACGACATCGTTAGTTTTGAACAACAGGGCACAGGTAAATAAGCCAGTAACAAGTTCCCCTCTTGGGCCTCTACCTGTCTATCATTTATTGACAGTATACTAGGTTTTGTTCTGCCCAGTCTCTTATCAGTGATAAGACTAGTGACCAAGACACATCTTACCTTTACATCATTAAGTCGTGTCTGGCTTTTCAATTACATCAGGGTCCAGTTGTTCAGAACAAACGATGTCGTTATTTAACGTATCGTTAAAACTTTGATCGTTAAATATGGCATATAGGCTAATATTTTTGCTGAAAGAATGTGAGTAGCTTTTGCAAAAGCTACTCACATTTTTGCAGCAAAAAGTACCTGTGAATCAGATATTCTACTTATCAGAGCAGTTAATATTTTGACCACTAACGAGCTCGTTATGCTAACGATGCTTTGAACAACTGGGCCCAGGAGCATATTTGGACCGGGAGCTGAGAAAAGGCACCTTAGAACAAAAGCGAACAGTGGAGATCCAGACCAGTCTGCACATCCGCGCAGTCTAGTCAGGATCTTCGCTGGCTGTTTGCTTACACAATACCGTGAGGGACCTTGTAAAAGGTAAAGGACTAATAGCGAAGATCCTAACCCGACGCGTGGCTTCGCAAAATGGTCCGGGGCTTCACATTTCGTATACGCCATTTTGGGCCATTTCGTCACTTGGCGGCTATATTTTTATTTTTCAGGGCCCCATCCGTATGAAGATGTAGATGTAGATGAGGACGGAGCAGCACTAAATTCACAAGAGCCAAACGAATTTCAGAGTTAGTCAGAGGACTTGTTAAGGAGAAGTATTTGGTGATAATTCTGGGATAATTTTTCTTATTTCTCCATAAAAACATATGTTGTGGGTACTCATTAGAAGCGCCTCGGCGAGGCGCTTCTAATGAGTACCCACAACATATGTTTTTATGGAGAACTGGAGAAAATTATCCCAGAATTATCACCAAGTACTCCTCCTTAACAAGTCCTCTGGTTAGTCATATTACTGTCCTTTCGACATCTCTCGGAAAGATGTTTTTTTGTTTGGCGTTTTATTTTAAATGAAAATATTTTGTTCTGATTGACCATATCTTATCAGAAACCATTTGTCTTTTCTGTTTCTGTGTTCTGTTCTCAAATATTTACAGTAAAATTAAATTTACGGCCGAAAATTGGTCTGATCTATGCAATTTCTATAGTAAAGTGAATTTTTGGATTTTTTGTCTAAGAAAATATTTTTTACTTTTCTTTGCTGAATTTTAATCATTTATGTGTCACAACAACATTGTGAAAATTTCAGAAAAAAAATGAACAAGCAGAACTTTTTGAAATTCTGCCTCCAATTTACCCAACCTACAGATTTCTGCATAATTTGTATTCATTTTTACTAGGGGAAAAAAAGTGAAAATATTTGATTTTTTAAAAACCAATGACTATAATAAAACTTTTTGTGCATAGGTAGTTACGACAAATGGTTTTGCATTAAATCATGACAAAAAGTTTGCAAATTTACTTTTTTCTGTGTAAAGCGCCAAGCAAAAAACGACTTTCTGAAAGATGTCGAAAGCACAGTAAGTTGACTCATGTTATCTTAAACACTGATAACTCAAACTACTGTTTAAGTCAAACGGAATAAAGGAAACTATTGATACAGTTTACTTTATGTTCTGTATTTTCAACTTAAAATACTGTATTAACACAACAAAAAAATATGGTTCTTTTGCGTTAGCCACAACGATAGTTGATTGTACAGTCAACTCTCGTTATCTGGAAGTCCAAGGGACACTCTGAAATACTTCGAGATATCCGTACATCGACATATCAGATTTGCAGAATCGAGGGAAAAATAAGTCGAACAACCACATTTTATAAATGAATATGTAATTTGACTACTAAAGTTAGAGATATATTGAAAATATCGTGAAAAAGAGGAGCAATTTCTCCTCTTTTCCAAAATATTTTGTTACCTATTGTTAGATTTCGTTGTTTAAACAGGGACCAGGTTTTTACTTCCAGATAAGCGGTTATTCGAGATAAGCGAAGCCGAGATAACGAGAGTCAACAGTATTTGATTTAGGAATGAGCCGTATTTAAAATGCAAGGCTACAAGAAGGGGTAAACCGTCATTCAGTCTGAGGCCTGGCCTACCATTGTATAACTGAAGAAGCCAGTCATGTTAGCATAAACCCAGTTCATAATGTCGTTGAGTCGAAAAGTTGAGATTATAAGGATGGCGAAATTCGAATGTATTAACAGAGAGAAATTTCGCGATCCTAATAACTTTAACTTGGCTATTTATTTGTTTTAAGTCTGTTCATGATAGAGAGATAAATATGGAAATACCGAGGAAAAAACACAATCACAGAACACAGTCCTGCTAAGACAGCCCGGAGGCTGTAGAATGCACATGTGATCAGCCAAGACTGATTAGACTGCACAGGCTGAGTTTTTGCTGGTCGCACAAGTCTTATTATAGGGTTTGTCGTGCGCTGGCTCTTATATACAGTCGACTTTCGTTACCTCGAATTCCAAGGGGCCCTCTGAAATAACCACATTTAATAAATATATATGTAATTGGACTCTTGAAATTAGAGATATATTAAAAATATTGTGGAAAAGAGGAGAAATTGCTCCTCAGGAGCATTTTCTCCTCTTTCCACAATATTTTTTACTTGTTGTTAGATTTTCATGTTTAGGCAGGAACAAGATTTTCACTTCGAGATAAGCGGTTATTCGAGATAAGCGAGTTCGAGATAACGAGAGTCAACTGTATTTGCGGTAGAAATGACCTTTTCACTAGAACAGTCCCACCAACATCTACCATCTTACATCCTGGTCAGAAGTCTTACTATTTTCAACGTACATGTGCAACGGAGCTATATTGTATAACTAATGCTTAGAGATTCCTTGGTATTTCTCTGATTGCAGTTTGAAAAAAGTACAGTCGACTCTCGCTATCTCGAAGTCCAAGGGACTATGAAATACTCCGAGATATCCGTACGTCAGGATATCAGATTTATTGAATTAAGGGCAAAATAAATCGAACAACCTCTTTCACAAATGAATATGTAATTTGACTCCTGAAGTTAGAGATACGAGTATTGAAAATATTGTGGAACAGAGAAGAAATTGCTCCTTAGGACAATTTTTTGTTACCTGTTGTTAGATTTCCGTGTTTAAACAGGGCCAGATTTTCAATTCGAGATAAGCGGCTATTCGAGACAAGAGAGCTCTAACAGCAGCTCTTGTTTATACTTCTTATATATTTCCAGAAGCCAAACCGAAATTACGACCGTACGATGAAGTTGATGTACAACCAGAGGCCGGTAAGTTACCGTTAAAGATTTATTTCTGAACATCGGAAACATGTTTTGACATACACACACACACGCACGCACGCACAGAGAGAGAGAGAGAGAGAGATTTCCTGTTGCTTAGCTGACACGACATCGACATCATTACATAGCTGATCCATTACGAAAACACGCCTATTAAATACACTGAAAATTCTACCACCAAAAAATGGCAATTTTTCACATAAAAAATTCTGATATTTTTCATATTTCTGCTCAAAACATAGATTGTGTGTACTCGTTAGAACCGCCTCATCGAGGCGGTTCTAACGAGTACCCACAATCTATGTTTTTGAGCAGAAATAACAAAAATAATGTATACCCCTGTAAACCCAGTTTTACTATATAAAAGTGGGGTTTAAGGGGATCTAAATTATATAGGTATGTATTCTTGATGCGCTAAGCCTTCAGTTAATATGTTTTGGCTCACTTGATTAAATTTATGAACAGATGTGACATACGGGTAGTTATTAGCAGTTATTTTTCGCGTTTGGAAGTACATCTGAGGAGACGGTGAGGCTGGGCACCTTTTACAGTCCCAAATTAAAAAAAAAGAGTTTAAAACTTTATTTATTTTACTTTGAATACACAACAGGCTTTACGACATTATAGACATATTCTCGAAGGCGCGGATGCTGGCGTTTGGCGGTCATACGTGGTAGAGGAAACCAGAGTACCCGGGGAAAACCACCAACCATGGATGGGCGACCACTATCCTGTCACATGCCAGCGCCGGGAATCGAACCCGGGTCGCAGCAGTGACTAGCGATAGACATAATCTGCGCTATCCAGGCCCCATGTTCAGTCGCCTCAACTCGTAATAGCCCTGATATTGACCTTCCGAAAGCGGTCCGTCTTTTGCGCTTTGTTGGCGAGGCCCAAGTTGGTCATGCTGTTGTGTACACGGGTTTGTTATGCCGAACAGTCTTGTCTCGCCTTCTTCTTTCAAAGGCTTAGGAAGCTTGAGTTCATTGATTTTGGCCTTTCCTTGGTAATCTCTTGTTGTATAGAATACTGGGCTGAGATATTATGTTTGAAAACAGATTGCCGCCCAAAGCTGTTTGGGTAGGAAGGCGTGAGGGATGTTAGATTGTTTTTATTGTAATTCTCATGAGTTCTCAGTCAAACAGAGTCTACTGTGTTCTGTTTTGGATTTGTTCTGTTTTTTTTTTCCGAAAGACATCTAATTCGGAATAGTTTGTAATCACATGTAGTGATAATAATATTGAATTGTCTGGGCCCAGTTGTTCAAAACTAATGATGCCGTAAGTTAACGTATCGTTAAAACTTTGGTCATTAACTATGACAGATATGCTATAAGTTTTGTTGAACAAATGTGAGTAGCTTTTGCATTTGCAAAAGCTACCCACATTTTTTTCAGCAAAAATACCTGTGAATTAGATATACTTGCTAGAACAGTTTTTATTTTGACCACTAACGAGCTCGTTAAGCTAACGACGCTTTCAAAAACTGTGCCCTGGTCTTTTGGAAGTATTGTGTGCACACATTATATATGACTATAGACTTCAGATTAAGCTGCTAGTGGCGTGAGAGATGTCGGATTTTTTCCTTATTCCTCATGAGCATTTTATAGTTTGCCCAGTAGTTTTCCTGTTGTCCGTTCCAAAATAGTTCCTCTTTTGCAGTTCTTCTTTGTTTGTACGTCTGTTTTTTGAAATGTGGCGTTTGTTTTGTCCTTATTTGACCGCCAAGACCCTCAAAACCTCCCTCAAGGACTTCAACATACCAACAGAGTCGTGGGAACAAATTGCACAGGACCGAGCAAAGTGGCGAGGCCTCATCAGAAGAGGTGCTAGTGAATATGAGGCAAAAAGAATCAGCGAAGCCGAGCAGAAACGTGCACAACGCAAAGCCAGAGAGCTATCTTGCTCTGACCTCTGTTGTTCCATCTGCAACAGACAGTTTAGAGCTAGAATTGGTCTAATCAGCCATCTTAGAACACACAAACAGTAGTATTTCTCGCATGTGATTAAGATCATTGTCAGTAATGACAGACGGTCTATTATTATTTGTTCCTCATCTCTCCTTCTTTTGGTGCCTCGTCAGGGCTGTGCTTCGTGATTGAAGTATTTCCTGGGTATCTTCACCTATGTCTATATTTGTTTTATATTTTCAAAGCATCCGTAGATCGATCTATTCAATTAAAAAAAGAAACATTACTATAAAATGTTTACATTTTCATTGCAATCGCCTTCGACGAAGCCGTCATTCTTGTTGCACTTCAATTCTTGATGAAAAATTAACTGGTTTCCTGTGTTCTATATGCGAAGTATTGAGCTATAGGGTGAGGGAACCAGTCAAGATGAAAACATAAAGACGTCATGTAATATAAGTTGCGCCTTAGTGCGGAGCGACGTCAACGTCAACCAGTAGCGTTGTTTACGTTGTGTGACGTTGGTCGCGTATCGCCATGATACTAAGCGCGCCATGTCTACCCTAGGACTGTTCCAAGACCTCCGACATGGTAAATCCAAAATATAAGAAAACATAAAACTTTCTGGCAAAAGCTTGGTGGATAACATATTAATAAAATAAACTATAAATATAAGAATTGAAACCACAATTTTGAGGTTTCATCGAGTATTGAAAAACATTATCTTAGTTTAATATACAAAAGATGCCCTTCGTGCTTCCCGGACATTAAGCTAAGCTTAAGTTTTTCATTACTCAATGAAACCTGAAAACATGTGGTTTTAATTCTTAAATACAAATGTGACACTTGTGCTATTTTTGAATAAAGTAAAAAAGAAACTGAACGATCACGTGACAATGTTTCTTCAAGAAATATTTTCATAATTGACTGTGCAGTTACACCACGAAAACATGCCTATATAATTTTGTTCCCCTTAAACCCCACTTTTATATAGTAAAACTGGGGTTTATAGGGGTATACATTATTTTTCTTATTTCTGCTCAAAAACCTAGATTGTGAGTACTCGTTAGAACCGCCTCGTTGAGGCGGTTCTAACGAGTACTCGTAATCTATGTTTTGAGCAGAAATATGAAAATTATCAGAATTTTTTATCTGAAAATTTTCATTTTTTTGTCGTAAAATTTCCAGTATATTTGAATAGGCATGTTTTCGAAATGATGCAGACTAAAACCAGGTTATTCTTAGCCTTTTAGCAATATTGTTATTTAAACACTGGATTAAATATTCCAGTTGCAGGTACATGTACACATTGATTTGTGCGTGTGTGTGACCTCTGAGCATCATTACGAAAACACGCCTATTCAAATATATAGAAAATTTCACCTCCAAAAACCTGAAAATTTTCAGATAAAAAACTCTGATATTTTTCATATTTCTGCTCAAAACATAAATTGTGGGTACTCGTTAGAACCGCCTCGGCGAGGCGGTTCTAACGAGTACCACAATCCATGTTTTGAGCAGAAATAAGAAAAATAATTTATACCCCTGTAAACCCCAGTTTTTCTATATAAAAGTGGGGTTTAAGGGGGTCAAAACTATATAGGCGAGTTTTCGTGATGATGAAAATGTGAAATATGATAATCCATCACGAAAATATGCCTATATAATTTTGACCCCCTTTATTCTTTTTTGATATAGTAAAACTTGGGTTTACAGGGGTATAATTTATTTTTCTTATTTCTGCTCAGAAACATAGATTGTGGGTACTTGTTAGAACCGCCTCGCCGAGGCGGTTCTAACGAGTACCTACAATCTATGTTATCGGTAGATATATGAAAAATATCAGTTTTTTATCTGAAAATTTTCAGTTTTTGGAGGTGAAATTTTCTATATATTTGAATAGGCGTGTTTTCGTAATGGACGGTTTTAAGTTTTTTACAATCCTGGAAGACCATTTAAGTACATGTGTAATAGGTGTCATTGGTAGGCTGTATTCTGTGACTGTGACTCTTCGTAGACATTTTCTATACTTTTTGTTAAACATTACTATCCGGTTTTATCCCTAAGTCATGTGTTTGTTATGCGTAACGATGAGTTACATGTAGAGAGTAAATTGAGTTTATAACAATCACTGAACATATAAGATCTATAAACGACATTAGAATGTTCCGGGGCTGTCGTTCCACTTCGATTTCTCATACGATCTCGTATGTTCGGTGGTTTTGTATCGTTGGTATGTGCGCTGTTTTGGTTTTGTGTGTGCCTATATAATTTTGACCCCCTAAAACCCCACTTTTATGTAGTAAAACTTGGGTTTCCAGTGGTATACATTATTTCTCTTATCTTTGCTCAAAAACATAGATTGCGGATACTCGTTAGAACTGCCTCACGAGTAAAACATAGATTGTGGTACTCGTTAGAACCGCCTCGGTGAGGCGGTTCTAAAGAGTACCCACAATCTATGTTTTTGAGCAGAAATATGGAAATACCAGATTTTTTATCTGAAAATTTTCACTTTTTGGAGGTGAAATTTTCTATATATTTGAAATAGGCATGTTTTCGTAATGCTTTTGTAGGTTGGGATGGTTTGGGATGGTAACAGAGTTTCCAGAACAAGCCTTTGGTACCATCTGTTTTCAAATGCGTGCTAATATTTGCTTCCATATCCGCTGATTAGCTGTAACAGAACAAATAATGAAAACGCCCTACAGCGAGCTGCCACAATGCCATACATACAGAGAACAAACGACACTAGAATCACCGCCTATTCAAATATATTGAAAATTTTACAGCCAAAAAAGCAAAATTTTCAGATAAAAAATTCTCTTATTTTTCATATTTCTGCTCAAAACATAGATTGTGGGTACTCGTTAGAACCTCCTCGACGAGGCGGTTCTAACGAGTACCCACAGTCTGTTTTTTAGCAAAATAAGAAAAATAATGTATACCCCTGTAAACCCCAGTTTTACTGTATAAAAGTGGGGTTTAAGGGGGTCAAAAGTATATAGGCATGTTTTCGTGATGTAAGAACGGTCATTAGTAAAAACATCCGGGGGTTGAAATCGATTTTACTGATACCAAATCTTCTCCCTAGGTTACAATGTTGTATAAAACATACAAATAACAAACAAACAAACAAACAAACAAATAAACAAAAAGGCTGGGCTCACACATTGACAAACAAAGCACAAATAAACAGAAAGAAACTTCACGATATTTCGTAACGTAAGAAAGTATATATCGACACCATACTGTTTAATGGTTCGTTTTTCATCTATTTCAGGTGTGGCGGTTCGCTAGTCAATGATCACAACGAACCCAGGGCGCAGCTTCTATTGTCTCAAGTAGAGTTGTTTAACGCCAAATACAAACTGAGTTATATACTGAATTTCATGACTGTATAAACAGTTGATATTTACAACTCATTACACAATGTTTATATTGTTGTGAGACTGACGTTTAAAGGTCGTGGTGAAAATTGTCAAGTTTGGAAATAACCCCAAAGGGCGATGATAAATAAGTTCTGACATTTATACTGCGAGGTAAAAGTTGATAAATCTATGTCAGGAAACGATAACTTTGAATGACTGCTAAAACAAATGCTTCAAAAGAGCATTTCATTTACTTTTAATGATTTAATATCCGCTACCCAGCTAGCATTCTTTATAAATCTATAGCGGGCCGTTATCGGCCCGTCAGCTACCCTGACGGGCCGATAGCGACCCGCTATATATTTATGTAGAATGCTCACTGGATAAAACCCTACCGAAGACTAACAGTTTAGACAAGCAAGCATGGACCTCATCAACCCATTCCACTGAGGTGACCTTCAACCACCGCCTAGCGTAACATTAGTAAAATTTACATGCTTATAGCTTTTATTTCGAGAGCACTGAAGGGACCGAGATTAGCAGTGGCTAGAAATTAACGTACTTACCCTAAATATTTGTCTAAAATTTGAACACGTCCATTGTACCACATGCTGATGTGTCTATAACTACTGTATGTGTGGCAGACAGTATTGGCCCTAATTGGACGCCGCGTTCTGATCTTGGTCTGTCCGAATACTTAGAGTATATACGGTACCTTCCGTGAAAGGTTCAATCAGTATTACAACTTTTTAATCCTATTTCCAATCTTGGAGATAGAGGACAAGCAATAAAGTACAGAAAGCAGTTTCTGCAATTTCAACATTCGGACCAGTCAAGCGAAAAAGTGCAAGCATGCACAGTGCGCAGATTCAGATCCTCCTGCGCATTCGCAAAGTATTATCCGGGCCTTTACTCTCTATCGATAATTTTATTGCATTTAATGATTCTGTTAGTGAATTACGAAGGCTCTGATCAGACTGCGCAAATACGCAGGCTGACTTGGGCCTTCGCTGATCCGCATATGCCCGTAGACACGTTTTCGCATGGCGCGGCCCATTTCACAACTCTTGGGTAAAGTCTCCATCTTATTGCAATAACAGTATCTCTGTTTTACGAAGCGCACAATTGACTTTATACCAAGTATTACTGAAGAGCACCAATTTCCTTAAGACATGTACCAAGTATTACTGAAGCTCACCAATTTCCACAAGACACGTACCAAGTATTACTGAAGCTCACTAATTTCCACAAGACACGTACCAGGTATTACTGAAGATCACCAATTTCCACAAGACAGTTACCAAATGTTACTGAAGATTACCGATTTCCACAAGACACGTACTTAATATAACTGAAGATCACCAATTTCCACAAGACACGTACCAAGTATTACTGAAGCTCACTAATTTCCGCAAGACACGTACCAGGTATTACTGAAGAACACCAATTTCCACAAGATACGTACCAAGTATTACTGAAGATCACATATTTCCTCAAGACACGTACCAGGTATTACTGAAGATCACCAGTTTCCACAAGACATGTACCAAGTGTTACTGAAGATCACAAATTTGCACAAGACATCAAATTGCTTCCCTTATTGGTGAGCAATTTGATGTCTAAAGATTACCAGTTTCCACAAGACACGTACCAAGTGTTAGTGAAGATCACTAGTTTCCGGTAGACATGTACCATGTATTACTGAAGATCACCAATTTGTACAAGATATCAAATTGCTCCCCTTATTGGGGAGCAATTTGATATCTGGTGGAAATTGCTGATCTTCAGTACTATGTGGAACTGATTGTATCAGTTCTTGAATTCTCGTATCAGTTGGTACAGGCTTCTGTCAATCTGTACAATGCTTCTTTCAAAGTACAGTCGACTCTCGTTATCTCGAATTCCAAGGGACTCACTGAAATACTTCGATATCCGTACCTCGACACATCAGAGTTGAGAAAGTGAGGAAAACAATAAATTGAACAACCACATTTAACAAATGAATATGTAATTTGACTCCTGAAGTTAAAAAAAATATATATATAAAAAATGTGGAAAAGAGGAGAAATTGCTCCTTGCTACCTGTTGTCATGGTTTCATGTTAAAACAGGGACCAGATTTTCACTTCGAGATAAGCGATAATTCGAAATAAGCGAGTTCGAGATAACGAGGTTCGACTGTATTTCCTTTAAAGGGGACTGGATGCACTTGGTAGTTTTGGCGGCATTTTACACGGGAGATAATTTTGTGACGCGATCTGTACACCCTGCTGAAACGGGGTCTATTCTAGAAGGGAAGAATGTACAGGAAAAACTTTCCTTTTAGAGCAGATCCATTTTCAGTAGAGCGGAAAAACAAATTATGACAGAGTAAACCGGTTCTTTCATTGTGGTACTCTTTGTTACTTGTTATGTAGTGTTTCACTTTCTTATGTTTTTCTTTTAACAATTATGTATGTTTAAGATATATTTAGTTCAATTTGGGTAACAGGGTTGCCATCATTTTGGGAAAGAGTTGCCAATCTTGCTTGCCATCTGTTCATTTTTTTGTCTGCTTAATAGTATTTGCCTGTCTTTCCTTTTGGTGTTGGGGGATTTATGTGGATCTGACTGCATCAGTTCCTGTGTTCACATATTAACTTTGTCTCCCCTGAAAGAGACAAAAATTGCCCTCCATCCCACTTGAATGATTACAGGGTAATATTCTGGACAGTGTGCATTACGAAAACACGCCTATTCAAATATATGGAGAATTTCACCTCCAAAAACCGAAAATTTTAAGGTAAAAAACTCTGATATTTTTCATATTTCTGCTCAAAACATAGATTGTGGGTACTCGTTAGAACCGCCTCGGCGAGGCGGTTCTAACGAGTACCCACAATCTATGTATTTGAGCAGAAATAAGAAAAATAATGTATACCCCTGTAAACCCCAGTTTTACTATATAAAAGTGGAGTTTAAGGGGGTCAAAATTATATAGGCATGTTTTGTTTGTTTGTGTTGAGGTTTTACGGCCCAGTCAACCCAGTGGGGTCATGTCGAGCGCGGTCAGTTTACCTAACCACACGTTTACTGGGCAGGCTTAGTCCTCTAAGCGGTTAACCAGTATTGTGCACATTCTTTCGCCAGAAACTGACAACTGCCCTTCTTGAATCAGCGGAAGGGAGAGAATGACCGTAGAAAATATTTCATGATCAATCTCCACGAAAGAATGTTGCCGACCTCGGCGGGGGTTGAACCCGCGACCTCCTGGTCTCCAGTCGGACGGCGCATCCAACTGAGCCACCGAGGCCGGCATAGGCATGTTTTCGTGATGATATGAGCCACAGCATGCGAAAACCTGTCTTCAACAGTATGCTGACCCTTTGTCGGTACACATAACTCGCATATAACAAGTTTTATCATGACCATGGCCTCCAAACTTTAGTGTTGTCTTCGTTTTATACTTCATTCTTTCCGGTTTTAACCACGTTCACTTTATTCACAAGTGATAAAGAATTTTATGGTGATAAGTGCCGCGTGACGGCCATAAAATGTCCCCATAATGCAGTTTATATTGCATTACGAAAACGCCTATTCAAATATATAGAAAATTTCACCTCCAAAAAACTGAAAATTTTCAGATAAAAACTGATATTTTTCATATTTCTGCTCAAAACATAGATTGTGGGTACTCGTTAGAACCGCCTCGGCGAGGCGGTTCTAACGAGTATCCACAATCTATGTTTTGTGCAAAAATAAGAAAAATAATGTATACCCCTGTAAACCCCAGTTTTATAATATAAAAGTGGGGTTTAAGGGGGTCAAAACTATATAGGCATGTTTTCGTGATGGTTTTATTTTCCTGAGGATCAATGAGCCCATTTAGAATCTTGGAAAATCGAGTTGCACTTTAGCAAGTGCTAGAGGCAATATGCAGCCCTGCAATCAATATTGCTGTTAAATGAATAATCTCAATGAAACCGAAACTCTGGTCCCAAGGTTATAAACTTTTTTTTAAAGCTTTTTTTCATACTCAACTCCGGTTAGCATGAAATTTTCTCTGCTAACAAATATGAAAATGCCAATAACGGTTGGCATTTTCTAATTTATTAGCAGAGAAATTTTCATGCTCAGCTATGTTTAGCAAGAAAGAATTTGCGATTGTTAGTAATTTGAGATTTATTAGCAGGACAAATTTCATGCTTAGCTGAGTTGAGCATGAAAAACGTTTTATAACCTTGGGACCTGGTTTTCATTCATTGTTTTATTGTGTTTGTTTTTCCAAGTGCACTTTTTAAAGATTTTATTAACCACCGTCGAACCTCAATATCTCGAACACCGATGGTTCGTTTACCATGGCTGATTCGAGATCGATTTTTGTGTCCCTATGCAATTCTCCCAACAGCTCCAAAAACATTAAAATATTTTTTTCTGTTTTATCATGAAATTGTATGTTGTATGTACTCATTAGAATCGCCTCATCGAGGCGATTCTAATGAGCACACTTAACATACCATTATTGCATAGAACATAAAAAGATTTCCCTGAATTATCGCAATTTGCTTGAAGTTCCTAACCTGGCACCATGATTAATCGTCAGTAACTCGAACTACTCTTGTCTCGAACAAGTTTCCATGGTCCCAAAGATGTTCGAGCCATTGAAGTTTGACTGTATATGCTCTTTAATACCTATGTTGATCAAAAGCAGTAACGATGAAACATCTCAATAGAAAAATGTGTTAATAATAAGAGAGTCACCTGAAAAACTGACACAGAATAACTGAGCGTCTTCAACCAGCCTTTCAGTACTGCTAAAATACGTACCACAGTATCAGAAACGTACCATCGGACATTTGCGCCTAACATTAGCGCAGGTTGATCTGAATTTTTACTGGGCCTATTTTGGACAGCCTAAGATGCAAAGTTTCTTCCTGCGGACAATGAAGACTCTGATCAGACTGCGTGGATGCTCAGGTTGATTTGTGTCTACATGGGGCGCGTATGTCAGAAAGTACGTTTCTCACGCTGCTGCTCATATAGTCAGTTCATTAAATACCGTATTCGACCTAATTACCGCACATTCCCCTATAAGCACACAATCAAGCCATTCCGTAGTCTTCAGATTACATCCAGTGTACTTTTTGACTACTTCATTATAAAGGTATATGTTGAGGGTACCCATTTGAATTGCATCGACTTGTCGATGCAATTCAAATGAGTACCCACAACGTATGCATTTTTAAAAGAAAATCAGAAACAAATAGCACAAACATGATCAAATACGATCTTTTCTGATATGTTTTTAGGTAGATACATATTTTACCACAAATGTTCCCAGTAATTTTGAAAGCACCTACGCGCGAGTGCGTTAATTAGGTCGAATATGGTATTTATTGTCTATGTACGGTCACCTAAAAAATTCCTGTATATTTCTTGTACGTGTACTTGTACGTGCTCGCTTGCATGTTTACATGCGTGTATGCTTATATATGAGAGTATTATGTAAATAGTATAGTATTGTATTTTTGTACGTTGACATAAGAATGTTTGACCATATATGTATTTATGTGCCATGCCAGAAAGCTTTTTTTTTTTAAATCAACCGGGCCACAACATTTCCCACGCCCAGTGAAGACTCAGACAGCTTGCGCATCTGTGGATGCGAAGGCTGATCAGAGTAGCCACTGGGCGCACATGCAATTTTGCAGGAAATGCTGTGCCCCGGCACAAATGTCTTGTCTGTCAATCAACTGCCAAAAAAGGTAAGAGAAAAGTCTAGGGAGTGCCACAGTCACAAACCGCAGCCCTTCCAAGACACCAAGAGGAAGAGGAAACCGACAAAACCAAACAAACACAAATCGAACAAACGTACGAAAAGCACTAAGATTAGCTCTCTCTTTCCCAAGCAAGGTAATCGCAATGCTAAAAGGACTTAAAATCACAAGAACAAAATAACACAAGGTAAGACTTAAAACAAATCACCTCGTAGAATAAACCACAAAGCAACAAAGAGTAAGACTAAAACAGGGACCACTGCCTTAGAACGATCAGTAGAGTAAACCACCGGGGGTTTGAAGCACTTTTACAGCTAGCCAACTTCACCCTGGGTCCCGATGTTACCCTTAATACAAAAATACATAAAAATTCGGTTGGCATAAAGGCTCCCAACTCAGTCAATGCATCAAAGCGAAAACATAAAAATAAAATTAATCACTATAATAAACAAAGACGAGTACTCATGGCTAATTCAACTGTATGCCAGAGTAAATAAAAACCAAAAGTTGAACCACAGCGGGCCAAGCCAAAGACATATTGTCAAGCACCAACCTACTGGTTAAAGTTTTACGAAGAGGCCGTCATTGAGTCTGAGGCCCGAACCGCCGTCGAGCAATTAAAGAGTGAAGCCTAGCCATCAACAATGATTGGGTTGACAACTAAGCATGCAGTCTGTCGCATAATATCCAGGCTATAGCCAATTCTTTTATTACGGTTAATAAGTTTTCTGAATTGCTCCGAAAAGTTAGATTTTCCTACAATTTTTCTAAATCTGTACACTAAGTCACCGTACAATTCTGGTGCCAAGTCTCGAGCTAATGCCTGCTAATGGAAAGCTAATCAAAATACTAAAACTGGTTTACATACCCAAACAAAATACAATCAATAGTTCGCATCAGGGGCGTTATAGCTGTATACCAAAATTATATCGTTATTTATATCATATAGTGATAACTGCCAAGTCTCCAACATAGTTCTTGCTACTGGAAAGCTTATCGAAGTACTAAAACAGTATACTGGTTTAAATAATCAACAAAATACATGTACTCACTCGAGCCCACCAGTAGTTAGCATTAGTGCCACGTTTGCTGTATATCAAAATTACGAGGGCAAGTCAATAAGTAACCAGCCTATCCCATTTCCAATTGACCGAGACACCCAAGATTTTCATGCCTTGTTTCAATACATGTTTTAGGCCTGAGGGCAAAATTGCACTCTTATCGTGTCATTCTCTCATAAGATATTGAATGTCAAACATGGCTAGCGATGCAAAAGTAAGCTTTTCGTCAAAAATTGAGTACCGTGCTGTAATTCGATACTTGTATTTGAAAGGGAAAACAGGTAAGGAAATACATTGCGAGTTGACCAATGTTTATGGGTCTTCTGAACCATCGTATGCACATTTTAAATTTTGGGTTGGGGAATTCAAACGCAGTAGAACGTCTTTAGAAGACGAAACCAGGTCTGGACGCCCATCAGATGACACCGATGAAGAAATGTGTAACAAAGTACGGGATCTGGTGTACTTTGATAGGCGAATTAAGGTGGAAGAAATTTATTATGAGCCAGAGAATAAAGCTCAAAGTCGCCAGAGTGTAGGGCCGGGGTCTCTGAGGCCAAAGAAGTTCAAAACGCAACCCTCTGCTGGCAAGGTGATGGCAACTGAATTTTGTTATTATGTTGGACTTTCTAGCAAAGAAAAGTACAATAACAGTTGCGTATTATGCAAATTTGCTTGTCCAGTTGAGAACTGTGATCCGTGAAAAACACCGAGGTAAACTCTCCAAAGGGATTCTGCTCCAATAGGACAATGCGAGAGTCCACACTTGCAAAATTGCAATGGATGCTGTTGAGCGCAATGGGTACGAGCTAAAACCGCACCCCGCCTATTCTCCGGACTTAGCTCCTAGTGACTATTTCCTATTCCCAAACTTGAAAAAGGATATCCGTGGACGTCATTTCCGGTCCAACGAAGAAGTCGTGGCGGCAGTTGAGGAGTGGGTCAGAGACCTGGGTTTTTCAGTTCTGGGCTGATGGCACTGGAACACCGTTGGTCCAAGTGCATCATTCTAGAGGGCAATTACATCGAAAAAGAAGAGATCGATCTCGCCCAGAAATAAGTCAGGATGGTTTTTTATTGACTCGCCCTCGTATATCGTTATTGATACCATATAGTGATACTTCATTTATATTTATTATCCTAGACATCCTTAATTATATGGACAGAGACAGAGCTCTTAAAATCTGGTTTGTATTTCAAATGTGTGTGTGTGTGTGTGTGTGTGTGTGTGTGTGTGTGTGTGTGTGTGTGTGTGTGTGTGTGTGTGTGTGTGCTAGTAGGGACACTTAATACTGATCGCTTATGCCTGTAAAATGTACGTTAAAAGGAAACTAAAAAAGGCTGAAAGAGCGAAATAAATGTGTTTTGAGTGGCTCTGAACATTTTACTCAACACATGTTACAGAGATAATTTGTTCAGAAAGAACGTAAATGTAAGTACATAAAATTACTTCCTATTGTTGTTATTAGTTCAAGAAATGAACAGAGATATATAAAACAGTTAAAAAACACCACCACCACCAACAACAATAAAACAACGTCAAGTGACTATGTCGAAATGCAGATAACTAGAACTAGAGTGAGGCTGGAACAAATATAGACTGTTGATCAGATTTAAAACCCGAGCATTTTAAACTGAATATGAGCTTCTTACAAAATAGCTTCTAGTGTCTACTGTCATCAGTTTATATCATTACGAAAACACGCCTATTCAAATATATAGAAAATTTCACCGCCAAAAACTGAAAATTTCAGAGAAAAAACTCCGATATTTTTTATATTTCTGCTCATAGCATAAATTGTGGGTACTCGTTAGAACCGCCTCGGTGAGGCGGTTCTAACGAGTACCCACAATCTATGTTTTTGAGCAAAAGTAAGAAAATAATGTATACCCCTGTAAACCCCAGTTTTACTATATAAAAGTGGGGTTTAAGGGGGTCAAAATTATATAGGCATGTTTTCGTGATGTATTGGGTACGTTGGCATTTACATGGACAGAATCAAAACAGATAGTATGAGTACTTAGTGTTTTCGACATGTTTCAGATAGTCGATTTTTGCTTGACGTTTTACACAGAAGAAGTAAATTTGCAAAATTTTGTTGTGATTTAATGCAAAACTATTTGTCGTAACTACCTATGTACAAAAAGTTTTATTCTAGTCATTGGTTTTTAAAAAATCAAATATTTTCACTTTTTCCCATAGTAAAAATGAAGCAAAATCATGCAGAAGTCTGTAGGGTAGGTAACTTGGAGCAAGATTTTTAACAAGTTCCACTTGTTCAATTTTGCTGAAATTTTCACAATATTGTTGAAAAACATCAATTATTCAAATTCAGCAAAGAAAAGTAAAAAATATTTTATAAGACAAAAATTCCAAAAAATCACTTTACTATAGAAATTGCATAGGTCAGACCAACTTTTGGCCGTAAGTTTAATTTTAGTGCAAATATTTGTGAACAAAACACAGAAACAGGAAAGACAAATGGTTTCTGATAAGATATGGTCAACCAGAACAAAATATTTTCATTTAAAATAAAACGCCAAGCAAAAAACATCTTTCCAAGAGATGTCGCATTACGAAAACACGCCTATTCAAATATATAGAAAATTTCACCTCCAAAAACTGAAAAAAGTAGATAAAAAACTCTGATATTTTTCATATTTCTGTTCAAAACATAGATTGTGAGTACTCGTTAGAACCGCCTCGGCGAGGCGGGTCTATCGAGTACCAACAATCTATGTTTTTCAGCAGAAATAAGAAACATAATGTATACCCTGTAAACCCCAGCTTTACTATATAAAAGTGGGGTTTAAGGGGGTCAAAATTATATAGGCATGTTTTCGTGATGGAAAGGACAGTAGTGTTTTCCCTCGTATTTGAGTTTGTACTGTTGTTTATGTTCTGGTGTATTCGGTTTTATAGCTTCTGCGTAAAGTGAACTTTATTTATCAAATAGAATCCTAATGCTATATTAACAAACAATGAGCGCTCGCTACAACGATAGAATTTGTTCCCAAATATTTTGCCATTAAAATGATTTTCTGTTGTATAGAAACCTTGATGAGCAAAATGATATGTAAGAAACATTTTGTTTTATTCTCTTTCCTTCAAACATGTGCAGCATATTTTTGGACGTTTGTAAGAACCACCTCAGTGAGGCTATTCTAACAAATATCCAAAATATATGTTTCTTGAAGAATTTTAAAACACAGTGCCCTTGGATAATTTCGGATTAACTGTCACCTCGAACTCTTGAGCGAAGATTTCGTGCCAGTCAAATTATCATTATAAGGAATTGTGTCGTTGTATCGAGTGTCGGTATAAAGTGGGTTGACCGTATTCTTTTAATTCATTAAATGAATTATATTTGTACGACAGTCTGTTGTTCAAATTGTACCTAATTTTATGTTTGTGACACAGCGCCCTATACACGATTGTTTCTTCTTCAGCATTTATGTTTCCTTAACGGCCAGTGTCTATATCGAAAAATGGAGAAAACTGCATCACAAGCCTTGTGTTGTTATATCGGTGTCTGGAAACGGAAACTCAAATAACATCAAAGATCTGACAGCACTAGAGGGTCAATTATCTCTGAATGTAGGCTGGAAAAATGGTCCTTAACGGGGACAGTCTGTTTCATTTAACCCTTAATTTCCTGTAATTTAAGTAAATAGTGCACTATATCGAAAGCCCACAATGAATCAAAGATAAAGACACAACAGAAACAATTTGTTGAGACACTTGGAGATCCTTCCCAGCAGGCACATGACGTTAATACAACGTCGGTTCAACGTCGATGCAACGTCATGACGTTGCATCGACGTTGAGCCGACGCTGTATTAAAGTCATGTGCCCGCTGGGATAGGGTGTTAAACAACACCACTGGGATGTTAAACAACACCACTGGGATACTGGAGCATAAGAAAACCACCAGTTGAACCCCGCTGGGCCGAGAAACAGACATAAAAAGCTCCGGCCTAGACCATCTAATAAATAGTTTTTAAGTCTGGGGCATTACAGAGTCTGAATACCGACCCGCCGGCCTACATTTAAAGAGGTAAGCAAAGTAGTCAACCCTGATTGGGTCAACCGCTAAGCAAGCACTGTTTTATGACATAAATGTTATACCATTTTCGTCTATATCATAGTTAATTTTACTAAAATTATAAAAATATTCAGGTTTGCTAATATATATTTTTTTCTAAACTTATACACTAAGTCACCATAAAATTCATATTCCGATAGACCTTGTAGCAAAAGTGTTATGCCTAGTATCGTACTTAGAGACCAATTCCAAGTCTCGACGAAAAAACGTAGGACAAGCTTTCCAAAGTTTATAATACCGATATCCATGTTGGAGAAGTTTGCAGTCAAAGTTTTGATACGAGCGTTAAAGCCAGCTAAATGACCAGACACTTTTGCAAACCAAATAAAAGTCAAAAAGGATTGCCTAAGTTGAGAAATGTGAACACCATAAAGAAGGGGCACGAGGAACGTCGTTATCCCAAAACGGTGAAATTAACAATGTAAAAATTAAAATTATCGCGTTTGCCATGATTTTAAATGAAACAAACCCATTGAAATTGATGTCAGTTCGTATTTAAGACAAATATACACACTTTTATAGAAGGTAACTCTGTCAAAACTGCTTTTGTGCTCATATGAAAAAAAAAAAAAAAAAAAGATTAACTGGACCAGGAAAGAATTAGCTTCCCCTTGAGAGCAACTGCTTTTCTCGTAGAGTAAACCGTTTTAAGGATGTGCATAGTTAACTGACTCAATAAAACCGATTCTGCTAGTTTTGATTTTTGTAGTTTAAATTATTTGCGTCCAACGGATCCATATTTTCTGGTCCTGTTTGGAATTTCTTCTGTTCTGGCTTCATATCTCTGCTTTGCTTCATATTAATGTTTGTGACTGTTGTTTCACTGAGGAGGTAGAGGACTACTTTGCGGATTTGGTTTGTACATGTAATTTTAAAAAAAATTGTAAGTAAAAAATAACGTTTCTGAACAATACAAGAATATAATTTCTGAAAAAAAAACAACAAAAAAACAAAAAAAACTTGCAGTAACTTTATTTTACGACAGTAGACCGAGTCTAAGAATAATGACGTCTCCTTCCTAAATAGATGTCAGATTGTTGCCTGATGTATATATACCGCTTTTGACTGTTCCTACGTGGTGCATTGTAATAATGGCGAAAACTGACCAAATGTATCCAGACCCCTGCGCTTTGGTTGTTGAGCTGTCTATATTGCATGTTAACCCTTGTCCTGCTGAATTCGAATATACCCTGCCTTTAAAAACAGTGTAGATCCAAATTAGCCAACTTATCTTGATTGGCACTGGTCGCCATTCATTATGTGGATTAATATCAACAATCTGGATCAAGGAATCTAAATGACTGACAATTAGAAGTGGGCGTGGCATCTTAATTTAGTCAGCAGGACAAGGATTAAAGGGGAGCTTCAACCTTAAAAAACATACCTTTAGACGTGCGCTCAGCGAATATTTAGATCAGTCTAAGCACTCACGCAGTCGGATCGGAATTTTCACTGGATATATTTTCGATTGCCAAGGCTACGCGGACAACGAACACATTGGTCAGACTGCGCGGATGCACAGGCTGATTTGAGTCTTCGTTGGACGCACATATCAGAATGTGCATGTTCTCACGTTTCAGCTCAAGGAGATCGTGGCGAAGTAAGGAATAAAGATGCTTGAGACTATTTTGCCTGTGCCTGTTCTTGAGAGATGTGCAACAGCCTTCATACGTTCTACTTCTTTAAGTAGCTGCTTTAGTGCATGTCTATTTTCAGTTGAATTCTAAGTGGTCAGCAGTCACAACGGATCAGAAAAATTAATGAAAAGAACAGTACATGTATATACAAATGAGGAGAGCCATAGATAAAGATGTACATTTGATGGAAAACGTAATCTTTGAAGCCAAGTGTGACATCTGTTGAAGCATATGCTATACATGCACTTTTAAAACTATACATGGTTTATAGTCAGTGCAATCTGAAAGTGACGTGTTTTGGACATAGATCAAAAAAAAAAAAAAAAAAAAAAAAAAAAAAGTGAATAAATAGCACGCTTAGTCTGCGGTATCTTTTTACCATGAATAAAGAAACAAAGGCATCTGATCAAGGTCTGTACTCTTTGCATTCAATGCAGCTTTTTCTATTAAATATGGTTGTAATAAAAAAATAACCAGGCATCCCTTCTGTTGGTAATGGGTCGGTCCAAAGAGTTAAGGTAGAAGCGTCCGCTCGGCATAAATGGGTTAATATCCTTCACGCCCCAACCTTACTAGCAGCGCCTTGAGCGGAACTGTAACATGCGCTCAATTGTCCCATAAATACAGACTATTATTACTTAAAAAGCAGTGTCGCACTTTATTAACAACCGTGCATCAACCGGCGAAAAGCCGTGTATTAACAAGGCAATTCACGCGCTGTTAATTCACGGCTATGCAACTTTTAATTAGATCGTACCGGGGCCACAGATTTGCTGCCGTTACGAGATGTGTACTGCCCGGCCCTAGAACGAGCATAGTCCGTGGAAATTGCATTCGCGAGACATCGGTGAAAAGGCCAAACAAAATAGTGCAAGAAAAAACGCGAAATGTAGCAGATGTTTTCAGTTTTTTATACAATAATAGCGATCGAACATGGTTTTTCAATGCATTAGCATTCGCCAGGTCCCTAGGGAGGTTTTGAAAACCGCGACATCCGGCCTCGGTTTTCAACACCTCCCTCGGGACCAGGCGAATGTTAATGCATTAAAAACCATGTTTAATCCCTATATTAATAATATCAGCACTATACCGACGTACGAGGCGAATGTACAGAATGATGTTTATATAAAATCCTTAGTAAATCATTAGTTCCGAGTTAATAAATGAATACATCAGCAATGAAAATAATTTTATTGATCAAACATATGATACAGATAATCCAAACACTTTAAAAGAAATACATTATTTCCAGGAATATGCCATTCAAAATTTTAAAAGTAATCTAAAATCATAACATCATAAAGTCACACTTCTCAGCTTACACGTATTTAGTTTTACATGTAGATAAGCACCAGAGAGCCATCATTGTAGTCACTATATATCTTCTGAACCTTGGGCTTGCTGAACCCGGATATGCTCTGCCTAAGCAAACAGTGTAGATCCAGATCAGTTGGCTTCTGAAGAAGCCAACTGATCTGGATCTGCATTGTTTGTCATTCAGTATGTGAATATGCAACAACAATCTGGATTAAGTAATCTGATTGGCTGACAATTAGAAGTGGGCGTGGCATCTTAATTCATTCAGCATTTCAAGGGTTAAAATTGTACACAGCTTGTGCCTTGCTCAAGAATCTGTACGTTTCCAGTATCACAAGGTACTAATATGGCATACACATGTTTTGTAATGTCCTTCCTCGTAATGTTCTCCTCTGATGCAGAAGGCGTAACTGGAGAATAACCAAGTTCTCCCAGATGACTATAGTTAGACGTTTCTGACTGAGAACGATATGGTTTTGAGTTTGTTTTTAACACATCATAAGTACTGTCATTATCTTGTGATGTTCTGCTATAAATATTCAATTTGGTATCGTGTTCTTTAATTTCTTGCTTTTCATGTTCCTCTGTTACGTTGGTGTTCGGCATCTCATCAGATGACAAAAAGGGAAATCCTGTCTCTGGATCAACTGGTATAAAATCGTACACAGATTTGTCATTACTGGTCCCCGAATCGGAAGCTACTAAATGAGCAGTAGACGTGTCGTGTTGTGAAAGTCGCCGGTCGTGTTTAGTATGTTCTCCTCTGTTCCTAAAATATAATAAACATATAAACTATAGTACTGTGAAGAATACGAGCAGTGGGTTAACACACAGTGTTGCAAGAAGAGAGAGAGAGAGAGAGAGAGAGAGAGAGAGAGAGAGAGAGAGAGAGAGAGAATTGCCAAGGCCTTTAACTAGTCAGGATCTTTGTTTATCGCATGATTAAGCTTATTTTTTTCTTTGGATTATCACTTGTAACCGAGTCTCCAATTTTCGTGATTTTGTGTGTTCTTTTGTTTCCAAGAACAATCCTTTTTGACTTTTATTTTACTGTACTGTAGCTGGTGTTGTACCGTGTGGCAGCCATAAAAAATCTCCCCGTACATCATCATAGTGCAGGTAATATTTTATTTCCTTTGGGATCATTGTGCCCATCCTGGTTATTTTGAAAACCGAATACAGCTAAAGCCTGCACTAGGGGCGTATGCAGCCTCGCAAACTACAGTGTTGCATATGAAGAGACTCAATCAAACCGAGTCTCCGATTTTCGTGAGTTTTGTGTTCTTTGTTTCCAAAGCCAATCCTATTTGACTTTTATTTTAGAAAGATTCGGATATCCTGTCATTTCGTTTTAAAGACATTGATTTAGAAACATTGACAGAAACACAAACTGGAATCGTTACAACAAATTATCAATGTAATTCCGATTCAATTATTCTTCACTTATCCGTATATTTCTTATAAAAAATATTGCAGGAGAATGTAAACTAATAATATATAACCCTTTATAACAGACCGTGATTCCAAATTTGCACATTTTGTATACTTAATTTCTTTCCAATGAATGATGAATACAAAAACGATATAATCAAATCACGTATTTATTAATTTAATCATGTGGAGCTTGATCATGACATGCGAAACTTGATTATAATGTGTGAATTCAGTCATGTAGAGCTTCAGTATGATTATTTATTCAGTAAGAATATCCCTGATGGTGTAGTATTACACAAAACCAATGGTTACATGCTTAAATACTAAAACACTAAATAATTGTGATCATAGGTATAGGCTCTACACGATACGCTACATGTAGTCGTATGATTTTGCTCGGAGACAATAATAATCAAAGCACTGACAGCACTGGTGGGACGATTGTCTCTGAGTGTAGGCTGGAAAATGGTCCTGAAAGGGGGCTTGAGACTGTTTTATTTAGCCCTTAACTTCCTGTTATCTAAGCAAACAGTGCAAACGGAGATCAGACGCCATGTTTTGTGACGTCTGATCTGGGTTTGCACTGCATAGGGAACTAAATCCTTCATTATCACGAAATTTACGGATACTAACTTACGGATTTACCCGAACAGTTACCTATACAAAGAGTTAGATAGGAAAATAAAATAAAAATAGATAACACATGCATTTCTGATTTAACGATAACTTGTTATAATTTGTTTTCAAAATCTATATTTATTGCACTTTCACAAGGTATGAAAATTTTCAAAATAAATTTATCCCTATGCGTTTGAAATTTAGACTATTTGTGCCTATATATCACCATTATATTTTATCAGAAATGATCAGAACGCTAAGTTTAGCCTCTATTTTAAAATGATTGCCTTTCAGGGAAAGTTTTATAAGTTATCACTACAAAGAGATTTTTCTATAATTTGTATTATTATATAACACTGTAGAATAAGTATTTTTCTTCCTTCTTCCATTTCGCTCTAGACTTGTGAAATTAAGCTTTCCCGAACTATCGTCAAGCTGTTTTGAAATAGTCTAAGTCCAATAATAGAATCATGGCCATAGCGACCTAGGGGAAATAACTGTCTTCAGGCAACTGTCGCTTCTCACAGGTAACTTTCCAAGTAACGCCCCTTAGCGGATTGAAGCATATTTTTCGAGATGGTTTGCCAATGTCCAAGTCCAGGTTTCACAAATAACCCTCTTTACATTGCACTCTGAACTCGCAGCAACAAGAATAGCGCGGCTATGAATAACCATTACCTGGATTTCGTCTAACGCGCGGTTTGATTACAATGGTCAATGATAATCACATGTACAACTACCTTAAGGAAATTTTGGCGTTTTTATACTATGGCTCGATTATAAACAATGCATCACGAAAACATGTCTATTCAAATATTTAGAAAATTTCACCTCCAAAAACTGAAAATTTTCGGATAAAAAATTCTGATATTTTTCATATTTCTGCTCAAAACACAGATTTTGGGTACTCGTTAGAACCGCCTCGACGAGGCGGTTCTAACGAGCACCCACAATCTATGTTTTGAGCAGAAATAAGAAAAACTAATGTATATACCTGTAAACCCCAGTTTTAATATATAAAAGTGGGGTTTAAGGGGGGTCAAAATTATATAGGCATGTTTTCGTGATGCGACCCAATAAACGGTATATAATGTAAGTATTCAGACAGGTTGGCCCAGATCAGACGCCGCGTCCTATCAGGTTCAACACTGTTGGCCACAAAGTCAACAGTACTATAACAGGGAATTATTGAAACTTCAGACCATGTTTGGTATGGATTCAGATTTCTATATACTTAAAGCAAATACGGTATATAACCCAAATCATTCTCAATGACGTACCCGTGTATTATTAGGCAAACAATGAGTCCAATAAGCGCCAGTAAGACACCCGCAGATACACATATTGCGGCCATAATCCAAACTGAAAAAGAAAAACAATAATACAGCTTGAATGCTCACCAAAAACATGTCTCATTGTGTTTAATTTCTCAAGCGCTTGCTGGTTAACTACATTACCAAGAGGGTTAAAATAATATGACGAATTCGTCAATGGTAACAACGTTCTGTTGGATACTATAGAATGTATAAATGAACGGAAAACTGTCATGATCAGAGTGTGTGAGAAGGGCTGGCTTATATGACTCATCACGTGACGAATTTGTCACAAGATATATTTTCTCTCGTTTTTGTACAAACATTCTGTCTAGATACAGATAGTTCTTAATCTAGTTTCGTTAAAAAGTTAAATACACTGCACAAGGAAGAAATCCATCTTATTTGAAAGTACAAAAGTTGCTACTCTAAAGGACCCTTATATGGACCGAAATATTTGAGAATCGTAGCTTCATTAGAATTGAGGGCGAGGTTACGCACGAGCAAAACTTGTTTAAGCCTCCTAGTAGTGAGCACAGGTCGCGACGCAGCGCGTCGCGAACAAAATGAGCTCTACGGTAGAGAATATGATCAAGGAAAAGTAACATACAACGATATATACTTTCAACAGTAATCGCTCTGACCAATTTTCTTCTGTTCTTTTCTTCCCGGAAGTTGTCACCGGAAGTTGGCGGACTTGATTATGGGTCTCACTAATAAGCGTCACGAAGTGACCAGAAACGAGTGTCAATAAGTGTCACGAACGTATTTTGCTGATTATTTTTATTATTTATTTTTGATTTACATAATATTTGTATGTACTGATATTCATTCTTTAATGAAGCTGTGAGTGTTATGCTCGCATTTAGACTAAGCCTATTTTCATATTAGATCTTCTACTGACCATTGCAAGGCGCTTCCTATGTTACAGTTCTATTTTCTTGGTGCGCCGGTAGTTTGAAATGTTGCACTTGTTTTGTCATTATTTGTTCTCGTACCCAGCTAGCATTCTTAATAAATCTATAGCGGGCCGTTATCGGCCCGTCAGCTACCCTGAAGGGCCGATAACGGCCCGCTATAGATTTATGTAGAATGCTTACTTGGTATCTTCTTTTTTTTCGGTGCATCAGAAAGGCTGTGATTCGTGATAGTGGTAGTTCCTGGATATCTTCACTTACAGGCCAACTTCAATGGCTAGCATATATTTTGGGCTATGGAAATTTTTTCAAGAAATGGAGAGCCACTGAAGGTTAATCATGGCCCCAGGTCAGGAAGCGAATGAAAATAATTTAGGGAAATGTTTTCAATCTTCTAATCATTAATGGTATGTTGAGCGTACTCATTAGAATCGCCTCGACAAGGCGACTCTAACGTGTACACACAACATATAATTTCATGATAAAATGAGAAAATTTCCCTAAATATTTGTTTTCTTGGTGTTCGAGCCATTGAGGTTTTACTATATATTATATTTCTGCGCTCTGCTTGTTTTAAACACATTGAATGTAATTAAATCAGCAACAGTTCTTTTCTAATTGGATCCTTTCTATGAAGAATCCTTGAGGCTGATATGCAACAGAGAAAATAGCTTGGTGAAACGGTCATAAGATCGACGTCTCAATTATTCATGTGATTAAATACGTATCATATCATCATAAAATGAAATGATGTTTGTATTCTACGTCCACTTCTAGTAGTATGTAGAACATAATCCCCCTACCCCCCCCCCGCCCTACCCCCCCCCCCCCCCCAACACACAAAAACAATCTGCATTTTCTTTGTTTTCGTTTGGGATAACGAGTTCTTTCGTAAACCACGATAAGTTTCTAGTTACCTTTTTCAGTAATGTAAGGTAAAGATTGTCTGTCTGGATGCTGCAACCAGTTAGAGTCTGTGTCCTTATGAAGATTTATTGAAACGTTTGTAGATATTAGAACAGATATTTGAGTCGGTAATACAGTTGTTGAATTCGTTTCAATAGACACAAAAGCATTTGCAGTGGTTCTTGTGTTGGAGACATTCAATATACTATCTGTGAGTGTTGTAGGTGAAGCCGTTGTTGAATTCTGGCGAACAGATGTGCTGCCGATTGATCCTTTATAAGCATCTGAAATTTAAATAAGCAATATTTAATAATATATTTTGTTCAACATCTTAATCTATAAATTGCGATTCAAACTTGTTGAACACGACATTTTCAAATACAGTGCAACCTTGCTATTACCGCCACCCTTGGGTATAAATAGAACTAGCTGTTGCAGAGAGGACTGGTGTCTGTTCGACAGTGTAGTTACATATATTGTAAAATAGCACTGTGGAATATCAGAAAAATGGCTGTTATAAGACGGTGACTGTTGGGGAAAGATGGCGGTTAATGAAGATTCCCCTGCACATTTTTTATAGTTCAATGCAAATAGGGTTTGCCGAGCAGAGACATAAGAAATGGCACGCAAAATTTTCTGTGGAACGAAAACTAGATTGTCAGCTTCCGGTGCCGTAACTGGCGTTTGAACAGTCAACATTACACATATACAGGGAGCGACCGACGTCATGAGCCGCATGGTGGAAATCGAGGCTATAGGCGGTCCAGTCAATGCAGTCGTACTTTGCCCAAATACTATTCTTGTATTTAAGAGGAATTACTGTATAAAAAGCAGTGTCGCACGTTATTAACTCCGTGCATTAACCGGCGAAAAGCCGTGTATTAACAAGGCAATTCACGCGCTGTTAATGCACGGCTACGCAACTTTCAATATATTCGTTACGGGGCCACATATTTGTTGCCGTTACGAGATGTGTACTGCCCGGCCCTAGAACGAGCATAGTCAGTGAAATTACGTTCGCGAGGCGAAACAAATTAGTGCAAGAAATAACGCGAAGTGTAGCAAATGTTTTCAGTTTTTATGCAATAATAGCGATCGAACATGGTTTTTCAATGCATTAACATTCACCAGGTCCCTTGGGAGGTGTTGAAAACCGCGGCCTTCAGCGCTTTATATTTGTGTGAGATTTCATGAAAATATCTCAGATAGCTTTCAGTTTACAGAGCGGATGTGAGTACATGGTTGAAATGGCTATGTTCAACGTTCAAAGGACAATAACTACAAAAGAAGGTAACCAGAGTTACGGTTTATGTGTTCTGCATGCCGTCTAAAGGCATCGAAGTAATGGAGCGGACACATGGTAGAAATGGTTATGTTCAACATTCAAAGAGTAATAACTCCAAAAGTAGGCAAACCAGAGTTATGGTTCATGTGTTCTGCACATAGTCCTATGGTGCTTTACATTAGTGTAAAATTTCGTGAAACGATATCAAACGGTATTAGAATTATAAAGCGGACACAAAATTCTGAAGCGTTGACGGACGAAAAGACGAACAGGTCGACACGCGGACGGACACTCAAAATTTCGGACGGTATAACATAATACCTCGCCACTTTTTATGCTTATGCAAAGTACATTTCAGTAGTATACACATATTCCCACAATATGTCTTTTGTCAGAAGTGAAACACAAAAAGCAGCCTAGAGGATCTGAGCAGATTGAGAATATGCGCCTCTTATGCGCAGTCTGATCAGAGTCCTCGTACTCCGCATGTAGAAGCTTTGCAACTTTCCGTATACAAAATGCGCTCAGGGAAGATTCTGATCAGACAACGCGAATGCGCAGGCTAGTCTGACTTTTCGCTGGGTGTACATATCCGAAGGTACGTTTTCTGATGTTGTGCCTCATTTGAATATCACAAAATCCGGCGTCGCTATTGACGGAAATAAAAACTTGACTTTACAAGTAATAGACAGTTAGTCTTTAGCTTTGTTCTTTTTGAAACAACATCATTAAGAACCAACAATATTGCAACAATTAAATACGAGCCAGTGCATGACAAAACCTACAATAAGACTTGCTCGACCAGCGAAGACACAGATCAGCCTGCGCATCCGCGCAGTCTAATCAGAGTCTTCGCTGACTGCACGTGCCTTCTACAGCTTTCAGGCTATCCAAAGAGGGATAAACAAAACCCCTAGCCATACTGGTTGGATGTACAAGCTGATCTGAGTTTTTGCTGGTTACAAAGGTCTTGTTGAAGGTTTTGTCGTGTGCTGGCTCATATTATACAAAGGCTACGCGTTGTATGAACAAGATCAATTACAAGATCAATCAGGCTATTGTATGATGGTGAAACAGCTGCATAATTTTCATCTCTCATCTGCTGATAGAGCCTACCGTCTTCTAAAGCTCAAAATGTATATGAGACGAGCACATAATATATACAATGTCCGATCCCGAGATGAATTCAAACACCCCAGACACTGAGAGCCAGAACTTAAGAAAACCTCTAGCTGATCCATGGAGTGCCCGAATAAAGACAAACCATCAGACAACAACCCTCTAATAATAGGTTAGGTCGGTGTCGTCACAGAGTCAGTGCTGGTTTTCTTTCAATTTACGGAAAATGAAGATGAAAGAAATATGCAAAAATATCAATTTAAGGCTCCAGATTCTTCAAAAATAGACATTTTTATTTATCCAAGAAAGATTTAATTAATTGATATATGATAATAATACGATCATAAAGTGTGGCATCTGACAGACTGTAAAATTTCAATAAGTCTCCCGTTTTTGAAGTGGATCAAAACTGAAATGATTTTTTTTATCATATCTCTGAATTAAAGTTGGCAACATTAATTCCGAGATACGATAAAAATCATTTCAATTTTGATTCAGATCAAGGAGAGGCTAACTAAAATTTTACAGGCTGTCAGGTGCCACATTTTATGATTATATTAATAGTTTTTATAAACTTTACATGGATAGAAAATGTCTAATGCTGAGGAATAGGGAGCCTTTAAGTTACCCAAAAATGTCACAATGATGAAGCACAGCCTTTCTGTGGCACAGTTAAGGGTTGACTGAAACATTCTCCCAGCTTACACTCAGAGACAACTGACCCACCACTGCTGTCAGTGCTTTCATTAGAAAGACTTTGAAAGCAGAAAAGCAACTAGCTAATCACAAAAGCTGGCTTCCTTTATAAACACTTTGCGGAAGAAACTCTCGTTTATATCAAGTTCTCTTAAACAAGTATACCATCATGTGGTTCCTTCTTCTTGTTATCATCAGAGTTATTGTTAATTTCAGCAACTGTTCCAGTCTGTTTCACAAACGCCTCCTCTGAAATAAAATCAGATATTATGATGAGGTATTCCATCTTCTTATCGAACTTTTCTTATAGAGTAATTTTTATTTGTAGATGAATATTCTGTCATTAGAGTACAGTTGGTATCGGCTTTATTTCCTACCAGAAATATGCATCCAATTTGACATTATTTATACATATCAATGGAAAATATATATACATTTTAGCTACAGCTCTAGACACACAAGTTTTAACAAAATATTGGCATTTGTCCCCATTTGTCCACAAAATTATGTTGTAAAGAAATAATTTATACACGTGTATGTCCATCCTTATATGAGCTTTTGCAACTGCTCAAACAATTCATTTCATCGGCGAACAGCAGTGTATGTAAAAGTTTTACGATGCAGTATCTATGGTCATGTTGATTTAATCATCGTTTCAAGTAACAGTGATCTGAACAGTTTGGTACCGATGTTCACTCGTCTTCAGACTTTGGCGGAAAAGCTTTATCAAAAAACTGAGGGCAAGACAAAAAATGTAACATCTTACCTGGAACAAAACAGACCAAGAATGTTCCAAAACACCATTGGTGTACCCAGAATCTCTGATGGTTCGTTGTGATACCAAAATTTAGTTTCCTGCAGCGTCGATTAATGTACCGTATGTCGAGATGGACTTCTGTTATACGTTGACTGGCTACAGTTACAGTGCAGAACTCCCATTGAAATATTCCCTTTGGATCACCGCATGGTACTAGTTCATAGTTGTCACATGGAGGAGAATCTGAATAATTTTGATATGCAATCAGTAGTAGAAAGCTTACATAGGAGAGAATACAAATATACTGAGATCCAAAAGTAATTTCATACCTTATTAAGGTCGATTCTGAATAACAACATTTCCATATGCTGAAAGACACAATAATAAAAATACCAGCATTGCATACTCGTATATAAATTCTTTTAAAAGGAGCTTTCTTAAACAATTAAATCATTTAATATTTTGGCTGGGTTCTTCAAAACGGTTTCGTTTTTTAATAATTAATACACGATGGACATACCCAGGGAAAGTCACAAGCACGCAACATAGCCCTCCACAAGACACCAGATGAGGATTGAACCGTATGAAATGATAACACAAAACATCATTTTTAGTAAGCAGAAAGAAAGAACAAAAAGGAACAGTAATACCAATTCCGCTTTGAAAGGACAGCAGCAAAACCGTTGGTTTGTGGTTGGGTTAAAGCTTATTTACTATATGGATACACTTGATAAATGTTCCGTCGACGTTTGTTACTTCCTGTCCACTTTCCTTCAAACTAAGCTCTTTCTGTAAAAGCATGTATTCTAAAAGAAACAAAGCATGTCCTTTTAGAATACCCCTTTTCAGAAGAGGGACAAAATGATTTTACCAGAGCTATCTCGTTTTAAAGTGTATTTATTCCTCTTAAACGATCTCAATATACAACACATAAATATAGAAATACTTCCACATTATCCTTAAATTGGTCAGCTGTATATGTAACATATGTTACTGATTGATGGTAGAGTCCCATATAATACTGATATTTGTCACAATTTGGAGGCTCTGACAATAGATAACCTGTACCATTAAGCCTTCCAGTTCCAGAGGCCAACACATTATATTACTATACCTCCCGGGTGTGTGTGGGGTGGTGGGGTGGTATTCTAAATTTTGCCTGCTACATAGGCTTGGACTTTTTTGGTTTGGGGAAAAAGTGGCTATTTTTGGGGTATTGGTCATTTGCAGGTATTTTGTTTGGGTCACTTTCAAAACTGACTATTTTCTGGGGTCTACCACAATTCTTGGTAGTTTTGGGGGTATTGTAAGAATCGGGGTTAGAACCTTCTAATTAACTGACAATTGTTTTAATTTCGTTTAAATAACTCTATTTCTGCTGTGCATTAGTATAATGTCATTTAAGTAAAAACGGAGCAACTGTTGGAAACTGTGTAAAGCACTTATATTACTAATACAATCATTATACAGGTAACTTTTTTTAAAAAAGAAAATAAGGGAAATATTTTTTGGGCTTATAATAATTGCAGATATTTTTTGGGTATGGCTGATATACCAGATATTTTTTTGGGTATGAATGATATACGGTATATATGTTTGGGTAAACATTAAATGCTGGGGCCCAGCCTATGTAGCAGACAAAATTCTGAGTACCACCACCCCACCCTGGGATATACCTATGTGAAACGTGTCCTTCGAAACCATCACTCTAATTAAGACTTTTTGTTTTTCAACACAGTGTATTTTCTTTCTTATTTATTTCATATGTTGTGTGTACCCATTAGAAGGCCTCGCAGAGTCATTTGCAATGTGTACCCACAATATATGGAGAAATAAGAAAAACAACATAAGCTAGTGCATGACAAAACCTACCATAGGACTTGTCTTGTGCGACAAGCAAAGACTCAGATCAGCCTGAACATCCACGAAGTCTGATCAGAATATTCACTGATCGCCTGTGACTTCTACAGGCTCCGGGCTATCCAAAGAGGAGGAATAAACGAGAATGCCAAACCGGGTGGATGTACAGGCTGATCTGAGTCTTTGCTGGTCAACAGGTCTTATTTTAGATTCTGTTGTGCGCTGGCTCAATCATGTGATTATTTTAAGCTATGACATTTCCATCATATAATGTACAGACAAAGCAGAACATTTGGCTATTAAGTATATTGAAGTATATCTATGCAATGTAACTGACTTATAGAAATAATAGAATAAATTGAAATCAAATCTATAAATTGAAAAATTTTGAGAATTTGCTTAGAAATGTATACTCCTGTTTACATCTAATTTCGCTATAGGTCATTGAGGAATCTAAATATATTCATTACTTAGTCTTGTTAAATTAATCACTTCCTGATATGCATTCTCTTTCCATGTATCAGATGGCATTAGCAGTACTGTTACAACGCATGTGTCTGTGCACCGCACATATACTTCTACACTTATTCGTATTCGTATTATGTTTCAATGGTGTAATTGTAGACTATTGTAAATGTTCCATTTTAGTCCTATCTACGTCAATGTTTCCGCTAGATGTCAGTTATTATGAAGTGGTTAGTCCGGTTAGTTTCTCAAATTAGTTATTCATCACGAAAACATACCTATATAATTTTGACCCCTTTAAACCCCACTTTTATATAGTAAAACTGGGGTTTACAGGGGTATACATTATTTTTGTTATTTCTGCTCAAAAACATATTGTTGGTACTCGTTAGAACCGCCTCGACGAGGCGGTTCTAACGAGTACCCACAATCTATGTTTTGAGCAGAAATATGAAAAATATCAGAATTTTTTATCTGAAAAATTGCCATTTTTTGGTGGTAAAATTTTCAGTGTATTTGAATAGGCGTGTTTTCGTAATGATTAGAGGCTTCCGTCAAATTAATTTGACACACTTATACAATTAGTCATACATGTAGTTCAACAACGTGCAAAAATATACATATATTAATCTTTGAAAACAAATTACAATGTAATCAGCCTTTTGAATCCAAATTGTTGTCATATGTAAAGAGTCAATAAAACCGAAACTACTATTCCCATGCTTGTACGTGTTATTTGTTTCCAAAGAGAACCTTTATAGAGTTGGCTGAATTTCGGTTATTGGGATTGGTAAGGATGGCGTGACGTCATCGCTCTATATACGGGTAACTCTCATGGGTACAAATCAACGGCGGACGCATAGCACACTGTACAGAACATATGTAAAAAGCCTCCAGTTCTTTATTTGACTTACAATGTTTACTTCATCACACGTAATGTTTCGAAGACGTAGTGTAAAACAACCATATTTTGCTATTTCCGTATAGTTTTCGTAATTTTGAAATTACATGTATGGACCAATGCATCAGTAATGCATTTTGGACAATTTTGACCGGTGAGAATATTCTTCCAGGGATTTGCTTGAGTTTTTCAAGATGGGTGTTTTGTATAATTTTCTTTTTCCACAACTTAGATGAAAATATATGTTAAAAGAATTATTACATAAAAAAAGTAATTTTATTGAATCGTACGATTATCCTTATTCATCTCAGCAGTTATTATACATTTTCTTATCTACTCGTTTGGTCATAAAACTACCCATACTGATAACAATGTCTGCCCATCTACTCTGTACCCGTGAAATTACCTGTACGATCTGCGATGACGTCATAGCCATCTTTTCCGATAACTGCTGTATAAGCAATTATATTTATTTGGTATACGATCTAAAATAATATATGCACTTATGCCAGTTATCAACAAAATATGAGCCAGGACATAGCATTTCCTACAAGACTGTACGTGTGCCCAGCGAAATAACCTACCCAGGAAATGCCACAATCTGCCACCAAAAGGAGCGATGACAAAACAAATTCGCATATGAAACCACCGACGCACAAAGAAAGAACTGCAATAGAGTGACCGCCTTGGAACTGTGAGCAGAAAAACTATCAGTGTGTGCGTGTGTGTGAAGGCTGTGGTTGGCGGGGAGGAAGGTGGAAGGGGGCTTAAACCAGTTTTATTCGTGCAAAAGCTCGTCCGGAGTTCCGATGGAGCTTCAAATAATAAACATATGTTCGGTTCGCTTAGAAATCCCAAAACAACATAACCACGACGAAACAAAGCAGAGGGAACAATATCGATCGGAATCCAGACCACAAGAAAACCACAAAAGGACCAATATTGACCTTGACTACAGACATTGATAGTCATGTGCTAAACAGACTGCGCATCCGCATCAAGATCTTCCATATACACATGCAAAATCAATGAATATCGATTATGAAATACAATAAAGGCTTTGATCAGACTGTAACGTTTTGTTAGCGGATCTAGATCTTTATTGTCCAATACACGGGTAGCATACTATTATTCTACTTGAATCCAGTTATAGGTATACAGTAAAACCTGCGTAAGACAGCCACCTTTGACATTGACCTTAGTGGTTGATGTGAAAAGCTGGTTGTCTTATAAAGGTACATGTCATGTAATTTTGCTAGCAAAATTACATGACATGTACCTGTATAAGACAGACAAGGTTTTCCACATCAGCCGCTATTTAAAGTCAGTCTCGAAGGTGGCTCTCTTACACAGGTTTTACTGTATAACTGATGAGGAGAATGCTAGCTGCCTAGTCTCCCGATCCGTATGAGACACAGCGTCAGATAAAGTTCTTTCGGTCATATAAGCCTGCGAAAATTCAGATCACCCTGTACATTAGCTTAATCTGATCAAACTCTTCGCTGGACGCATTTTAGACAGCTAAGGATGCAAAAGTATCTTCATACAGACAAGGAAGATTCTGATCAGATTGCGCGGACGAGAATACTGATGTGAGTCTTCGTAATACGCACATGTCAGAAGGCACGTTTCTAATTTTGCGGGATATCACGAAACATGCCTATATAATTTTTACCCTTTAATCCCCACTTTTATATAGTAAAACTAGGGTTTACAGGGGTATACATTATTTTTCTTATTTCTGCTCAAAAACATAGATTGTGGGTACTCGTAAGAACCGCCTCGCCGAGGCGGTTCTAAAAAGTACCCACAAATTATGTTTTGAGCAGAAATATGAAAAATATCAAATCTTTTATCTGAAAATTTTTCATTTTTGGTTAAAACATTTTCAATATATTTTAATAGACATGTTTTTGTAATGTATACGCTCGCTCGATAAGACCAATTTACCTGTTGCAGTCATAAATCCAAACAGAAATAGAGGTAGTGTAGCAATAAACGAATATACAGTAGCAACAAACATTGTTTTATGTAATGGTTTTTTGTTATATATATTTTGTCAGCAAATTACAGGTCCCGTCTACTAGCCGAATAGCACTGATATTTATTGTATAATACACTACTTTTTCCACTGATTTTTACAACTGAGTTTTCTGAAGAATACCAATAAACGAATAGTAACAAAAAGTAGCAACAAGCATTGTTTTAGATACAACAAAACTATGTCCGTCAACCAGTTACAGATACCAGTCTGCTATCCAAATACCACCAATTTGTTTGTATAGTAAGCGATTTAATGTTTATTGCAGTTCGTTCTGTTATCGTTTGTTCTTTGGTCTTAGACATGTACAGTATTATGCAATATAACGCTGATTGTGTTGCACTTGTTGATAGTGTGTTTAAAGTCGCCTAACTCTCAAGAATGTTTTTGTCGCTTCCTTCTCTGCCGACTTCTGTTGCTAAAAGTTCACACACTAATTGACATATATCCTCGAACGTACAAGTACTTTGCTTTGTCATAACAAAGGCGTACTGCAATTAACAAAAGTAGATAAATCCGTTTTGATATCGACTGCAACAAGAGAAAAGGTCCCTTATCACACTTGCAGGCACCAAAAGGTCCTGATAAGCTAACTTATATGCGTAGTATGATGATGACCATCGTTATTCATCTGCATAATCATTGAATACTGCATAGGCTATATTGATGAAAGTGGCGATCAGATTGCAAAGATACTGTGCGTTTATGAGAATTGTCTCTGGCATATAACAACAATGTTCCCATGCTGCGTCTTATATATATATATATATATATATATATATATATATATATATATATATATATATATATATATATATATATATATATATATATATATATATATTATTCAGTAGTTAAATCCCTCTAAACAATTGCTTTATTTCTATTGTGCGCAGATTGTTTTTCATTTCGAAAATTTTCGTCCAAGTTTATTATTTAAGCTACATCTTGAGCGGTTTCAGTGCATGTACGAACGTTTTTTCTGGGACAAGCGCTTTACAAACACACTTTCTACCCAGCTAGAATTCTATATAAATCTACAGCGGGCCGTTATCGGCCCGTCAGCTACCCTGACGGGCCGATAACGGCCCACTATAGATTGACGTAGAATGATTACTGGGTAGTATATCGCTTAATGATATCTTTGAATTCTTTAAAAATGAAATAACTAAAATATAAGTGAAGATACGCAGGAGATACCACAATCACAAAGCCCCACCATCCCGAGGCACCAAAACAAAGAGAGATGCAGAACCAACAATGACAGAGGAAACGCTACATATGAAATCGCCGACGCACGAACAAGAAGGACTGCAACAGATAAACGGTCGGTAGAAAAACTACCGCTAGGCTTTAACCAGTTCTACTCTCGCGAGACCTCACTCTTACTTCTGATGCTGCTCCAAATTACAAACATATGTTCGGTCCCATAGGAATTGTTAACATATGTTTGTAATTTGGGGCAGCATCAGGTTAAACATCACAGTGAAACGCATATAGCATTCTTCGGGGATTGTGAAGCAAGTCACCTTAGAACTCGGTTTCTGATTGGTTTTGTTGATATTAAAATTTAGAAACTTTTTTACGAAGTCAATGATACCGATAACATTAAGGTAATCATAATCGTTTAAGCTTTAAAAACAGTAAGACAAAAGTCCAGGGATTGCCACAATCACAAACCGCAGCCCTTCCCAGATACCAAGAGGGAGAGGAAACCGACAAATCTAAACAAGCACAAATCGAACAAACGTACGAAAAGCACTAAGATTAGCTCTCTCTTCCCCAAGCGAGGTAATCGAAATGCTAAAAGGACTGAAAAACACAAAAACAAAATGACACAAGGTAAGACATAAAACAAATCACCTTGTAGAATAAACAACAAAGCAACAAAGGGTAAGACTAACACCGGGACCACCGCCTTAGAACGATCAGTAGAGTAGACCACCGGGGTGTTTAAAGCATTTTTACAGCTAGCTAACTTCACCCTGGGTCCCGATGCTACTCTTAATACAGAAATACATAAAAATTCGGTTGGCATAAAGGCTCCCAACTCAGTCCATGCATCAAAGCGAAAACATAAAAATCAAATTAATCACTATAATAAACAAAGACGAGTACTCATGGCTAATTCTATTGTATGCCAGAGTAAATGAAAACCAATAGTTGAACCACAGCGGGCCTAGCCAAAGACTTATCGTCAAGCCCCTACCAAGTGGTTAAAGTTTTACGGAGAGGCCGTCATTGAGTCTGAGGCCCAAACCGCCGTCGTGCAATTAAAGAGTGAAGCATAGCCATCAACAATGATTGGGTTGACAACTAGGCATGCAGTCTGCCGCATAATATCCAGGCTATAGCCAATTCTTTTTTAACGGTTAATAAATTTTCTGAATTGCTCCGAAAAGTTAGATTTTCCTACACTTTTTCTAAATCTGTAAAGTTCTGGTTCCGATATATCGTACCTTGTTGCAGAAGTGTTTTCAGACTAACGCTATATTTGTCTACCAAGGCACTGTGTCTGTGATAAAATTCTGAAAACGCCTTACGAACTTCAAGTTTAAAATAACGATAGCCCTGCCTAAGAAGTTTGGCAGTAAGTGCTTTATTACGGTAGTTAAAGTCACTAAGAATTGAAGAAGCTCTGGCGAATCTAATAAGTTGAGATATGTATACCCTATATGAGGTACGCCTGGGGACATCGCCATCCATAAAAGGGAAATTGACTATATCAAAATCAAAATCGTCCCGTTTATATAGTCCCGCTATTGAGGTAAACACGTAACTAGATGCTCAAGCAAAACGATTAACCTAAGATATGTGTACTCCAAATGACGTAGCACGTCGGACGTCATCGTCTAATAACGGAAAAATTATCATCAAAATCAAATACATCATATGATACAGCCTGACGTAAATACATTGTATAATACAATATATTTGTAAATTTAAATTACAAAAGAAAAATGAGGCTTCGGTGTCAGAATAATTTGCTTTGTTTAGTTGAAGATATTTAAGATAAATTATCTCGACCTTTGTTCAAAAAGTATATTATCCACAGTTACCGAGTCTACTTATATGCTCTTGATTGCCTCAATAACATTGAATGGTAGTTTTTAATGTAAGGGAAGCAATTTAATGAAAACAGTTTGCACTGTTTCCTCTAGTAATCGCTCTTAGCACAATCTTCATGCTCGTTCCTGTATTCATTTCTTTCTTTCTTAGTGGTTAACAAAGCATGTTTCGACTCACGGATTTTGTGGTGCCTTAGTCTATAAATTCCAAAATGTCCAGCCTTCTCAAAAAAGAGTAAATGAGGATCAAACAATGCCAAACCAAAACCACAACAAAAATCGAAAGAGAAAGGAACCGCCTTGGAACGATCAGCAGAAAAAAACAACAAAAAACCTCTATATACCGACACTCTATACATGACTAAATTCGTTATAATGACAATTTGACTGTCACGAAACCTAAGCTTAAGAACTAACAATTAGTCACAAATTATGAGGGAATATTGGATTTAATACGTTACAGAAACACAAGTTTTGCAGTAAGGCGATTCTAACAAATATCCAAACATATGTTTTTGAGCAAATAAGAACAAAAAAGGTAAGAGAAAAGTCCAGGGAGTGCCACAATCACAAACCGTAGCCCTTCCCAGACCCCAAGAGGAAGAGGAAACCGCCAAATCTAAACAAGCACAAACCGAACAAACATACGAAAAGCAGTAAGATTAGCTCTCTCTTCCCCAAGCGAGGTAATCGCAATACTAAAAGGACTGAAAAACACAAGAACAAAATGACACACGGAAAGACATACAACAAATCGCCTCGTAGAATAAACTACAAAGCAACAAAGAATTAGACTAACACCGGGACCACCGCCTTAGAACGATCGGTAGAGCAAAATCGGGGGGTGGGGGGGGAGGGGGGGGGGGAGAGGGAGGGGTTGGTGTTGCTGGGGTTAAAGCACTTTTACAGCTAGCTAACTTCACCCTGGGTCCCGATGCTACTTTTAATACAGAAATACATAAAAATTAGGTTCGCATAAAGGCTCCCAACTCAGTCAATGCATCAAAGCGAAAACATAAAAATCAAATTAATCACTATAATAAACAAAGTCGAGTACTCATGGCTAATTCTACTGTATGCCAAAGTAAATGAAAACCAATAGTTGAACCACGGAGGGCAGAGCCAAAGACATATCGTCAAGCCCCAACCCACTGTTTAAAGTTTTACGAAGAGGCCGTCATGCAAAACAAGATATTTCTTACATATAGGTCTGCTCATTAAGTATTCTGTACAACAGCTGATTTACTTTAATGGCAACGTCTTTGAGAACACATGTTGTCGTTGTTATGAGGGTTCATTGTATAAGTGTGTGTGTGTGTGTGTGTGTGTGTAGTGGGGTGAGGGTGGGAGGCGGTAAGAGGCTTAAACCGGTTTTACTCGCGCAGCATCGCCCATAATTCTAATGCACCTTCAAATTACTAATGTATATTCGATCCGTAAACATCATCAGTGAAGACCTGTCAGCTACAATATACCCCAACATATCAGTCACTTAGGGTATAGCAGCTTATCACGTGGACCAGAATATCGGTCAGCGACAAAGTATAATACGATCTGTAAGCTAACTGTACCCGGGTATAGCCACCTGTCACTTGGAGTACATACCCAAATACCGGTCAGCGACAAAGTATACAAATACCTGTCAGCTACACTGTTACCCAGTATATTAGTCTGTAACCTTGGGTATAGTGGCCTGTCACATGGAGTGTATACCGGAAAATCGGTCAGCGACAAAATATATGAAGACCTGTAAGCAACACTGCTCCCCGGTATATCAGTCAGTAACCCGGTGTATAGCGGCCTGTCATCTAAAGTGTAAACCAGTGAATATCGGTCAGCGACAAAGTATACTAAGACTTATCAGTTAAACTGTACCCCAAAGTATAAGTCTGTAAACCAGGGTATAGCGGCCTGTCACTTGGAGTGTATACCAGAATATCAGTCAGCAACAGAGTATACTAAAACATGTGAGCTACACTGTTACCCTGTGTATTAGCCAGTAACTCAGGGTATAGCCCCCTGACACTTGGAGTGTATACCGGAATATCAGTCAGCGACAAAGTATATGAACACCGGTCAGCTACACTGTACCCCTGTGTCAGTCGGTAACGCGGGTTATAGCGGCCTGTCACCTAGATTGTAAACCGGAATATCTGTCAGCGACAAAGTATACGAAGACCAGTGTCAGCTACACTGTTACCCAGTATATCATTCAGTAACCCAGGGTAGAGCGGCCTGTCACTTGAAGTGTACACCCCAATATCAGTCAGCGACAAAGTATATGAAGACCTGCCGGCTACATTGTACCCCATTGTATCAGCTAGGTATACACTTGGAGTATATAGATCTACAGGAATATCGGTCAGCGACAAAGTATACGAAGACCTGTCAGCTAGACTGTTCCCCGGTGTATCAGTCAGTTAACCGGGATATAACGGCCTGTCGCCCGGAATGTTTCTGGAATATCGGTCCGCGACAAAGTATATGAAAACCTGTTGGATAATGTGTACCCCGAAGTATCATTCAGTGTATCAGTCTATGATGCAGGGTACGGAAGGTCTGGAGTTTATGCTAGAGTATCAACATATTTATAAGTATGGCCTGAAACATTGTTATTTGTCGAAAGTCATGTTTAGTGATGATTGTTTAAAAAAATAAATCTGTGTGTTAATTAAAAGTCCTTGGATTGAATTAGATCATCAGAAAAGGTCTACTCAGCCAATATTGAATCTGACAGACCCCGCCTCCCACCACCCACACCCCCACCAGAAAACCTAGTTCTTGTTTAAATAAAATTTATTATTTCAATGTTGAAGAAAGTTTTATTCATTTCTAAAATTGATAAAGAGGAATAGAAAGTTTTACACATGAAATAAGTAAATTACCCACTGTTTAAACTTTCGAAGCACAAAGGAACAATAGCACTTACTACCCCACCCATCAATAATGTGCCAGTTCATTTGTTTAGTTACTGTCAAGAAAGGTGGATTTTTTATTTGTTTTTAAATATTTGTTTATAATTTAGTCATGTTACATTTAGATTTTACAAATTATGATGTATGGTTGGCCGATTGTATCATTAATTTGTGGAATGTTTTGGATTTCAAATGCAATTCCCTACTTTCGGTTAAACCGGATGCCACGTTCGCACAAGGCATTATGGTCTTCTGGAATATTACGAATAGCCGAATGTTATGTTAGTTCATAAGCTTCAAGTGTATATGAGAAGAAAGACAGAAAAGCCGTACTACTCGATGTGCAAAAATGTCTGAGGAGATGAAAATTTGTTTGCACATTATATATTTGATATTATTCCACAACACGTATATACATGCATGTGAAAATGATAAAACTAGCTCCTTTTAAACATATTGAAATTAAATGAGTACATTTAAGGGGATATCACTCTGGTTTGATAGAATTTGGATGTAAACCAGTTGCATCAGGAGTGTCTGGAAAAAGATTCTTTCCTCTAAGAGTAATTCACTTAGGGTAAGGATTAGTTGATCATGTCAGTCAATTCTTGTCTGCTAGTAAGATTGGTCTCCCTTTGAACATGGAGGCAAAACATTTCAGCTTAGCGTTTTTCATTTTTGTCCCCCGCCTTTTCGAAGAAAAGCGAGGGGACATAGTATTCGGCTTTCCGTGGTGCGTGGTTCGTGGTGCATGGTTCCGAGTTTATAGTAGGTACCTTGTGAGCGAAACTCCTCCTATAGTTTTTACCCAATCCTTCTGAAATTTTACAGGTGTCTTCATGGTCTGAGATGTGCATGTGCTTTTTACAGAATCCTTAAATTATTTTTTTTTAACTTTTTTTCACATTTTTGACTTAGACTTTCTTTTTTTGGCATCATGGTGCGTGGTTCCGAGTTTATAGTAGGTACCTTGTGAGCGCAACTCCTCCTACAGTTTTTAACCAATCCTTCTTTTACAGGTGTCTTCATCATGGTCTGAAGATGTGCATGTGCCTTTTACAGAATCCTTAAATTATTTTTTTTTCACTTTTTTTTTTACATTTTTAACTTAGACTTTTTTTTTTGCATGGTTCCGAGTTTGTAGTGGGGACCTTGTGAGCGCAACTCCTCCTACAGTTTAATGCCGATCCTTCTGAAACTTTTATCTTAATCATGGTCTGAAGATATGCATGTACTGTTTACAGAATTATGAACTAATTGTTTTTTTGTTTTTTTTTTTCAAAATTTTCACATTTTTAACTTAGACTTTTTTTCATGCTTCAATACTATGAAAGTGTATATGTAGTAGGTACCTTGTGAGCATAACTCCTCCTAAAGTTTTGGACCGATCCTTTTCAAACTTTACAGGTGTTTTTATCATGGTCTGAAGATATGCATGTTTTTTACAGAATCCTTATTTATTTATTTATTTATTTTTTTTTTTACTTTTTTTCACATTTTTAACTTAGACTTTTTCGCATGGTTCTGAGTTTGTAGTGGTGACCTTGTGAGCGCAACTCCTCCTACAGTTTTATATCGATCCCTCTGAAATTTCACAGGCATCTTAATCATGGTCTAAAGATATGCATGTGGTTTTTAAAATATCTTGATGTAATTGTTTTCAAATTTTTCACATGTTTAACTTAGACTTTTTTTCATGCTTCAATTCTATGAAAGTGTATATGTAGTAGGTATCTTGTGAGTGCAACTCTTCCTACAGTTTTATACCATTCCCACTGAAACTATACAGATGTTTTAACCATAGTCTGAAGATATGTCTATGCTTTTTACAGAATCTTTAAGTTTTAAGTTTTTTAACTTTTCTCACATTTTAACTTTTAACATAGATTTTTGTCATGCTTCAATACTATGAAAGTGCATATAGTAGTAGGTACCTTGTGAGAACAACTCCTCCCACAGCTTTAAGCAAATGCTTCTGAAACTTATAGGCATTTTGCTTGTGGTCTGAGGATATACGTGTGCTCTTATAATCTTGAAATTATGTTTTTTGATTTTTTTTTTAAATTTTTTCAACATTTTTAGCTTCAATTTTTTCCTGCTTCAGTAGTTAGGTAAGTGATACAGGACCAATGGTCCTCTGGTTAACTTACTCATTTTTAACAGCTCAAATAAAAATTAGGCGGGGGACATAAATTCACTATGGAATTTGCTTGTTTTTTTGTGCATCCGTTTTCCTTAGACTACAAATTATAGTAAAACTTCAATGACTGGAACATCGATGACTCGTTTACCATGACCGACTCGTACTCTCTTTTTGAAGTCCCTAGGAAATTTTTCCGATAGCGCAAGAAAACAGCTACGGTCGATTATCGTTATCTTGAAGTCCAAAGGACTCTCTGAAATACTTCGAGATATCCGTACTTCGACATATCAGATTTGCAGAATTTAGGAAAAATAAATCTAACAACCACATTTCTCGAACGACTATGTAATTTGACTAAAGGTATATTGAAAATGTTGTGGAAAAGAGGAGAAATTTGTTACGTTGTTAGATTTCCATGTTGAAACAGGGACCGGATTTTCACTTCAAGATAAGCGGTTAATCGAGATAAGCGAAGTCGAGAGAACGAGAGTCGACTGTATTTTGGAAAACTTTCTTATTTTAGAATGAAACTGTATGTTGTGTGTACTCATTATAATCGCCTCATCGAGGTGTTTCTGATGCGTACACTCAACATACCATTAGTTTTATAGAAGATCGAAAAAACATCCTTGAATTATCCCAATTTGTCTCCTGGCCTGTCGCTATCATTAGCCCTCAGTGGCTCGAACTTCCAATGTCTAGGGCAAATTTCCATGGTCCTTAAGATTTTCGAGCCACTGAAGATAGACTTTATATCTATTACATGTACAAAATAAAAATAAATGGGAATAAAAAAACAGACATTTATTAACTGTGGTTAAATTACAGTTTTCACAAATTATCCGTGGTCTACCTTTTAGCAGATATTTGTGAAGAATTCTGGGTAAAAGAGGTCTCATTTCAAAGAAACTGAATAAAAGAACTTCATTAAGATCAACCATCGACAATCTTTATATGTCGTCTGGGTTATTCATCATCAACGAAACAAAAGATCATCATCTGCATGTAATAAATAGCGTCCTACATACAGTGAACTCTCGTTACAACGACAGCATTTGTTCTCAAAGATGTTTCCATTAAAATGAGTTTGCTGTTGTACAGAATATTTAATGAGCAGATTGATACGTAAGGAAGGTCTTGTTTTGTTCTTATTTCCTCGTAGAACATATGTTTTGGATATTTATTAGAATCGCCTCCTCATTGAGGCGATTCTAACATATATCCAAAACATATGTTTCTTTAAAATGTTAAAGACAATATTCTTTCATAATTTGCGACTAAGTGTTACCTTTTAAGCGAAGGTTTGGTGACAGTCATATTGTCATTATAACGAATTTTGTCATTGTATCGAATGTCGGTATAAAGAGAGATTTTTGTACATTGATTTTTTTTCCATTTTGTAGGCTATACTAGCAGACTACAATATGTTTTATCTTAAAAATGTATTTTGAATGAAATGTCAAGCTCTTCTTATGAAATATTTTGTACGGTCATTCTCTCCCTTCCGCTGATTCAAGAAGGGCAGTTGTCAGTTTCTGGCGAAAGAATGTGCACAATACTGATGAACCACTTAGAGGACTAAGTCTGCCCAGTAAACGTGTGGTTAGGTAAACTGACCGCGCTCGACATGACCCCATTGGGTTGACTGGGCCGTAAAACCTCAACACAAATCTTCTTATGTTGAAAATATTTCTTAAACAACGTTTGCCGTACTTTAATAGGAATTGCCACCTTTTCATGGCAGATTATTCTGTCAAACTTTTACTGCCTACCTTCTGATAAAGGTCTATTCTAAAAGGAAAGAACTTACTCCTAAGGCGATCAAATTGTTTCCTTTCAGAGCAGTTCCACTCTTCAGAAGGCGTTTGTTGTGCCGCTGTAACGGAAAGCGAACAGCCACAAAATTTGCCTCCCTTGTAAATAATGGCGGAAACCAACCAAATGTCGATCTCTTAATATAGCTTTGGATTTTTATATATAGTAGACTATTCGATTAGCTCACTCAGGACTTTTTTTTAATATTTGCCGGCTTTGTCGGCCTCACGCGCCGGGGTCAAGTGAGGTTACGTGCTATTTTTTATTATTAGCAGTTTTTTGTAGTTTTTGTTTAAATTCAGCAGAGCTTATATTTATTAGAAAGCTGTTTGTCATTAAGTATGTGGATGTGTATTAACAACCTGGATCAGTTAAAAATTAGAAAATGGGTGTAGCTTCTTAACCCCTTGTCCTGCTGAATAAATTGAGATGCCACGCCCATTTCTAGTTTTCAACCAATCAAGTTACTTGATCCAGATTGTTGATATAAATTCACATACTTAATGGCAAACAGTGCAGATCCAGATCAGTTGGCTTCTTCAGAAGCCAACTGATCTGGATCTACACTGTTTGCAAAGGCAGGACATATCCGGGTTCAACAGGACTAGGGTTAATTTGTTCAGCATGGCAAGGGTTAAGATTTGAATAAGTCCTTTTACTTCTTGTAAATGAGTCTAAGAAATGCAAGTTAGTACTGCATCGTTTGACCTGGGTCTGCACTGCTTGCTCCAGAGTGTCTGTTGGAATACTTAGGGTAAATAAAAAATCAATATGTACATGTATGTGTAAATTATGTGATTTTTCTCCACGAAAATATAGAATGACGCTCTGTGCGATGCTAACGAGTACAGTGGAATAACCAGTAATGCTTAACTCTTCATAACAGCCACCGCATTATAACGACTAGACTGGCTCCAGTCTCCAGTGACTAAATATTTTTCTCATAATCCTGTTTGATAATCGACTAAGATAAAACCAAAAAAATATCATGACTATAAAGGCTGGTCACTAGAGTACATGTACCAGCCTTTATAGTCATGATATTACTTTGGTTTTATTTTAGTGGATTATTAAACAGATTATCAGAAAAATTATTTTGTCACTAGAGACTGCAGCCAGTCTATATAACTACCACATTTCTGACATCTTGGAGTTCAATTACATTGCATAGATTACAGCGGTCTACAATGACCAACTCTCAACAACAGCCACCGCACATGACCAACTCTCAACAACAGCCACCGCACTATATCTCGTAACAACCACGTTTCTAACATCCTATTGTCCATCAGCATTTTATTGAATGACCAACTCCCTTTAATAGCCCCAGTTTTATTTGTTCGCATGGTTGACTGTTGTAGAGAGGTTGCACTGTTTCATACATATGTTTTCTTAGAGAAATGGATAAAAAGAAATATGTCTCCAGATGAGAGGTCTCTGGAGTTAAGCTGTATGTAGTAGAAAGAACAGATACCGGCCATCATTACGAAAAGACGCTTATTCAAATATACTGAAAATTTTACCACAAAGAAAGAAAAAAAATTATAAATTTTCAAATAAAAATTCCGATATTTCTCACATTTCTGTTCGAAACATAGATTGCGGGTACTCGTTAGAACCGCCTCGGCGAGGCGGTTCTAACCAGTACCCACAATCTATGTTTTTGAGCAGAAATCAGAAAAATAATGTATACCCCTGTAAACCCCAGTTTTACCATATAAAAATGAGGTTAAATGGGGTCAACATTATATAGGCATATTTTCGTGATGTATTGCATATAGCTTCATACTGCAAAGGTCCGTCACTGCTTGTCCATTGGACACCGATCAGTTTCTGCTCTCAGCCTCACGGTCACATTTGCCCGTCAGGCTTCAATTCTACAAACATTTCTTTGCTTTTGTTTTTCATATATTCATGTATTACCGTAATAACCCTAACTATTGAGACAGACATGTCGGAGTACATCTGATCAGGGTCTACACTGTTTGCAAATCATTTAGCAGATTTTCTGACAGAGTGACAAGAGTAGTCAAATGGAATTATTCAAATTTTAGGACAAGTATGGTAAGGAATTAAAGTACAAAATGTATCTTTATTTATATTAAATATGGTACAGAAATGTCACATAACTTTCGTGTATAGCTAGACTGGCTCCAGTATCCATTGACTGAATATTTATTCTTATAATCATGTTTGATAATCCACTAAAATAAAACCAAAACAATATCATGACTATAAAAGCTGGTCACTAGTTACCAGCTTTTATAGTCATATAGTGACCAGCTTTTATAGTCATGCTATTGTTTTGGTTTTATTTTAGTGGACTTTCAAACCGGATAAGGAAAAATATTTAGTCACTGGAGACTGGAGCCAGTCTAGTGTATAGCTTCACCATGAAATTTTTCCTACGATCATTCCTCCCCATTATCGCTGATTCAAGAAGTGCAGTTGGCAGTTACTAGCGAAAGAATGTTCACAACCCAGCTAGCATTCTTTATAAATCTATAGCGGGCCGTTATCGGCCCGTCAGCTACCCTGACGGGCCGATAACGGCCCGCTATAGATTTATAAAGAATGCTTACTGGGAAAGTACTGGTTAACCGCTTAGAGGACTAAGCCTGTCCAGGAAGTGTGTAGGTTAACTGACCAGCTCGACATGACTTAAACAGTGTGGACTGGGCTCAAACTATAAGACATGCTCAGCTAAACCAAAGCAGGGCAGATATACACAGAAAAAAAGACAATATGTAAATATATTTACTAGCCAATCACAACTTACACTATATAATTATGCACATTTCAAAATTATAAAGTGATTGTAACAGAGGTAACATATCACAATATTCATAAAATGGGGTTTGGATTTCAAAGACAAATGTATACTATTTGGAAAACAATGGATTTCTGGATAGGGTATTTGCCGTGCCCAGCGGAATTCTTTTAACGCCTAGCATTCTATGTTATAAATTCAGCAGATGACATTTTGAAATAGTGTTCTGTTATTTTTCTCAGAAATTAGATTTTAACGATCATAAAATTGGAGACCATTTGCACGAAATGTCAAAGTCTAGTTGAGGCAATATGCCTAACTGACATGAGCGACAGCTACAAGCCCGTTACTGTACTACAAATTTGGCTTCCGCTTGGCACGGCGTATAATACAGTTTAACAGTTATTTCTAAACATACCATTACGTTAACAAGCCTACGTGAATGTAACCATATGTTCTCCCACAATCATAATATACAATGAAAGGAGGGATATGCAGAAGTCTAATTATTCTGCGATTTTTTTGCAGAATTTGCAGGGTTTTTTTTTGTTTTTTTCTTTTTATCTTCTAGCGATCTTTCTACTGCCTAAACCCGTCCTAATGTGCTTAAAAACCACAATATTACTCATTTCTCAATATTATATGGCGAAAATACCATGGTTTGCATAGCACTAGACGAGAGACGTATCAAGATAAATATTGTTCTGATTTCGCCACCAAAACATATAGATCACGCCATGCGAAAACGTTTCTTTGGGCATATGCGTACAGCGAAGGTCCAGATCAGCCTGCGCATCCGTGCAGTCTGATCAGGGCTTTCGCTGTCCGCTAACAGAATTATTGGACACTATAGAATGTACCAGTGGAGAGTAAATGCCCGAATGAGACTTTGCGCATGCGTGGCGGATGAGCCTGAATCTGTGCGTTTTGCGCATGCTCGAAGAACTTTTTTCTTGGCGGGGCCATTATGCCGTGTGCTATTTAGTGGAGAAATCGAAAGAAATAACAATATTTAGGTTAAGAAAAGGTTCTCTAGAGGTATGGTAGACTGGCTGCAGTCTCCAGTGACTAAATATTTATTCTTGTAATGCTGTTTGATCCACTTAAATAAAAATAAAATATCAGCATGACTATAAAGGCTGGTCACTAGTGACCAACCTTTATCATTCTGGTTTTTTGTTAGTGCATTATGAAGAAGGATTTTAAGAATAAATATTTAGTCACGGGAGACTAGAGTCAGTCTGGAGGTATGACTAAGGATTTACATTTTACATAGGCGTGTTTACGTAATGAAGAAAACATTATTATATGAAACACTAAATGAGCAAACTGATCTCAGAACATATTCGGGCCATAAATGTGCAGACCCCATGAACTGTAAGTGTGTAGATACTACGAACCTTTGCTTGGCTGGTATGCACTGTCCCGGTCCACGTATGTTTTAAAATCCACTTTCTCACTCGCATTTCATATTTGAGCCTGCGCACGACAAAACCTACAAAAAGCCTCGTGCGACCAGCGAAGACTCAGATCAGACTGCGCATCCGCGCAGTCTGATCAGAGTCTTCGCTGATCGCATGTGCCTTCTACATCCTCCGGGCTATCCAAAGAGGGATAAACAAGAACCCTTGGCATACTAGGTGGACATACAGGCTGATCTGAGCCTTTGCTGGCCACACAGGATTTATTGTGGGTTTTGTCGTGAGCTGGCTCATTTGTAAGAGGTAATTATTATGAGATCTTGCAAGAAGAAATTGTGTCAATGGTAAATTCTGATATTGTACATGAAGGCAGAAATTCATCGCACTTCTGCGTATGTTCTTAAAATGTCAATATACAGTACAATTCCGCTATCAAGACCACTTTTGGGACTATCTAAAAGTGGTCTTATTAGTGGTGTGGTCTAAATATTGAATATAGAATACAGTAATTGTCCTAAATTTTCGAACACTTTTTGGGCAAAAGTTTTGCTTTTATGCAATCGCTGTTTAAAACACCTAATGAAATGGCAAACAGTGTTGACCCTGATTTAACTGCTTTTTCAGGAGCAGTCTGATCTGGGTCTACAATGTTTGCATATACCAATTTGTCAGAGACCTTGGAAAACATAAGGGACTGACAAAAAATGGCTAAATAGTGGAGTGGTCTTGATTTCGAATGGTCGTAATAGCGGAATTTTACTTTTCTACTTACTTTAATTTGATGAGACAGAAGCCACAAGGAACTAAAACATAATGTTGTTGCTTTTAGGATGGCCCTCAACAACCAAATGCGATATACCATTAAAAGATTCTTCAAAGAAAGAAAGAATAGGTAAGCTCATCTTCTGTTACAATCGTTACTATAATAAACCATTATTTTAATAATTTCTTACAATAACGTTTGTGCCTTACAACCGATACTGTAATTATCGATTTGTAATAAAATGTTACAATATTTCTTGGAAGGTAATTGACACTCGTTGGTGCTTCTAATGAGTACTCACAACAGAAGTTTTCTGGAGAAATATGCAAAACAGCAAAAATTTTCGGTTAAAAACAAAGTCTTATCTGGAGTTGCAAAAACATTGTTACAATGTTTGCGCAATATATTATTGTATAATATTACTGTCTAGATAAAATTCAGAACTGCGAAACCAGTCCATGGTGAACCAGGCTAGAACATTTAAATGTTCTAAATGCATTTGTGCTTTCAAAAAACGTTTTCATAGAGCTTACTAAGCATATATCAATATCCCACCATATAAGTTCCCTTGGAATTCGATTGCACTTTCTCTCTTTGTCTGTCTATCTGTCTCTCTCTCTCACACACACACACGAACACTCGCGCGAGAATGCAATAACACACACAGTACCCGGCCTGAATTCGTTAAATGTTGAATGAAAAGTAATAATTGTATATCATTCCGTACTGTACTGTTTGCTATCAAAACAGCTGGTTTTGTAACACAGCTCTTTAAAATATGGATTAGCCCCGCTTTCCTAGATAGAATATTCCACTGAATCATTTCATTCATAGTAGGTTAGCTCTTAACGTGTCAATCACAATTGTTGTAGACGACACTTTGAAATACTTTTAAGTTATTTATTTGAGAAAGAAAAGCTTGACAGTTCATGTGAATCGTCCGCCTTGCAGGTAATTCATATGAAATGTTAAAACCTTATATTTTTCCGAAAAATAATTTAAAAAAAGAAGACTGCTACAATTTCGCTCGCCACTTGAAGGAGTACATGTTGTCGAATGTTCAGTTTCTCATGTCAGACAAATCCCTGTATTATTTTAAGAGCAATCTGCGTTATGATCGTAATTAGACGGCAAATATGTATTTTATAAAGATTTCATTTATTAGCTACATATTTCACATTTTTCTTTCATTCAACTCTCACTCTCACCTTTTCAGTCTCTCTAATTTCACAAATGTACACTGGCATATCATTTAAGCCGGGGCACAGCATTTCCTAGAAGATTGCATGTGCGCTCAACCGCGCAGTCTGATCAGTCTTCGCAGTGCGCTCTGTGTATAGCTAAAGATTTAAACCAACATCATGCGGCCAGCGAAGACCCTGATCAGCCTGCACGAATGCGCAGGCTGATCTGAGTCTTCGCTGGGCGCACATGAAAAATTATAGGAATTGTGCCTCGCCTCATTTTCATACTGGTGATAGGAAAATAATAAATAAGTCATCACAGCCATTCAAGGGAAATAAACAGTAAATATTATTTACACCAACTGGAGTTGTTTCCCTTTACTCATCCTCAAACACTTCTGGCAGTCCTGATCCAGCAAACATTTCCTCAGTATGAGTCATCGATATCGTACAAAATAGAATCTCAATGAAAAGAACCGAATTGATGTTTAACATCTAATCAGTGATTATGTACAAGATATGAAGCGCGACGTAAGAAAAGGGCACTAGTGACATATGTAGTCAAAAAGAAGGCCCGAATCAGGACCCTGCGCGTTGGCTGGTCGAATCAGGGCCTTCGGAGCTTTTCTCGGATTCTGTATAGTGTACCGACGGACAGAGAAGATTAGATGCGAACGGGAAAGGCCCAGATTAGCCTGCGCTTGCGCAGTCTGATCTGGGGTTTCTCTGTTCGCATCTGTCACAAGGGCCCTTTTCTTAAGATGCGCATCAAATAGAATCCTTTAGTACCAATGCATATTTTCGATGACACAATAAAGATATGTTCCAACGCGGCTCTGTTTCCTACCAGTTTCTTCTGAGCCCATTTTTTGTACATTTCTTATATCTGGTCCTTTTTCGCGCTCCTTCCGGTCTGACCCTATCAAAGCGGGCAATATACACGTAATATTCCTCAGTGAACGTATAAGGTATCTTTACTGAGAACTGAAGTTCCTATGCTATACAGGAATCGCGCATACCAATGCATTCCAGTCTGTGAATTTGAATTGTTATTTGTTACCGCTGTTTCTTCTACAGTCCACTTCAAACTTGGTAAATATTGCGATATGTCATGGTAAGCCCGCATGGGAGCGAACACTAAATGTGCAACAGCGACGCTGTTTATGTACGCGTAACACGACGCCACGACGCCGTTCACCAAAATAGTCCCATGCTTTGTTAAAGGGGCATAGATCCCTTTCCGAGTATCAACCCTTATTTCTATTACTTTTGACAACATTAACGAGTCTCTGTCTCCGAGTATTAGATACTGTCCCTCACGAACAGAATCAGCGAAGATGACTTCACTGTCATTTATGTCTACAAATGATGAGTTTCTTCTTGCCACATAAAGAAGATGTTTCGCCGTTAGCGTTAAATATTTCCCAGACTCCGTGTGTAATGTGTAAAACAATCCGAAGCCATTGTCATCGCGGTCCATGAATGTCATGACGTCACTGTATTCTATGGTACCCGACGTGCTCATGCTGAGAACGCGGTCTCCGACTCGCAGATCCGACATTGGAATATAGCCCGTATTTTCTGTTTGCACCATAACATTCCCTGGAAAGCAGCCGCCCGTCTTGATGGCCGCGGACGAATCTGTAATAAATATATAAATACATAAATTTCCAGTGCCTTACGTTAAACATATATTCTATATTTATATAGTAAGTATTCCAACTCAACAGGCTTGCGATTATTTAGCGCAGTTTGATTGCCCGACAGCAATTTGAATAAAACGTGACACGATTTTACCCACCCATTATCAGATGGGCAGTTAACTCTATCAAAATTGACGAAATTTGCCAATGAGCAATCCCAAAGCAGATCTCCACATTATAAATGCACATATCAAATTTGGTGAAAATCCATTGAGATTTACTCAAGTTATTATCCTGAAAGTAAAATACAGATGTATTGTGGGCAGATAAAAAAAAGGGACGAAATTTGGCCATTAGCAATGCCAAAGCAGATCTCCACAATATAAATGCACATACCAAGTTTGGTAAAAATCCATTGATATTTACTGAAGTTATTGTCCAGAAATGAAAATACAGACGTGTCGCGGTCAGATAACTCTGTCACAAACTGACGTAATTTGCCAATCGGCAATCCCAAACCGCGTCTCCACAATACCAATCCACACACCAAGTTTGGTGAAAATCCATTGACATTTACTGAAGTTATCATCCGGAAATGAAAATACAGACGTATGGCGGGCAGATAACTGTCAAAAATTGACGAATTTTGCCCATTTACAATCCCAAACCAGATTTCCAAAATATAAATGCACACACCGAGCTGGATGAAAATCCATTGACATTTACTCAAGTTATCGTCCGGAAACGAAAATACGGACGGTCGGACGGACGACAAACGATAGACGGGCGGACGGACAGACACACGGACAGCCAACGTGATACCATAATACGCCGTGTGGTGGGGTATAAAAAGGGATTTATATTTCGATAAAACCAATGAGCAGGAGTCTCGTAACTATTTTTTTGCTCAAATTTCTAAAATGAGCTATTTTATCCTTATTTTCGACATAAATATGACCTAGTTGGAACAGTAAGAAATGAGTTAAATTTTTGTGGATTGAATCTTTTGATGCAGAAGAGCATCCAGGGACTGAGCTAAGTTTAAATGGAATTGATACATTTTCAGGACAGACAACTCACTCTGTCAAGTCTGTTTAGCATCCTTTCCTATGAGTGACCAACTCTAACCCCCCCGCCCCGCTCCCCACTCCCCACAAAAAAAAAAAAAAAAAAAAAAAAAAAAAGTATGGAGTACAATAGCCAAACAGGAAGTCACAAACGTTATCTTTCATGTAATCAAAGCACTGACAGCACTGATGGGTTGATTGTCTCTGTGTGTAGGCTGGAAAAATGGTCCTGAACAGGGACTTAAGATTGTTTCATTCAACCCTTAACTACGTATAATGTAAGCATACCGTGCAGACCCTGATCAGACGCCGCGTTCTGTGGCGTCTGATCTGGGTCTGCACTGTTTGCCAATGTTCCAAATGTCAAAGTCTAGGTTTTACAGACAACACTCTATCAACAGAACTCTGACGTCACAGCAACAAAAATAGCGCGGCTATAAATAACCTTTAGTTGGATTTAGTCTAACGTATGTCTTGGTTACATTAGTCAACGATAATAACGTGGGCAGGAATTTTCGCGTTTGTATACTATGGGTCGATTGTAAATAATCGACCCAAAAATGGCAGACAATCCACATGGAGAACGTGTATTAGTCCCCTTGAGAAATCATTTACAGCCATACTCAAGAGTATTCGGACAGACAGGCATAGGTAAACAGTGTAGACCCATATCGGACTCCAAAGAACGCGGCGTCTGATCTAGGTCTATACTGTTTGCCACTCGGCCAACATTTTAGATAAATTAATAGGTTGTCAACTGGATCAGTTTAAATTATAGAACAAGTATGGTATCATACATACACATGTAAGGTGTTTAAGTTGACAGCATATTTAGAGTCATAACGGTATGCTAACGACGCTTACTTTTTCTTCCCGACTATTGCAAGACTAGCTCCGGTCTCCAAAGACCAAATATTCATCTTATAATTCTCTTTGAAAATTAATTACACCAAGACAAAATATTTAGACGTAAACGTCTAAGTACCGGCGCAAATTTTGTTCATGTTTACATACAGATATGGGACAAGGATATACTAAAGTTTAATAAATTTTCAATGTAACAGGTAAAATCAACAATAATGTGATTTTTTTAACTTTCACTGCCACAGGCGATAATAATAGCCTTTTGCAAACAGCATAGATCCAGATGAGACAGCTCATATGAGCCGTCTCATCTGGATCTACGCTGTTTGACATTCCGTCTTTCAACTTTACGTATAAACTTCTTTTCAAGCGATAGTTCGTTAAAAAAGAAAAGCATACGATAATGTCGTCTGAAATTTGGCACCGAAAGAGTTAATGTTTGCTTTTATAAAGCTTTATGAAATTTCTTGATTGAAATGAAAATAAAATAGACATTAATCTGTTTACAACACAGTTTGTAATAAGATTTTTATATATTTACCGGGATCGTCACAAACCGACGATACCGGCAAATACAAAAAGTCCTTAGTGAGCTAATCGAACACGCTCCCATATGTAAAAATCCAAAGCTATATTAAGAGACCGGCGCGATTCCCGCGCCGGTCAATAAAACTAAGACAATACTAAGATTATGTAGCACTAGTCATTCGATTTGACCATCAGAAGAGGAATTTTCAGGGTGTTTTCTTCTCCTATATTTATTAAGATATTTGTTTTTCATGAATTTAATATTTAACACCTCAGACTGATACAGATACCAGTCTAGATGAGTGGCAAACAGTGTAGTCTTGATCAGAGGATACGTTCTTATCTAGGTCTACAGTCTTTGCTTAGGCCTGTCTGTCTGGAGATGGTAAGTCACACACCAACGAACGCACGTCTTGAAGAGTTTCTTCTCATACTTTTTGAATATTTCTAGTAAGTAAACTATATGTGACGCAGCGTCCGAAAAGGGTCCTCATCGCATATTCGGGCGTCGAATGGCAAGTTTAGCCAGCGCATTCACACAGTCTGATCAGGGCCTTCAGTGTCCTCTTACAAGGTCTATACACACTGTTAAATATATCGACGAAGGGGGAAGGGCCCAAAGAGATTGTACCAATGTCCAGGCTAATTTTGGCCTACACTGTTTAAATTATTTATAAAGGCCGGTTTCGCTTGGGGAGGTCATTTGTAGTTTTTGGCAACTGCAACGTTTATTAACACGTATTTCGATATTCAATTTTCTCTAATTTTCGTCTGGCGTCTAACATGTTTGAAGAGGTTTAGATTTAATAAAATAAAATCTATTGACCTTATAAACTTTCCCTGTCTTTTCTCTGTCTTCAGTTGCCTATTTTATTTACATTCCTGCCCCTATAATCCCGCGCAGATACGTTTCGTCACGCACACGAATTCGTCCCAACACTTTAATGAGCCTTTTAAACCCTTCAATAAACTGAGAACAAAACTTTGAGTTTAAACATTGGTTCTAGATATGTAAACGGCCATTGTATGCCAATAAACTTTTGGGAAGGGACTGACACATTAGTGTTAATGTAATGAAATATAGGTTTAACCTTTACCAGCCTCTAGGGTAATTCAGCAGACGACAAATTGATAATAAGATTTTCTCATTTTCCAAGAAAACAAGATTTGATATTTCACGCAAATTGTTTGCATGAAATGTCAAAACCTGTTTTCTGAGAAAAAAACAACAACAAAAAAAAAAAAAAACAACATATTTTAATATGTCGTCTGATGAAAATTTTACCCAGCATGCTTAGCGTTAACAGTCACAAGACAAGAGATCGGAAAGCGGTCTAAACAACACTTAGCATTTTATGGTAATTGCCTCAAAATTGGTGGATGTCAAAAGGCCAATGATTGGCCTATGTTTCGCGTTATACCCGACAATAAATCATTAATACCGTTATGCGATTCCAGTGGAAGGTATATAAAATATTTTGAGATGGCCTCGAGATTTAGAATGTGGTCGAAGCGATCATAAAATGGATACCGTATTTACCATAAATATTCAGATCTTATCCACATCACAAAATTACGAAAACACGCCTATTAAAATATATTGAAAATTTCACCACCAAAACTGAAAGTTTTCAGATAAAAATTCTGATATTTTTTCATGTTTCTGCTCGAAACATAAATTGTGGGTACTCGTTAGAACCGCCTCGCCGAGTTTATACTCGTTACATACACAAAGGAAACGTATGCCATATTACGCGCACATACACTCGACTCTCGTTATCTCGACTTCACTTATCTCGAATCACCGCTCATCTCGAAGTGAAAATCTGGCCCCTGTTTAAACATGAAAATCTAACAACAGAAAACAAAATGTTGTGGAAAAGAGGAGAAATTGCTCCTAAAGCGCAATTTCTCCTCTTTGCCACAATATTTTCAATATCTCTCTTACTTCAAGAGTCAAATTGTATGTTTAATTGTGAAATGTGCTTGTTCGATTTATTTTCCCCTCAATTCTGCAAATCTGATTTGTCGATGTACGGATATCTCAAAATATTTCAGAGTGTCCCTTGGACTGAGATAACGAGAGTCAATTGTATACTGTATTATAATAGTGTAATCTTCAAAACAGCATTTTCAAGACTGACTGTGCGACCAGCGAAGACTCAAATCAGTTTGATCTGACTCTCCGCTGTCCGCTTGCATCACGAAAACACGCCTATATAATTTTGACCCTCTTCAACCCCACTTTTATATAGTAAAACTGGGGTTTACAGGGGTATACATTATTTTTCTTATTTCTGCTCAAAGCATAGATTGTGGGTATTCGTTAGAACCGCCTCTGCGAGGCGGTTCTAACGGATACCCACAATCTATGTTTTGAGCAGAAATATGAAAAATATTTGAATTTTTTGTCTGAAAATTTTCAATTTTTCGGTGATTAACTTTTCAGTATATTTGAATAGGCAGGTTTTCGTAATGAAGACGCTTTGAAGCATATAATCACCCGCATGGTGGTCTGCAAATACTCTGATTAGACTGCGCGGATGCGCAGACTGATTTAAGTTTTCGCTGGGTGCACAAGCAGTCTTGTGGGAAATAATGTGTCCAGGTTCATACATTATTGTTTTCTAACAATGTCTACGCTATACTATGGAAACATTCACATAGCTGCTATAATGATTCGGAAAGATGCAAAATGCATTGCGGCATCTGTTCAGGATCTACACTGTTTGAAATAAATAAAATACTTGCTTTAATAAGAAAAGAAATAAGATAAACGAGGCACCCTTAAATTAGATCCGAAGAGCTATGTAGAAGAATCCGCTCTACATAAATGTTTACAGAGGATTTGTGTGAAGTAAGTTATGTTTAAAATCAACGACGGAGTGACAAAATAAATCCTAGGCCCAGTTGTTCAAAACTAACATTGTCGTTAGTTAACGTATCGTTAAAACTTTGATCATTAAATATGGCATACTGTATGTGCTTATTTTTTGTTGAAAAAAATGTGAAATGCTTTGCAAAAACTAGTCATTTTTTTTTCAGCAAAAATACCTGTGAATTAGATATTGTATTTACTAGAATAGTTAACAGTTTAACCACTTACACGCTCGTTAGACTAACGATGCTTTGAACAACTGGGCTCAGGTGAGAGAACTCCTCTGCATCACGAAAACATGCCTATATAATTTTGACACCCTTAAACCCCACTTTTATATAGTAAAACTGGGGTTTACAGGGGTATACATTATTTTTCATATCTCTGCTCAAAACATAGATTGTGGGTACTCGTTAGAACCGCCTCGTCGAGGCGGTTCTAACGAGTACTCACAATCTATGTTTTGTGCAGAAATATGAAAAATATCAGAATTTTTCATCTGAAAATTTTCAATTTTTTTGGTGGTAAAATTTTCAATATAGTTAAATAGGCGTGTTTTCGTAATGGGAGCCACGCTATTTGCAAATTAAATAAAAACGTGAAACGATAATACCCCGCCATTATCATGTACTAGGCAGATGTTTTCGTAATGGCTACCTAACTAGCCATTCGTGTGTACGGACACATGGACAGCAAACGTGAAACCATAATACCCCGCCACTATTTTGTGGCGGGGCATAAAATGATATCCCTTGTGGAAGAGAACGAATTAAAAATATTAAAGGAAGCAATAAATTGGAACGAAAATGTTTTACCTGATTTGACCGAGCAGTGAATGTGTCCATGCGATTCATAGAAAACCCAGTCAAAGCCAGCCTCTACTGCGAGTCGAGCCAACATGCCAAGTTTGGATCTGTCTCGGTCGTTTGTCGCCACATCAACAGCACGTCCTTCGTAATGTAGCGAGTTTTCTCCGTGGAGGTAGTTGTCATCCCATGCTTCCTTGACCTTGAGTTTTACTGGCGGCGTCACGGGCCACTGGTTTTGCACCAACACTGCCAGAATGTTCAGTTTTTCCTTACATCTCTGAAATGGAGAGTACAGACTATCTTCACATTACGTTAACACGTTTATTTAAATAGAGTACTTATAGTTCATTGCTCTAGTCCATTGTTCTAGTAATATTCAGTACTTTTTCAAACCGTAATGCATTGATATCAATGAGCCAGCGCACGACAAAACCAACAATAAGATCACGCAACCAGCGAAGACTCAGATCAGACTGCGCATCCGCGCAGTCTGATCAGAGTCTTTGCTGATCGCATGTGCCTTCTACAGCCTCCAAGAGAGAAAGGCGAAAACTCTAGTCATATAGATGATTGTGCAAGCTGACCTGAATCTTTGCCGGTCACATAGGTCTTATTGTAGGTTTTGTAGTGCGCTGGTTCTCCACGAAAGTATGATGCGGGAATGGAAACGCCAAAGCTGATTTTATATCAAAAATAAGGAAAAATACGGTATCATAAACTTCCATCCAGTTATTTAGACTATGGAATGCTAAAGCTTCAACTGTATGAGAGACAGGAAACATAATGATTGAGTCGCGTTGTGATTGAATCGCGTTGTGATTGAGTCGCGTTGTGACAAGCCTATCTTCAAAATATGCTAATTGTGCATGCGCGCAGTCTCAAAATGTTCTTACCAAACTGGTGCTAAAATTTGCCCAAGTCGATTTTACTTTTTGTTGATGTGTGGTCAAACATGATAGATCCCATTCTGACGCCCCGGCGTCTGATCTAAATCGACCCTGTTTGCTCAGGCCTCCCTGTCCCATTACTTTGGGTGAATACGGTAGTAGTATGGCACCCTATACTACTTACGGTTAACTGATTTAGACATTTAAAACAATTTTGATTTTCGCAGTAAAGATTGGTTTCAGATTTGCAGCGTTTTTCATACCACACATTATTATTTTCTTGTTTACGATTTTCCCAACTTTCCCCTTCAAGGTACACATGTTTGATGAACTCTGAAACAGGCTACAGCCTGAAACACTCTTAATTTTTTTCTTGTTAGATTCTACCAAGTTAATAACAAACATTGTGTGCGCGATAAAATAAATAAATAAATAAATAAATAAATAAATAAATAAATAAATAAATAAATTAATAAATAGATAAATACATTACAAAAACACGCCTATTCAAATATATGAAAAATTCACCACCCAAAATGAAAGTTTTCAGATAAAAATTCTGATATTTTTCATATTTCTGCTCAAAACATAGATTGTGGGTATGCGTTAGAACCGCCTCGCCGAGGCGGTTCTAATGAGTACCCACAATCTATGTTTTGTGCAGAAATAAGAAAAATTATGTACACCCCTATAACCCCAGTTTTACTATATATAAGTGGGATTTAAAGGGGTCAAAATTATATAGGTATGTTTTCGTGATGAGTGGACTAGCCGGTTGTTTCGTCATGCAATTTCCTATCGAAGCCAGTTGCAGTACCCGATTAGCTTGTTTTCGTTTACGGATTAGTGTTAGTATACTGCCTAGTACACTATGTTTGACAGATGAAAAAAAATCTAAAAGGTTAAACTGGAAACAACAGATTAAACTTTCAACCTTACTCTCCTTGTCCGCCGATCCTGGATTTTACGAGGGTCAGTTTAATCTTAATCTAAGTGTTAATTTGTTTTTTGTTATGTTAGTTCGGCGGCCTAATTTCGCTATGAGTCAGTATGAGGTGGCTTGTATGCATTGACTTTAAAGATTTATATTTTCCACTCTACCCAAATACAATGCTACAAGTATTAAACTGATTTATTATACTAAGAAATGAAAATGTAAGCAATTTGATAAGCTCTATTGTCCGGCCATTGAAGGTCTGCATGCTGCGTAAAAATTTCAGCAGACGACATTTTGAAATATTTATCTTATATATTCTGAGAAAACAGGCTTTGACATTTCATGCAAATTGACGCCGTAGGCGACAATTTGCATGAAATGTCAAACCTATTTACTGGTAAAATTAGAAAAGGATCTCGTCAGTTTGTCCGTCTGCTGAATTAGCTCGAAGAGTGGTTAAGATTAAGAATAGGAATTATTTGCAATTTGCTGATTGAAAATACACTTCAATATCCAATCGGACACTTATAAGCTCTTTTTAACTGAAGACACTTTCTGGCTGTTTGCGACTGCTAACCCTAGTCGATGGATTATTTTTAGCCTTTTGGATAGAGAATTTCATGCCGTGACTCTGGCATTGTTTGATAATATAAAAACAATAGACAGCCGTTTGTAACACTTATATCAGTGATATATAAAAGATAAGTGTTGATACATGTATATACGAGTATATGAAGACATATTATTATCATATATCACTGATATAATTGTGAAAGCTTATTATCTCTGTCAAAAAATATACAGTCTAGCTTCAATAGCTCGAACACCGATTTGACCCCCTTAAACCCATCTTTTACATGTATATAGTAAAACTGAAGTTTACAAGGAGTTTACAGGGGTATACTTTATTTTTCTTAGTTTTGCTCAAAAAGATAGATTGTGGGTATCCGTAAGAACAGCCTCGCCGAGGCGGTTCTTACGAGTACCCACAAGCTATGTTTTGAGCAGAAATATGAAAAATATCAGAGTTTTTTTTTATCTGAAAATTTTCAGTTTTTGGAGTGAAATTTTATATATATTTGAATAGGCGTGTTTTCGTAATGAGTCCCTACGAAGCTCTTTCGATAGCTCAAGAAAACAAATATTTAGGATTTTATTTTTATTTTATCATGAAAATGTATGTTGTGTGTACTCATTAGAATCACCTTAACATACCATTATTGTATAGAAGATCAAAAAGACATCCCTAAATTATCACCATTTACGTCCTGACCTGACGCCATGGTTAACCCCCAGTAGCTCGAACAACACATGTCCCGAATAAATTTCCATGGTCCCGAAGATGTTCGAGCCATTGAGGTTTTTCTGTGTAAGAATGTCATCTGTTGCAATTTTGAATGGCGCCTTCACTTAATGATGTGAATTTCCCACCCGTTTACTCTGTCCCGTTCCCCGTATTTTGTTCTTTTTTGTTTCTGCTGAAATTTATCAGTTTATCATAATATTTATCACAACATCTCGTAAATGAAACTGAAAACATTTTCGTGTGAAATTAAAGTTACTGTAACCATGATAAAGTTATCTGAATAAATCTACATTTACTAAAATGATTTGGTAGCGTGTTTACCTGAAAAATAACCATTGTTTACAGTCCAAAAAATTTTCTTTGATCGGCGCTACCCGAAAAATTATGTTCGTAGGTACATGTGTCTGTTTTATTGAGGTAAAATTAATTCATGGCTAATCTCACACATTACGAAAACACGCCTATTCAAATATATAGAAAATTTCATCTCCAAAAAACTGAAAAATTTCAGATAAAAAAAATCTGATATTTTTCATATTTCTGCTCAAAACATAGACTGTGGGTACTCGTTAGAACCGCCTCGGCGAGGCGGTTCTAACGAGTACCCACAATCTATGTTTTGAGCAGAAATAAGAAAAATAATTTATACCCCTGTAAACCCCAGTTTTATTATATAAAAGTGGGGTTTAAGGGGGTCAAAATAATATAGGCGTATTTTCGTGATGTATGATGCCTGGGACACTTCGAATTTTGATATTTTCAAGTAACTGTGAAAGAAGTGGAACAAAATCTCTACCAGTTGTCTCTTATGTAAATCGTGTATAGCTATTAACCACCAGTTTTTTTTTTATAGATATCAAAGCACTGACAGCACTGATGGGTCGACTGTCTCTGAGTGTAGCCTGGGTAATAGTCCAGAATGGGGTCTTAAAACTGTTTCGTTAAACCTTAACGTCCTGTAACTTAAGCAAGGTTTGATTACATTGGTCAATGATAATCACGTGGACAAATACCTTTAGGAAATTTTGGCGTTTGTATACCATGACTCGATCCAAAAACTGTTGAACTGGATGGCAAACAATGTAGATCCTGATCAGATCAACACTGTTTGCTCATGCTTGCCTGTCTTAATACTTCGCAAAAACACGGTTATCGAAATAATAGCGAAAAACACTGACAAGACTCCGCTGACTCTTGCAAACTCACTAGTTTCTTGTTGCCTACGAAATTGATTTGTGTCTTTTACCCATCATGAAAACATACCTATATAATTTTGACCCCCTAAAACCCCACTTTTATGTAGTAAAACTGGGGTTCACAGGGGTATACATTATTTTTCTTATTTCTGCTCAGAAACATAGATTGTGGGGACTCGTTAGAACCGCCTCGCCGAGGCGGTTCTAACGAGTACCCACAATCTATGTTTTGAGCAGAAATATGAAAATATTACAGTTTTTTATCTGAAAATTTTCAGTTTTTGGAGGTGAAATTTTCTCCATATATTTTGAATAGGCGTTTTTTCGTAATGGTAGGTCTACACTGTTTGTTCAGACTTGCATTTTTCAAATACTTAGAATATATATGGTAATCGTAATGTTAATAGCGAACACGCTGACACGACTCCGCTCACTAGCAAACTCTCTATTGCATTTGAGTCAGCGCATGGCAAAACCTCCAATAAGACTTATGCAACTCGCAATAACTCAGATCCGCCTGCGCATCCGCGCAATCTGATCAGAGTCTTCGCTGATACATGTAGTACATGTCTTCTACAGCCTCTAGGCTATTCAAACAGGAACAAACGAGAACGCTTGCCATACTAGGTGGATGTACAGGCTGGTATAGTCTTTGCTGGTTACACAGATTTTATTGTAGGTTTAGTCGTGTGCTGGCTCATTTTTTGTTAGCATACGAGATTGATTTTGTATCTTTTTCCGTTGGCCCACAAGGAACGCGGGTGGGTGTTATGTTTTATCATTAGTTCTCACGTAAAACATTTCAGCAGTGTTTGCACATCACTTCACAAACTAAGATTGTTTATTGTAATAACTTTAAAACATGTTTGCCCAGTCTTAACGATTGTGTGATACGGGATTATCGGATCCTTTAACTGCAATAAAAACCTTGCTATCGCTTTCATAACACACCAATATATATATAGATCAAAATGTATGACCAAAATCTAAGGCTGTTCATGTTTTAGCAAATGATTAAGCATAAACATACGTCGTAAAAATATCTTATAACGTCACCGCGGCCTCGAAACGATGCAGTTTGTTTACTCCGTATGCATGCTACGAAATGTACTTTCCCAAATTATCATGCACATTCAAAATGTCTGACTAGGATCTGTGTAGGTCTTGTAGATGTACACATGCACAATACGAAAGGCTTGTACATATATTTATAACGAAAATGAACAGTATCTGTCGATGTAACAGTGCAGATAAAATTGTGTTTATACTGACAAGACCAGGCCCCGAGGTTATAAAACGTTTTCATGCTTAACTGAGCTAAGCATGAAATTTCCTCTGCTAATAAATAAATAAATAAATTTTCATGTTTATTAGCAGAGACAATTTTATGCGCAGCTATGTTTAGCAAGAAAGACTTTGCAACTGCTAGTGATTTGAGATTTAATAGCATGAATAATTTCATACTCAGCTGAGTTGAGCACGAAAAAAGTTTTATAACCTCGGGGCCATGCTGATTCATTGCAGTGCATGTACAGATTATTACGCTGAACTGAAACAGATTTTGTCCGAACAAAGTATGTTTTTAATACAAAAAAATTTGCCGTTACTTGTCTAAAACATTCAAGAAGTCCGTTTTAAGTTCCAAATTCCGGACAAAAAATCAAATCTAGTTTAATGTTTGACATAAGAAGAATATTAATGATGTTACCCAGAAGAGGCCGCAAACTCTAAGCGCACCCTTCCCAAGGCTCAGAAAGAAGAAGAAATGTGGAACAAATAATGTCAATGCAAAACAGCAAGGACAGACCGCAACAGAGCATTCATTTCTTTTACCAGAATCCGATACATGTTTCGGAATCCTTTATACAGTCGAACCTTAATAGCTCGAACACCGTTGGCTCGTTTACCATGGCTAATTCGAACTCGTTTTTGAGTCCCTACAATTTCTTCCGATTACTCATGCAAACAAATATTATGGGAATTTTTCTTATTTTGTCGTGAAATTGTATGTTGCGTGAATTCATTAGAATCGCCTCATCGAGGCGATTCTAATGAATACACTCAACATACCATTTTTGTGTAGAAGATCGAAAAGATTTCCCAACATTATCGCTATTTGCTTCCTGACCTGGCGCCATGCTTAACCTTCAGTGGCTCGAACTACCCATGTCTCGAACAATTTTCCATGGTCCAAAAGATGTTAAAGCCAATGAGGTCCGACTATATTTTAACGATTGTTTTGTTTAACTGGGCAGAAACATGGTTTTGAACAAAGTGAAACAGCAATGATGTATGATTCAAAGTGAGTGATGGCATCCTTGTCCAGAACCATTCAGATATCCTAAGTTGTTTGGGCTGTTCTGCTCAGAAACAGCAAAAAGTGCTACAACTTGACAAAAATGCATGCATTCTTTGCAGAGACATACATTAGACTGTCATACATCCAAAGGCACTGCATACTGTCTTGTAGGAACTGTGCAAGAAAATGGTCAGAAGCTTTGCTGTTACATCAGAAGGTTTTAGACAGCTCTAGGTTTGAGTCTGTTGATTTCGTAGATATGATCAGGCACAATTTCCCTCGTTCCGATCGCGACAAAAATATTTGTATTAGATTATATCTGTATCGTCTAGAAGGCTACAAACGATTGCGTTGTCCAAACACACAATAATGGTCAATTGATTAATAGATTTAGATATTTGAGGACAAGTTAAACGATCTCTTTGAGTCATACTGCCTTTGGGTACACGGTCAACTGCACCGTCATGACAAATAAGCAAATTAAAAGAGTACAAAAAACAAAAAATCTATACCTGTCTGTCTGATAGCAAATAGATTCTAAAACGAATGGTACTTGAGAGCAACAAACACACAAACAGTAATGAAACGGCTAAAGCGTCAAAGATTTCTGGACCGGACTAGCTAGTTTCGGCCAGTTAGGTCTCACCAGTGACACTCATATAAGTTTTCAAAAATCTCGGATAGACCAAATAATATCAGCTTCGTGCAAAAATGAGGTACAGAGAGACGTTTTAGTGTATCGTATTTATCCTAAATATTGGGACAGATAGGTCCAAGCAAACACTGCAGACCTAGATCCGACGCCGCAGAAGCGGCGTCGGATCAGGGTCTACACTGTTTACCACTCATGCAACAATTTTTTTAGGGACACTTGTTACATGTTTTCCGCCATTTTTATAAGGGAGACAACTTTTGTGACGTCCTGTTTGCTTTCGCATCAAGCCTCATCTGAAATGGGGTCTACTCTAAAAGGACAGTGTTTGCTCCCAGTGGGGAGCCAATAATGTCTTTACAGCGTAGACCCCTTTTTCAGAAGTGGGCAAAAGCAACTTCGATAGAGTTGCCTCCCCTCAAAGTAAATCAATTCACCTCCAGACTCAACATTAGATAGTGAAATTAGACAGTCATCAGGTTGAAATAAAAGGCAATCATCAGGTGTAAAATTATAAATACATAAATAAATAAATAAATAAATAAATAAATAAATAAATAAATAAATAAATAAATAAATAAATGAGGTAGTAAACTTGACCTATTGAAAGTTTAGGACAAGGACAGTTAGGAGTTAAGTAGACTGGCTCCAGCCTCCAGTGACTAAATATTTATTCTAATAATCCTGTTTGACACTACTAAAGTGACCATCCTTTATCATTACGAAAGCACGCCTATTCAAATATACTAAAAATTTTACCACCAAAAAATGAAAAATTTCAAGTAAAAAAAAAAAATCTGACGTTTTCATGTTTCTGCTCAAAACATAGATTGTGGGTACTCGTTAGAACCGCCTCGACGAGGCGGTGTGGGTACTCGACGAGGCGGTTCTAACGGGTACCCACAATTTATGATTTGAGCAGAAATAAGAAAAAATAATGTTTACCCCTGTAAACCCCAGCTTTACTATATAAAAGTGGGGTTTATGGGGGTCAAAATTATATAGGCATGTTTTCGTGATGTAGTCATGATATTATTTTGGTTTTATTTTAGTGGATTATCAAACAGGATTATAAGGAAAACAATAGTAAGTCACTGGAGACTGGAGCCAGTCTAGGAGTTAATGTGTCCAGATACTTAGGGTAAGTACGTTATTTCTGTTGACACATGTCTCTGCATCTTCTCACTGGTGCGAAAACGCTATGAGCCGAAACGTAAGATAATGTGCCCAGCGAACACTCAGATCAGCCTGTGCATCACTGTAGCCTGATCAGTCTCTGCTATCCATCTGAAGAAAGCTTGACCTCTTGGTAATCCAAAAGACACCAGTGAAGATTTAGATCAGACTGCATGCAAACGCAAGCTTTTCCAAATCTACGTACGCACATTTCTCGTTAGGTACATTAACTGACGATGCGGTTTATTTTACTGATATTTCGGAACATCTGGATCCATAATATACCGTATTTATTCTAAATATTGGGACTACTTAATTCCTAACCATAGTTATCCTAAAATTCAAGCGTAAACTTTTAATATATAATTATGTGCTTGAAATTACTGGATGAGTGGCAAACAGTGTAGACCCTGATCAGACGCCGCGTTCTGCGGCGTCTGATCTGTGTTTACACTGTACGCTCAGGCCTGTTTGTCCGAATTCTTGGAGTAAATATGGCAAGGTGCAGTGACTTTCCTAAATGCATGACCGCAGATAAATGGAAAATACAATCAAATACATCTGCAGCAATATTTATTTAAAATAGTGGTTTTGTTAAAGTAATTAACTCCAGGTGATTAACCTTAATTAAATAACAACAAGAACGAAAATACAAGAACACACACATACACATGCTGACTAATGGGTTAATAATGATGACAAATAAATAAATTAATGAATAAATAAACAAATAATAATAATAATAATAATAATAATAATAATAATAATAATAATAAATAATAATAATAATAATAATAATAATAATAATAATAATAAAATAATAATAATAACAAATAAATAAATCAATCAATCAATAATTCAATAAATCAATCAATAAATAATAATAATAATAATAATAATAATAATAACAAATAAAATAATGATACTAATTGGAGATAAATAAAAAATGTAGTACTGATATCAATAAAAATAATAATAATAATTACAATAATAATGATAGTAATAATAAATAAACAAATAAATAAATAAATAAATAGTATTACTACTACTTCTAATAATGATAATAATTATAAAAGTTATAGTAATACTAGTAATAACGATAGATAATAATAATAATAATGATTTGGTCGTAAAGCTTCGCACAGAATTTACCTAAGTCATAATAATGATTTAGTTGTAAAACAGGATTTACTTAAGTTATAAGACTTTTTTCTTTGTCCCATCGGTATACTGACGAATGGTATGTATGTATACTCGTTTGTAACAGCTACAAATGTATAGAAATAAAACATATTTAAACGAAAACTTCACAGTCATTACGAAAACACGCCTATTCAAATATATAGAAATTTTTTCCTCCAAAAACTTAAAAATTTCAGATAATTTTTGTTTTATATTTTTCATATTTCTGCGCAAAACATAGATTGTGGGCACTCGTTAGAACCGCCTCGCCGAGGCGGTTCTAACGAGTACCCACAATCTATGTATTTGAGCAGAAATAAGAAAAATAATGTATACCCCTGTAAACCCCAGTTTTACTATATAAAAGTCGGGTTTAAGGGGGTCAAAATAACATAGGCATGTTTTTGTGATGGTGGTGTACATCTGTCTCTTAGTTTGCACAGACTCCGTATTCGAGAATAAAAACACCAACATTAACTTGGTTACAAGCAGCGAAAATACTTTGAAAATCGAATACAGCTACATATGCAGCAAACTTTTTGCGAAGCTGCAATGACTTAAGCGGTATATAAATTTCAGAGTAACCAAAATACGCTCACTGATCCAACAAGTAATAACATTACGAAAACATGCCTATTCAAATGCACTGAAAACTTTACTCAAAAAAAAAAAAAAAAAAAAAATGAAAACAATCAGATAAAGAATTCTGATATTTTTCCTATTTCTGCTCAAAACATAGATTGTGGGTACTCGTTAGAACGAGTACCCACAATCTATATTTTTGAGCAGAAACAAGAAAATTATGTATACTCCTGTAAACCCCAGTTTTACTACATGTATATAAAAGTAGGGTTTAAGGGGGTCAAAATTATGTAGGCATGTTTTCGTGATGAAAAAATGTCTCACCTCATAAAAAGTAAAATAAACATGTACAACTGGAGAAACCCACGTCATACAAAACATTGAAAAATACTATAGACTTTTGCGAGGACCCGTTCAAATCGGTAAATTGCAATTGTTTTCCATCTCGCTGTTCCGGAAAAAAAAAAAAAAAAAAAACAGAATAGGTTCGGAAAAAGACGCGAAAACAAGGCAGTTATATTGGCAAACTTGATGCATAACCGTATTGTCATTGTTGAGAACATTAACGTACAATTACTTATAAGGTTATCAAAATATTGTGTCCTTGAGTGTTCTCAACAATGACAATACGGTAACTGCAAATATAAGTACTTTCATTCTTGGTACATACTCTGAGCCTATTCTATTTTTCACCAAAACAACGAAAATAGTATTTAAAACGATTAACCAATTTGAACGGGCCATTTTCGCAAAAATCTATAGTTTTTTCACTGTTTTGTTTGACTAAGTTCCCCTCTCCCTTGATATAGCGTATACATTTTGACATTTTATGGTGTTTTGCTAGGCAGAAGATTCACATGAAATGTCAAGGGCCATTTTCTTTGGAAAAGCAAATTTGTAGTAGACGTCATTTTAAAATTACTTCTGTTATTTGTCAGAGAAAATAAGACTTGACATTTCATGTGAATCGTCCGCCTATCAGACATTTCACATGAAATGTCAAGTCTAATTTTCTCCGAAAAACTAACAATAAAATATTTCAAAGTGTCGTCTGCTATTATTGCAACTAGCGCTTAAAGGGTAAAGATCTTCTTTAATACAACAATGCTTTGAACAGCTGAGCTCAGATATATTCGTGTCTCTCCCAGCAGAATGACTCAGCCAAACTCACCATTAGAAACTGTCTGCGACAGTGAAGGCCAAAATGTGCCTTCGTATCCGCCAAGCCTGGTCAAGTACTTTACATAATAAAAGTGCATTATTAAGTACACAACGATTACATAAACGGATGCCAAAAGCCCTAGTAAGACAATACAGATGCGCAGGCTGATCATGACCTTAACTAAAAGCGTGCATAGCAAAAAAGACCTTTTCTGATGGAGCGACATAAATGTCAAAAGTTCTCCGTGCTTTTTTGCGTCTAGCCTTCTGAAATGATATTGAAAATAAAATCGTTTCTTAAATATTCAGGATCAGCGAGCGGCATAAAGAAACTTTTTGAAAAACACGTAATTGATTCTTCTGAATGCATAAAAATAATTCTGTGATATGTCTATCTGTTTAATTATTCTATTTTTTGACAGAATATACAGACAGGGTGCAGTCTTTACCCTAAATATTCGGATAGTTTATCGCCTTACCATACTTATCCTAAATTTCATCACGAAAATATGATTTAACACCCTTAAACCCCACTTTTATATAGTAAAACTGGGGTTTAAAAGGGTATACATTATTTTTCTTATTTTGCTAAAATACATAGATTGTGGGAACTCGTTAGAACCGCCTCGCCGAGGCGGTTCTAACGAGTACCCACAATCTATGTTTTGATCAGAAATTTGAAGAAATATAGAAATTTTGTATCTGAAAATTTACCTTTTTTGGTTGTAAAATTTTCAATATATTTGAATAGGCGTGTTTTCATAATGGAACAAATATATTTTACTACCTGTTAATATGCCTAAAACTGAATGAGTGGAAAACAGAGTATGCCCTGAACGGATATGCGATCTGGGCCCAGTTTTTCGAAGCATCGTTAGCTTAACGGGCTCGTTAGTGGTCAAAAAGTTAACTGCTCTAGTAAGTACAGTATCTAATTCAGTTATTTTGTCTGAAAAAAATGTGAGTAGCTTTTGCAAATGCAAAAGCTACTCACATATATTCAGCAAAAATATCAGTGTATATGCCATATTTAATGATCAAAGTTTTAACGATACGTTAACTAACGACATCGTTAGTTTTGAACAACTGGGGCCTGGATTGATTATGTTCCTTTTGGGCATGCAACGCTGAGACAACGTCGAATCAACGTCGACGCAACGTCTTGACGTTGCATCGACGCCGATACGACGTTGTATAAACGTCATGTGCCTACTGGATTTGCTCAAACCTAATACTTAGAATAAATATGGTAACATTTTACACACAAATAAAATGCAAAATACAGTGGACTCTCGTTATCTCAAACTCAAAAGGACCAGTTTGAAATAACAGTAGTTTGAGATACGTGTAACATGAGTTGAAATGTAAACAGCATAAAGCTAATCTAAACCAATATTATCCAAAAATTAGTTTGACCCAAACATTAGTTTGAATTATCAGTATTTATGATAACGAGAGTCAACTTACTTTACAGCAGTTGCAAACGGGTTTGTGCACTGACCAGCCTGCGCAGTATCGAGACCTAATCAGCGTGTGCATTGTTCATAGACTTAAATTTTAACATGTATCCTTAACAAAGCGTGAAGACCCTGATCAGATCTCACGCATGCACAGGAAGAGTAGGTACTCGAAGTCGGATTGAAAAAGCCAAAGCTAACCATGTGGACCAAAGTGAAAGCGGCGCTTTATCACACCACAAATTGCGTCCGATCAGGGACTACACTGTTAGCCTCTTATCCAAAAAATTCGAGTCACATCAACGGATAGTGAAATAGACATGTTCAAATTTTAAAAGAGCTATGGTAAGGAGTTAAGGTGTCATGATATTTGCAGACCAGTCTCGCATGGTACGCGAAAAGACTTGTTATTGTTTGGATGACTCATTTGTTTATTCTGAAGTCGGAAAATATCAGTAGCACAGACATAAGATTACATAGAAACATGATACCATGTTTTCCCTAAGTCTCGGGAGACCCAGGCCTGAGCAAACGGTGTAGACCCAGATCAGACGCCGCATTTTGCGGCGTCTGATCTGGGTCTACACTGTTTGCCATCTATCCAGCAATTTTACACATATCTACCGATTGTTCATTTTTAGGACAAGGGTGGTAGGGATTTGAAGGGTAAAGAAGGTAAAACGCCTTATGTCATTTGCGAACAGTGTAGATTCAGATCCACCGGTATGTTCAGGAAATGCCCTTTTCGCAATGAGATTCTGTGACAGAGTAATGATCAGCATAACAGCGCAATGAGATAAAAATCCAAAAGCAAAAGCACAGCTGAGAGAGAGAGAGAGAGAGAGAGAGAGAGAGAGAGAGAGAGAGAGAGAGAGAGAGAGAGAGAGCCAGGCACGTAGGCTGATGGACAGATAGCTAGCCTAGCTAGCTAGCTAGCTAGCTAGCTAGATAGATAGATAGATAGATATACTGACGGATGGACGGACAGACAGACAGACAGACAGACAGGCAGGCAAGCAGACAGAAACATAGGCAGGCAGGAAGGCAGGCAGATAGATAGATAGATAGATAGATAGATAGATAGATAGATAGATAGATAGATAGAAAAGCTGACTGACTGACGGACGGATGGACCGACGGATAGACAGACAGACAGACAGGCAGGCAGACAGAAACATAGGCAGGCAGGCAGATAGATAGATTGATTGAGAGATAGATAGATAGATAGATAGATAGATAGATAGATAGATAAATAGATCACGAAAGACTGATGTACATTAACCTTGAGATGAGTGACAGTCATTGTACATGGCAAACGATATATAAGAAAAAGAATGAGAAACGATCTGTTTGTTTCTATTTTCCAAGGCTTTATCTATCCATAAATGCGTATGCAAAAATTATAGCAAATTACAAATTGTTATAACGATCACATTTGAAAAAGCATTAGTAATTCCGAGATTTATTAACCCTTAAACTGCCAATCACAACAATTGTCGTCTGCTTTGTCATCTGCTTGTGATTTTAAAAGTCATTTTGCTACCAGTGTGGACCCAGATCAGACTGCTCCTCTAGGAGCAGTCTGATCTTGGTCCTCACTGTTTGCCTGCATGCAAAAATAGGTTTGAAAAGTTTGCAAGAATATTCAGCAGACGACATAAACAGACGACATTTTCAGCTGCAGGATTTCTTGGCGTTTTAAGGGTTAATGGTAAACTGCAGACCGATAATGACCATTTATTTGCAAGTGGTCAACACTACAAAATAGATTTTCTGCTAATAGAAGTTTCGGTCTAGACGGTTGTAATCAATTCTTGGTTTATATCCACAACCTTAACTGTTCTAACTATTAGGACCCCTTAACTCCTTGCCATACTTGCCCTAAAATTTGCACATCTATTTTACTATCGTGTCTAAAAACTGCAGGATGGTTGGCAAACAGTGTAGACACAGATCAGACAATACTGTTTGTACAGGTTCGTCTGTTCAAATACATAGGGTGTAAACGACATGTGTGAACTCCACGGACTTGCCTATACGATGTACTATAGACTTTTGATATGTTGACATTACGAAAACACACCTATGCAAATATGTAGAAAATTCCACCTCCAAAAACAGAAAAATTTTAGATAAAAACCTCTGATATTTTTCATATATCTGCTAAAAACATAGATTGTGGGTACTCGTTAGAACCGCCTCGCCGAGGCGGTTCTAACGGGTACCCACAATCTATGTTTTTGAACAGAAATAAGAAAAATAATGTATACCCCTGTAAACCCCAGTTTTACTGTATAAAAGTGGGGTTTAAGGGGGTCGAAATTGTATAGGCATGTTTTCGTGATGAGAAAAATATTTGACAGTAATAATACGTCGCTACAATACAATTTATATTAATAATAATGTTTATAGTGCTGTCGAGTGTACAACATGATAATAGTATTTGTAATGATAATAAGAATTATAGTAATACTAATACAGTGTAACAATAATACATTAATAATAATAATAATGATAATAATAATAAAAGCAAAAGACATACACGTAGATATACAATCTGCTTGAAATCGCAGTTACTTATGGCATTACAAAAACACGCCTATTCATATATATAGAAAATTTCACCTCCCAAAACTGAAAAATTTCAGATAAAAAACTCTGATGTTTTTCTTATATCTGGCCAAAAAATATAGGCGAGGCGGTTCTAACGAGTACACACAATCTATGTTTTTGAGGAGAAATAAAACAAAATAAAGTACGAGTATACTTCTGTAAACCCCAGTTTTACTATATAAAAGTGGGGTTTAAGGGGGTCAATATTATATAGGCATGTTTTCGTGATGGTTATGCGGGCTGATATGAGGAATTTTATTGGTCATATTGCATCTCAGGTCAAATTCATAATCACCTACACACATGCATACACGCACACACGCACGCAAGCACGCAAAATAATTTGTTTTCTCTCTCTTGACCGTTGTTTTACTACAGCTGGTGTTAAGTGCCATGTAGACTGGCTGCAGTCTCCATTGACTAAATATTTTTTCTTATAACCCTGTTTGATAATAATCCACTGAATTAAAACTACAATAATATCATGACTATAAAGGCTGGTCATCAGTGACCAGTCTTTATAGTCATGATATTTTTGGTTCTATTTCAGTGGATTACCAAACAAGATTATAAGAAAAAAATATTTAGTCACTGGAGCCAGTCTAAGTGCCGTATTGTAGCCGTAAAACGCCTCCTGGAACTTCATCACAATACAGATTTAATTTTTTCTACAGTCGACTCTCGTTATCTCGAATTCCAAGGGACTCCCTGAAACACTTCGAGATATCCGTACCTCGACATATCAGATTTTCAGAATTGAGGAAAAAATAATTCGAACAACCACATTTAACAAATATATATGTAATTGACTCTTGACGTTAGAGATATATCGAAAATATTGTTGAAAAGAGGAGAATTTGCTCCTTTGGAGCAATTTCTCTTTTCCACAATATTTTTTACTTGTTGCTAGATTTTCATGTTTAGGCAGGGACAAGATTTTCACTTCGAGATAAGCGGTTTTTCGAGATAAACGAGTTCGAGATAACGAGAGTCAACTGTATTTTCCTTGGGATCACTGAACCCATCCTGCTATCTTAGAAAATCGACTTCCACTTAAGCCGGTGCTGGAGGACGTATGCAGCCTTGCAAACTATAATACTTTAGTATGAATTGTAAATAAAAAAAACGGAACTACAATTTTTCGTCTATTTTTTGATAGGCATCTTCAAGGTAAACCTGCTGAAATTTTACTTGTCATCAAAACAGGACGCCCCGTACATCTACATGTAACAAAAATTTACCCGTTGTACCTAATATGCTCCGATGCTAGCAAAAGCGGAATAACTATTTCTTGGAACACACACACACACACACACACACACACACACACACACACACACACACACACACACACACAATGTTGTCTGTTGAAATCTGTATCCGGCATAGTGAGATTTAAACCGTCAGTAACTGATAGTTAATCCGTCAAGAATAACAGAAATGATACGCTCAACTAAAAACCACTTTTCTTTTAGGACCCAAACAATATAAACAATTATAAACAATAGTGCTATAACCTACGATTAACCCTACTGAACCAGTCTTCGATGGTGGATATTTAGCAACTGCAAAATTGCATATGATTTATAACATAGGTGGGCTGTATTTACTTAAATATAAGCATTACGAAAACACGCCTATTCATATACATATAGAAAATTTTACCTCTAAAAACTGAAAATTTTCAGATAAAAAAATTCTGATATTTTTCATATTTCTGCTCAAAACATAGATTGTGGGGACTCGTTAGAACCGCCTCGCCGAGGCGGTTCTAACGAGTACCCACAATCTATGCTTTTGAGCAGAAATAAGAAAAATAATGTATACCCCTGTAAACCCCAGTTTTACTATATAAAAGTGGGGTTTAAGGGGGTTAGAATTATATAGGTATGTTTTCGTGATGTAAAGAGACCGAGGAAAAGCCACAACCAAGAAGCCTTCCCGAGGCACCAAAAGAAAGAGAGATGAGGAACAAACGCTACATACAGTAAAACCTCATTGACTCGAACAGCGATTGTCTGGTTTACCATGGCTAATTCGAATTGGTTTTTGAGTCCCTAGGAAATTCTCTTGATAGTCCAAGAAAGCAAGCATTTATTTAGGGATGTTTTTCTTATTTTATCATGAATAGTACAATGTATGTTGTGTGTACTCATTAGAATAGTACACTAAACATACCATTATTTTATAGAAGATAAAAAAAGACATCCCTAAATTATCCCTATTTGTCCAGTCGGCAAATAGGGATAATTTAGGGATTTCTTGATCACTGGCGATCACTGGCGCCCTGATTAACCTTCAGTGGCTCGAACTATCCATGTCCCGAATAAATTTTCATGGTCCCAAAGCAGTTCGAGCCATTGAGGTTTTACTGTATCAAATTGACGACGCATGAATAAAGAAAACAAAAAAAAAAAAAAAAAAAAAAAAACACAAAAAAAACACAAAAAAAAAACTGTGGGCAAGTGTATGTGTGTCCCGAGGGTGGGGGTGTCGGAGGGAGGGGCTTTAACTAGTTTTACTCGCACGAAACCTCGCCCTTGAATCTGTTGCAGCTCCAAATTACAAACATATATGTTTCGGTCCGTATGGGGCTCCTATACTTCATAAGTGAAACCCCACAGTGAAACCTCAATAATCACAAGCACTGTGATGAAATAAAGCAATAGGCTCAATGGCGATCGGAAGCCAGAACACAAGAAAGGCACTATAGGACTGTGATGGTCAAATATTGACAGTCAGGTTCCAAACTTCTGAAACAGATTGAGGAGGAAGCCATCATTTAATTTGAGGACTGACTAACCGTCGTGCAGTTAAAACCTCAAGAAACGAAACTCTTTGAATCCTACATTTGTGTCCGCCCCAAGAGGCACGGAAGGCGGCGTGCAAACAGCTAGGCTGAATATATAATGTTCACTGTAAACAACTACGAGGATCTGTACTTTGTTAGCGGTATTCTTGTATTGAGATTGCAGCCGTCATGGTCACGTAGGTCACATTTGAGTAAAATCAAAACAGTAAATAACATTTGATTAAGGGTGTCAGAAGCCAAATATTATTTGGTCTAACCAAACGAAAATGGGTCTGAAACATGTGTATAGCATCTTTGATAAGCAAAGACCAAATAGCCATGAATACACATGGATCAACGACACATCTTTAACAGGGCCCTGTTTTTTCGTCCAGTACACATAATTCTTCAAGTTAACAGAAGTCCCTTAAAAGTGCCGCCCAAATGCGCTAGCCGATTATGGTATTTCCCATACTTTTATTCCTTTTTTTTGTAGAGAATATTGCTTTGCGCCTGGTACGGTACACTGATGTAAACTATCTGACTTCTAGTGACAGACAATTTGCCTTATTGGATCAATACTAGAATAGTATGGTACAAACAGTATTTAACATTAGTATTCGGACAGACAGATCTAAGCAAACAGTGTAGATCCGGATCAGACGCCGCGTTCTGCGGCGTCTGATCAGGATCGACATTGTTTGCCACTCATCCAGGAGTTTTTAGTCACATCAACGGATAGTTAAACGGGCATGTTCAAAGTTCAGAGCCAGTATGGTTAGGCGTTAGGGCGTTCCGATATTTTGGATAAATATGGCGATATAATGTACGTCTAGACTTATGAGAACCCGCCTTGAGAAAACAGGTCGTAGGCGCACATGCGAAGTCCAAGATCAGTTTGCACGTATCGATAAGTCAATCTTGACACCAGCTGGTCTTTTGCAGAATCAGTAGATATTTGCTATGTATGAACCAGTTACATTATGTCTTGTCCGAAGCGTGCCGATGCGCATGGCTGATTTGCGGCTTTCGTGTTCGCATGAGACCCGATACCTCCTTTTTCTGTAGCGTAGTTGAACTGACAGAACCGATGTCAGTTTTGTTGATACAGAGATCTTGTCTGTTCAAAAGGCAATTTGCGCTCTCTATAATATACATCTAACCCAATATTAGTTGAGCCGGGGCAACAGTTCCTGCAAGATTGCTTGTGCGCCCAGCGAAGACTCAGATCAGCATGTGCACCCACACATTCTATGCAGAACCTCTGCCGCCCGTCTTCAAAAAGCTTGGCTATTTTACTACACATAAAGCGTAAAGCAATGAATTCCATCAGCATTTGCGTAGGCTGATCTAGACTTTGCTCGGCGACATGCGATCTTGTAGGAAATGCTGTGCCCCGGCTAAGATGTTATTCAGTTTAGTGCAAAGCCTTATGATAATATTCGAATTGCAGAGCCATAATACTGCATTTCTGATCAGAGTTCGCAATTCAGGTTTGATTCGCAATTCAGAGTTGATCCCTAATGTTATATCTTTGTTCGGACCCTCTGTGGTTCAAAAATAGAGATTTTCTTTACCGCTGACTCAGAGTGTCGGGGTGATCGCAACAACCTCCAATTCTTGTATCATCTCGGTGATTTAATTTGATTTACACCTTTTCCTGTGATTTGTTTAGTGATTTGAGTTAGGGAGCCTGTATGCGAACCGAACATTCACTTGTTTTACATTTGATCCAAGGGTGAAGATTTGGTGCCAGTATAATCGATTTAGCCTCCCCACTTCCAGGTAGTTGGGTTGATATGTTTACAATCGAGTCATTGTATACAAACGCAAAAATTTCCTTAAGGTAGTATCCACGTGATTATCATTGACCAATGTAATCAAACCGCGCGTTAGACGAAATTCACGTGACTGTTATTTTTAGCCGCGCTATTCTTGTCACTGTGACGTCAGAATGTTATTAATAGGGGTTATCTGTAAAACCTGGACTGGGACATTAAGGACATTGGCAAACAGTGCATACCCAGATCAGACGCGGCAGAACGCGGCGTCTGATCAGGGTCTGTACTGTTGCTTAAACTACAGGAAGTTAAGGGTTTAATGAAACAATCTCGTCCCCGTTCAGGACCATTTTTTTTCAGCCTACACTCAGACACAACCGACCAACCAGTGCTGTCAGTGCTTTGATTTCTACTACAGCCCGTTCTAAAACGATGATTCGTGTGTTGTTTGTTCTTTGTGAGGCCTTGTGGCTGCTCGATGCTTTTTTCCATTCGTTTTCTTATGGTTGTGTTTATTGGACCCTGTCTAGCATTATGCCAATCTTGTTGGGAAACAAGTAGGCTGTTTACTTTGCTTTTTTTCGAATTGTGGCTTGTGTAAAATACTTTGTTGCATATGAAGAGACGAAATAAAACCAAGTCTCCGATTTTCGTTCCTTTGTGCGTTCTTTAATTCCAAAGGCAACCTTTAAGATATTTATTTACTTCACTGTAGCTGATTATGTGTCGTGTAGCGGCCACTAAACGACTCCCCGTACTTAATCAAAGTGCAGATTTTTTTTATTTCCTTTGGGATCATTGAGCCCATTCTGGCTACATTGAAAACCGAATACCACTTTAACCGGCGTGCTGCACCGCAAATTACATTGTTGTGTACTGAGTGAGTTAATAAAAACGCGTCTCTGATTTTAGCTGTTTTGCGTGTTCTTTGGCCCAAAGGCAACCTTATAGATTTTTATTGTGTACAGGCTGTTGTGGTTTGTTTGTTCTTCTTTGGTGTCATTGGCAGGCTATACTCTGTGAATGTGGCTATTCCTGGACATTTTCTCTACTATTTCTGATGAACAATCTTTGCAAAATTGCTTAGCTAGCCAAATATAGCAATATAATAATAAAATCATCATATATCTTGTTTTTATTTTCAAGTCTATGCACTTTAAAATACAGAGCTCCTTTCACTTTATAGCAATTCAATTAAAATATCATCTGAGGCGGAATAGAACATTTCCTACAAGACTGCATGTGCGCCCAACAAAACTCAGCTCATCACGAAAATATTCCAATATAATTTTGACCCCCTTAAACCCCACTTTTATATAATAAAACTGGGGTTTACAGGGGTATACATTATTTTTCTTATTTCTGCTCAAAACCATAGATTGTGGGTACTCGTTAGAACCGCCTCGGCAAGGCGGTTCTAACGAGTACCCACAATCTATGTTTTGAGCAGAAATAAGACAAATATCAGAATTTTTATTTGAAAACTTTCAGTTTTTGGTTGTGAAATTTTCAATGTATTTTAATAGGCGTGTTTTCGTAATATGATCCGAATATTCGATATTCGCCGTTAGACGCTTTGGATCCTCGGCTACTTACAGACTGTGCTGCGAAGACTCTGCTTAGACTGCGCGGAAGCGCAGGCTGATCTGACCCTTCGCTGGGTGCACATGCAATCTTGTAAGAAATGTTCTGCACGGGCTCATTTAATTGTTTCCCCCGTATTAAATAAAAGCGTGAAACGATGAAATCCCGCCATTATCGTGTCATGGGGAGATAACTCTGTCAAAGATTGACGCAATGTACCCAGTTGCAGTCTCAGACGAGATCTCCAAAATATCAATGCACATTTCAAGTTTGGCAAAACTCCGTTGAGATTTACTCTAGTTATGCACAAACCGAGTTTGGTGAAATCCATTGACATTTACCTAAGTTATCGTCCGGAAACAAAACTCAGACGTGTCGTGGGCAGGTAACTGTCAAAAATGATGAAAATTGACTATTAGCAATCCCAAATCAGATCTCCGCAATATCAATGCACATATCACGTTTGGTGAAGATCCTTTGACATTTACTCAAATTATCGTCCGGAAACGAAAATACGGACGGACGTACGACAGATGGACGGATGGACGTACGGACGTTCCCATGTTCAGGTATTTATTGGGGGTATTTTCTGTGTTAAAAAAAATACCCAACAGTACGTTAAAAGTACCCACTAGTAGTCTACGGAATAAAGGGAACAGTGTAAAAATATACTTAATATATGTCCATTCGTGTGCCCAGCCAGACGGACGGACACACGGATGACCAACATGAAACGATAATCCCCGCCACTATCGTGTGGCGGGGTATAAAAATGATTTCAGTTCATAGTCTGAGATGCAAGTTCGAGTCAAGCTCAGACCGTCAACTGAAAACTGTGTTCACCCAAGAGTGCACGGTACCCTTCATATAAAACTTAAGCAGCGAAAGGAACGGATTGGGTCCCGCCTTTTATATTACTATTGCCTAAAGCAAGGCGGACACTAATTCCCATCGCCCTTCGACCGCAAGACTACGGGAGATCTGTACTTTTAACTCTTACCTTTGACAGGAAACTAAACCCAGGCAAACTAAATACAGTCAAGCAAGCAACTAAAGGAAAGCCCCCCCCCCCCCCCCCCCCCCCGCACCATAGAAAAAAAAGTTCTTAAGACAGGTGCTTGCTTAATACAGGTATGTTTACACTAATTTTTCTTTGACGGGACCTGAAAACTGATCTTTAAATATAGGTAATTGCGTGACTTTTGACGGGTTTCTAAGTCATATATGTGAACTTTTATTGCAAGCAGTAGCAAAATGAACTTATCAAAAAATTGTACTATAATGAAGTACGGAGAGCCTCGTTTAAGAGGGTGTGAAATGGACTTAAATCAAAACACTGACAGCCCTGGTAGGTAGATTGTCTCTGAGTGTTGGTTGGGAAAGTGTCCTCATTGAGGACTTAAGACTGTTTCATTTAACCCTTAACCTCCTATAATTTAAGCAAACAGTGCAGACCTTGATCAGACGCCGCTGCTCTGTCTGTCAATGTCCTAGTCTAGGTTTTTCAGATAGCCCTCTTTACACGGCACTCTGGCGTCACAGTGACAAGAATAGCACAGCTAACTGTTACCTGGATTTCGCACAAACACGCGGTTTGATGTCATTTGTCAGTGATAATCACGTGGACAATGGCTTTAAGGAAACTTTGGATTATGTATACTTTGGCTCGATTGTAAACAATCGACCCCTAAATCGGGACTCAAATCTAATTTGGCTTTTCTTATTAGATATTTGTACTGCAACCATCTATTTGTTTGCGGTACATGTACCAATGTTAAGTACAGTAGAACTTCAATGGCTCGAACCCCGATGGCTCGTTTACCATGGATGAGTCGAACACGTTCTTGAGTCCACAGGGATTTCCTCCAAATACGATGTACGTATAATTTAGGGAGATTTTCTTCTTTTATCTTGCAAATGTATGCTGTGTGTACTCATAAGAATCGCCTCGATGAGGTGATTCTAATGAGTACACACAACATACGTTTCTAATATTGAACACCGAAAAGATATCCCACAATTATCTCCATTATGCCTCCTGGTATGGCACTAATAGTAACCCTCCGTGGCTCGAACTACCGCTGTCTCGAACAAATTTTCATGGTTCCAAAGGGGTCCGAGCCATCGAAGTTCGACTGTATATGATAAGGGACAATTACTCCTGGTACGATTCAATTCAGTTTTTGTCTGTCTGCAGATCGAGTGTAGACATTTTTTTGTTTCATTAGCGCCGTAAAGCTGTACGCTTGTCCTGCAATAATAATGGCCAGAGGTGGTTATATCGTCTGTGAACCAAATAATGACAAGCAATATAGAAACCAATTTTCTTTTATAACTTTGCTTTTACTACAACAATAACGGAATCGTTTATGATCGTCTGCGAGTAAAATATCCCAGATGCTTCAGAGATCCATCGTCTGGTCAATATTTAGAAGGACAGTCTAAAATAGCTTAACATTTACCACTTTATGTGCAGATTAAGCAGACGGCAAATTGATACTTTTCTGTTCCTTTTCCGTAAACAGACTTTGACAATTCATGCAAATTATCCCATTAGGAGACTATTTGCATAAAATGTCAGCCCATTTTCTGAAAAATATTTCAAAATGTCATCTGCTGAAATTTATCCAGCAAGCTCAAGATAGCAGGCTATGGTAGTAGTAGTAATAATAATAATAATAATAATAATAATAATAATAATAATAATAATAAGAAGAAGAAGAAGAAGAAGAAGAAAAAGAAGAAGAAGGAGAAGTAAAAGAAGAAAGAGGAGTAATAATTATTATAATGATAATAATAATGATATTACTACTACTGATAATAAAAGGATGTAGAAGAAGAAGAAGAAGAAGAAGGAGAGGAAGAAGAAGAAAGGTTACAATGACCCGAAATCGGCTCTGTAAATATGCCAACGCTTCAAAATTGCTCAACCTGAACTGTTTACAGTCGAGCAATAACATACAAACGCCTAAATGTCCTTAAGGTAGTTGTCCACGTTGTTATCAATGGCCAATCAAACCGCGCGTTAGATGAAATCCAGATATTTATAGTCGCGCTATTCTTGTCGCTGAGACGCCCTCATGACCCATTCGACCTTCGACCTTTGAAGTGACAACAGCTAACTAACGAATAACCATGATTCCGTCTGTTTTGTTGAATGCTTTGAAAGAATTCAACTTTGTCGGAGCTCCACTATGGAGATTATCCGACGGAAAGGATTTAGTTCGCGTCGAACTAACCTTTCACAAGAACCAACCAACGTCAAGATACGACAAGAGGAGGGCTGAAAGCAGGAGGCAGCCTGCACCCTCTGCTGGCGAGTGGCCTCGCCAGCCCACAGCAGCTAGAAGACCTCCGACGACCAGAACGACGCCTGCTAGCCGACAGCCGACTATGGAGAAGGAGACACCACCACCAGCCGTTCAGACACTGCAGACAACAACACCCTCCACCATCAGACATCAGCGCAAGCCACAGACAGCAGAGATCACACCATCACAGATCATCATTCGACCAACAACAACGCCTCCTTCTCCAGAATCGCCGCCTCCAAAGAAGCCAAGGACCAAGTCACCGAAGACTACAAGACAGCCGAAGGAATACTTCCATGTCGACATAGAGGAAGAATACCCTCTGCATGAGAAGTATGATCTACAGGATATCTACGCCACCACCCACAAGGTCATCGTGAAAGCAGCAAGACAGCCCAGAGAAGACGAGGAAATCAGTATAGATCTTCCTGCTTACTTCGTATATCAGCGAGAGAACAAGCACTGGCTACTCGTCAAAGGGCCCAACAGCAAGTTCTACGATGATCCTTGGTACACCACCATGGAGATGCTGATTGAGGCAAACAGTCTACAACAGAAGAACACGGCGTACTGGTACGATACCCTGGAAGAATCCTGTAGAGATCCCCTAGGGGATGGTGGAGGACCACCACTACTTCGGCTCGTGCCGCCAAGCTACCTTGGCATGACTTACTCTAAGCAATTGGTCCTAGAATGTGGACACCCTCACGGCTTTCTGAGTGAGAACACTCTGCACCTGGGTGAGGACACCCCTCTGCTCCTGGGTGAGGACACCCTCTCGGCTCCTGGGTGAGGACACCCACCTTGCACACTTTTCCGGCGTCTGATAGACTGACATGTGGCTAGTGTCTGAAACTTTCGCACGAATCGAGCTGAGTACCTAATGCACTACGCAGTCGGAATTGACACGCATTAGGTAAGAGATTAAACGCTCAAACTTTTCGACCGATCGTCAAAATTCTGCAACTTACAGGCTGGACTACTACTCTCGCACGAGGTCTGGACAAGCACGAGGTCTGGATGCGCACGCACTCCGTGTCTGGGCGAGGTGACCTAGTTATGAATTATAACTAGGCACCGTTTCAAGCCAACCCAGTAGTCCAGTAAAACTAATCCAGATTTATCGGGCGCTGCCTTTATGTGACTCAGTTGCCTGGCAGCGTTAAAAATCTGAAAACTGAAAACTAACTGTCGCTGAGACTCCAGAATGCAGTGTAAAGAGGGTAATCTGTAAAATCTGGTCTGGGACATTGACATTGGCAAACAGTGCAGATCCGGATCAGACGCTGCAGAACGCGGCGTCTGATCAGGTTCTGTACTGTTTGCTTAAAGGGGAACGCAACCTTAAAAGGTATTGTGCTTTAAAGTAAAGAACTTTACAAACAATGAATTTTGACACAAATTTGATCAGAATCGGTGGAAAATTATGTAAATTACAGACAATTGAATATTTTAACATTGATGGAATGGGCGCAGCCATTTTGAATATTTAATGAGGTTTCATAAAAATTAAAATTCGTTTAATAAAGGTAGTTATTCTCATAAAGTTGATTTATTTTAGGGGAAATGATTGATTGTCACTATAATTAAAAGGTTATAAAAATCTGTAGCAAAATTATCCTTAAAAATCCTTTATAACTTGGCTATGCATATTGAATTTGGGCTGTGTGACGTCACAAAACCTACAATATGGCGGCATCCTTGACAGCCATTTTGAACATATTCAAACCACCATAACTTTCTTATTTCTAGGCCGATTTTGAAACCTCTTGCATCAAAATAAATGGCTTGTTAAGCACGTTACTCCAATGCATACTTACAACTAATATTGCGTTCCTCTTTAAATTACAGGAAGTTAAGGGTTAAATGGAAAAAAAAATCTTAAGTCCCCGTTCAAATCTACACTCAGATACAATCGACCCACCAGTGCTGTCAGTGCTTTGATTTATAAGTACGCGTATATTGTATTTATTTGTATTTCCGCAGCTTTAATCATGATGATTTTATGCAGATATTATAATCATTATTTCTCTGCAATGATGCTACATGTAATAAAATAACAACATCTGTTTTTGACGGGTTTGGTTAATACGATTTATCCTTTTCAAGTTGTAATTTCCGGATGACTTTTTTAAATATACTTGTTTAAAGAAAATTTCTGGAATAAAGGTTATATAGGAAGGATGGCGCCGACGTCTCAGAGAGATTTCAGGTTTGAAATATTCATAGGTTTCACTGTAATCAGATGAAGGTTTTACGATTTTCTGAAGTTCTGTTGAATTTTAAAGAATATATCACGCTAGACAAAATAATTGTCAGAGCCAAAGATCAAATTTATGATTTAAAGATGAAACTATATCAATTGTTGCGTAACCTGCAACCATTTTCCTCTCTGTGTCAAAAATGAAAATATTTGAATTTTGTGTGTTGTGTGGAACAAAAATTTCTGTGCATAGTTTTCCAATAAATAAAGGCAAAAGTGCAAATTTACTTTTTCGGAGTAAATTGCCATTAGAAAATGATGTCGAGTGCAGAGTAGATAAAAAGCGTGTGTTATGGGAACTCATTGACATTAACTCACATCCTTCTGATCTATGGATGTGTAATCTTCTAATTTAAGTATATAATTAGGAAATATGAGAAAACGTTGGTATTATTAAAGCAGATTAAGACAGAGGTTTGCAAAACTATAAAAAAAAAGAAAAAGAAAATAGACACAATAAACAAATTTTAAATACAAGCCTTTACGAATTTTGAAAATTTGCCTTTTAATCTCTATCAATGTATACCCTCGTTTCCACTCTATATCTTAATGGAACAGGGGGTACATATTACATTGACTTGTTAACGTAACGGGGACCCTTAATATTCAGTGTTTCAAAGATCGACCACGACATATCGCAGAGAAAATCGCTTGCTTCAGTATAAGTGAAGATACCCCATCACGAGAACATGCCTATATAATTTTGAACCCCTTAAACCCTACTTTTATATAGTAAAACTGGGGTTTACAGGGGTATACATTAATTTTCTTATTTCTGTTCAAAAACATATACTGTGGGTACTCGTTAGAATCGCCTCGGCGAGGCGGTTCTAACGAGTACCTACAATCTATGTTTGGACCAGTAACATGAAGAATATCAGTTTTTAATCCGAAATTTTTCAGGTTTTTGGAGGTGAAATTTTCTATGTATTTGAATAGGCGTGTTTTCGTAATGCAGCCAAAATCACGAAGCATAGTCTTCCCTAGGCACCAGAATTACGCCTGTTTTAAAATCAATGACAATTAAACAAAATTTGCACTTTAGTTTCTCAAAACATAAGCGGATGCGTGTGGTTTTGAAGCATCTCCTGCAATCTACCATATTTTTGCGACAATCAAGACCGCGTTTTGACAGTTATTCAATATAGACACGCTATAAACCACAAATGCAACTGACAAACTGAACGTTGATACAGTTAAATACCGGCTTGATACCGTTAAATACCAGACTATCGGTGGCCTAATGGTTTCTGTTAACCTTTAACACTCTCTGGACTAATTCAGGAGACAACAAACTAATAATACTTTCCCTATTTTTCCAAGAAGATAGCTTTCTAGTTTCATGCAAATTGCCACTGTAGAGACAATTTGCATGAAATGTCAGAGCCTATTTTCTGGGAAAAATATTTATAGAATATTTTGAAATGTCGCCTACTGAAATTTTTACCCATCATGCCGAGCGTTACAGATCAATAACAAGAAAATAGAGTTCTAGTCTAGACATGAAGACCTGGTATTGAGTGGCATAAAGTTCATTTGGTCTGCTCCGGCGCTTTCCGAAGCGTTCTGGTTTATAAATATGCTTGTCCACTAATTAACTTTGCTATATAAAATACTATATAATATATGTGCGTTTTATATATATATAATTTTGGCGTTAATGCACAATGTTTCGTAGATGTCGATACAAGTTTCGTTATGAAAAAACGCCTATTCAAATATATAGAAAATTTCACCTCCAAAAACTGAAAATTTTCAGATAAAAAACTCTGGTATTTTTCATACTTCTGCTCAAAAACATAGATTGTGGGTACTCGTTAGAACCGCCTCGGCGATGCGGTTCTAACGAGTAACCGCAATCTATATGTTTGAGCAGAAATAAGAAAACTAATATACACCCCTGTAAACCCCAGTTTTAGTATATAAAAGTGGGGTTAAGGGGGTCCAAATTATATAGATATGTCTTCGTGATGTAAGTTCCAGTTTTTTTTAAAGCATCTTCAGCTTAAGAAACTGTTTAAACCAAATAAGACACTTTATAGATTACATAAATATTTTAGATACCCAGAAACATATAAAATTTACTATTAACATACATGTATATTATTCTTCAGATGACTAGCTTTGTGATAATATTATTTTCTGGGTATCTTTTAAACGAATCAGACATCACGAAAACATGCCTATATAATTTTGACCCCCTTAAATCCCACTTTTATATGGTAAAACTGGGGTTTACAGGGGTATACATTATTTTTCTTATTTCTGCTCAAAAGCATAGATTATGGGTACTCGTTAGAATCGCCTCGGTGAGGCGGTTTTAACAAGTACCCACAATCTATGTGTTGAGCAGATATATGAAAAAAATCAGAATTTTTACCTGAAATTTTCAGTTTTTGGCGGTGAAATTTTCAATATATTTGAATATGCGTGTTTTTGTAATGTATTACATATGTAGTCTCAATACTACGGCAGCATTTCTAATTCTTGTACAAACTCCGTGCACTTTTATTATCGAACTCTGTTCTTGTTTTTTATGAAATTGTTTTGCAAATATAACTGATACACTCAATAATGAACAGTTCAAAGATCTCGTGTATTTGAGACAGCTCTGCACTGTATTAAGGAATACACTTTAGAGTTCTATTCTGCGAATGACTTCTAATAGGATAGGCACAAGATGTTTAATTGAAATTGATGAAGGCGTTATTTTCCTTATTGTACGCCAACTACTCAGATCTAATTTAACTGAGCAAAAACCCGATACGAAAGAAGGGTTCTTCGGGAAAAAGGCGGACATCGACGATCTAGACCAGCCTTCGCCTCCATGAAGCCGTATTTAGGTGTTTTCAGCCCATTTACAGAATGACTATATACGGTAGAGTACGTCAACGTAGGTAAAGTAACATTACGAAAACACGCCTATTCAAATATATTGAAAATTTTACAACCAAGAAAGGAAAATTTTCAGATAAAAAATTCTGATAAATTTTCTTATTTCTGCTCAAAATATGAAAATAATGTTTACCCCTGTAAACCCCAGTTTTACTATATAAAAGTGGAGTTTAAGGGGATCAAAATTATATAGGCATGTTTTCGTGATCGTCGGGATGAAACGATGCAAAATATGCCCAGAAGATATTCATTTAGCATGTTATGCGGTTCCACAAAATTATTATTTCCAATTTGAGATGTAAAATGATCAAACTGACGTCAGATTTAAGGTTAACGGAAATACCTTCAGGGGAGAGTACCTCGTCAAAAAGAGTTTATGCGTTCCTCATGAAAAAGGTCTATTCTAAAAGGAAATAATTTACTCCCCTTGGAAGTAAATTCTTTCTCTTTAAAGTAGATTCTTATTAAGAAGGGTATGCGAGAAAGCAAACAGGAAGTCACAAAAGTTATATCTCTTTTAAAACATGGCGCATTTTTATCAAGGATATCCACCATAAACCCCTATAAGCCGCCGCGTGAGGATAATGTAACTTCGGACATGTGTGCCGAGCGGAGATTCAGATCAGTCTGCGCATCCGATATTGTATTTGGCGTTTGCGTTCATACAAACCATCTTTTCATATAGGAACACAAGGAAAGGCCCTACGACGCAAGAGCGAAGACCAGCCAGTGTGTCACATAGTATAGCCTACTGCTTGTTATCCAGTATATGAACTTTTGTACACATTCAATGGTGAACACATTTTGAAAACCATGGAACTACTAAAACGCTGTTTTCAGATTTCCGTTTTCGTCTGGTTCATCATTGACCTTTTCCTGTCCATGATTTCAAATATGAAACGTTGCAATTATTCCGTTCTTTCGAATAAGGAATCTTGTCAATACTGTCCCATGAGGTATTTCATACTTAAACGTAGTTATTTTTTTAATTTGTCTTTTCGCTTCTGAAGTATGAAAACGTTTTAGCCAAAGCGTGTTTCGACATTAAATAAATAAATGTTAGACTAAAACAAAATATATTTCGCAAAAAGAAAAGTATATTCATTGTAGATGCAAAACTTTGCATTTCGTGGCATTCATGTAAATTTTTATGTTGTGATGGTGTTTTAATATTCCATCGAGACTAGGTCAGTGATTGCGGGAATTTGAACTAGAATACACTCATTAAAGGCTGCAAACTTTGTAAACTGCCGAGGCTTTAATTAGTCCATACCCTAGCCTTGCCCAAGGCTTAGAAATATACATATATTTTTTGGCTTATTGAGCTCTGTGGCTAGTCTATAGATAATATGGTCTGGATTTCTAAGCCCAATATATTTCAGAGACAACCACAGAAGAAAAGTTCACCCATAGACTAGCTAAATATTTAATCAAAAAGTAGACTGTAAATGAAAAAAAAAAATAATAAGTAAACAAAAAGTGACAAATATACTTATATATTGGCCTAGTAGCTAGGATATCCATACCCGTACGTACACATATACGCTTCGCGCACATGTAATTGTCAGGGATTGGATATAAAATGTCATAAAGTGAGAAAATGTACCTTCGAAGACATTTTGGCACTGAAAATTTGGAGAGGAGAGCGCGGCGGCCGCGCTCTCCTCTCCAAATTTTCAGTGGCATGTCTTCGACTGCGACTCAATTGCTTCTAATGGATAATTACAATATTATTCATTAGTGCCTAACGTCACAAACCTGGGCTCCAAGCGAACAGCGTAGAACTAAACGCAGCACCCGATCAGGATCTACACTGTTTGCATTAAGCATAAGAATTTCTGGCTTTGTAAAGTTCTTAGCTCTATTTACCAAGTTATATATGATATCCCTATGAATAAAGAACCAACGAAAAGATTTACTGTAAGAATAAAATCAAGCAGACAAATTGAAAATGGACATGTGCAAAGGGAGAGGTAGACGATTCCACCGGGTATTAATGGTTTAATACTTAGTAATCTATCAACACTTTTAAAGGTGTTGTGGCATGCAGGGTGCGTCCTGCCAGGTGCACTAATTAAAGCAAGCCAGATACCTAATTAAATTTAGATAAACTATATGTACAACGATTTAATTGGTTGATATCTAACACACCTATTTTAATTTCTTATCAAATGTTCCGCATTCTTAAAAAAATAATGAATTAATTAATAAATTGTCTATCTATGTACTTAATTTATTTGTTTGTATAGCATAATTTATTTTCCCTTCCGGAATATAATTAATACTTTCCTCGTATACCGGTTTGTTTGTTTTAGTTGGGGCTGTTGTCAATGTCAACGATCTTTCAGTTATGATAGGTGCTGTTACTCGCGTTTTTATTTGTTATCTATTTATAACTGCCAAATCCAACTGACAGAACAGTTTGTTCACTATTGTATTTATTTACTTATTTATTTATTTATTTAAATTTCTTAAAACATTCAGTTGTTGCTTCCTGTTTTATCTTTTCACTATCATAATGAAATTATCTGATACACTTGCCTCTGTGTGAGTTTGAACGAGGGTGCGTTAACCCTTTCATCCCTGCGTTTCTGAAATGGACTTACCATTGTACTTAGTCATGTCCCATCTTGTCAATATGTTTTTTGTTTACTCAGAATCATTAACAACTGGCAAAAAGTGTAGATTCTGATGAGACGGATCGTAATGAGCCGTCTCATCTTGATCTACGCTGTTTGTATAGGTATATGTACCGATCTACAGGGTTGAAAAGGTTTTAGTTTTTGATGAATTCTTACATGCTTAATGTGCATTGCACATATATTTCTAATGGAAAGGGATGCGTATATGTAACTAATATTGTGAGAACTTGTGGCCCATTCCCTATGATTAGACATCACGAAAACATGTCTATATAATGTTGACCCCCTTAAACCCCACTTTTATATAGTAAAACTGGGGTTTACAGGGGTATACATTACTTTTTCTTAGTTTTGCTCGAAAACATAGATTGTGGGTACTCGTTAGAACCGCCTCGCCGAGGCGGTTCTTGTGGTACTCGTTAGAACCGCCTCGCCGAGTCGGTTCTAACGAGTACCCACAATCTATGTTTTGAGCAGAAATATGAAAAATATCGGGGTTTTTATCTGATTTTTTTTTTTAGTTTTTGGAGGTGAAATCTTCTGTATATTTGAATAGGCGTGTTTTCGTAATGACTATTCTTATTTATATGAGCCGCGTCAAAGGAACTGTTGTGTATAGTGTATATGCGGACAGCTGAGGCCTAGGGCAGCCTGGCCCCGAGGTTATAAATATTTTTTCATGCTCAACTCAGCTAAGCATGAAACTTTTCCTGTCAATAAATATGAAAATGCTAACAATTGTTGGCTTTTTCATATTTATAAGCAGAGAAATGTTCATGCTCAGCTATGTTTAGCAAAAAAGAAATTACAATAATTAGTAATTTGAGATTTATTAGTAGGACGAAATTCATGCTCAGCTGAGTTGAGCATGAAAAAAGTTTTATAACTTCGGAGCCAAGGCAAATTGTATGTCATAAGTGACTGTTTTAAAAATGAAATTATCATCACGAAAACATGCCTATATACATTTGACCCCCTTAAACCCCACTTTTATATAGTAAAACTGGGATTTACAGGGGTAGACATTATTTTTCTTATTTTGCTCAAAAACATAGATTGTAGGTAATCGTTAGAACCGCCTCGTCGAGGCGGTTCTAACGAGTACCCATAATCTATGTTTTGAGCAGAAATATGAAAAATATCAGATTTTTTTTATCTGAAAATTTTCATTTTTTGGTGGTAAAATTTTCAATATATTTAAATAGGCGTGTTTTCGTAATGTAACGTCATTTGGAGACTGTAACGCCTTAACAGCGGTCGAGACCTGGTAAACAATAAGTACCACGTATTTACCCTTTGAAATTATTACAAAATATCTATTTTCTCCAGAACCTAAATGTTTATATTATATAATGTTTTTGCATAGTTTAATCATAGATTCTCCCAACATGCAATCTTTGTTAATTTGCATTTTTATTTTTTTTTTTTTCGTAGAGATACAAAATGCTGGTTTTCTTTTATGAAATTTAAAATTATAACATAAATTTACGGTGTTAGTCTTACTCTTTGTTGCTTTGTGGTTTTATTCTACGAGGCGATTTGTTTTAAGTCTTACCTTGTGTTATTTTGTTCTAGTATGTTTCAGTCCTTTTAGCATTGCGATTACCTCGCTTGGGGAAGAAATACCTAATCTTAGTGCTTTTCGTACGTTTGTTCGTTTTGTGCTTGTTTTGTTTGTCTGTTTCCTCTTGCTCTTGGTGTCTGGAACAGGCTGCGGCTTGTGACTGTGGCATTCCCTGGACTGTTCTCTTACCTTTTTTGCCTCTGTGTGAATGACGTTTAACTCATACGCAGTTTTTCTATCTGATTTATCATAGGACAAAACGTATTTATTAATTTTACATAATACTACATCCAAAGATAAATTACAATGTTTACTAGTTAAACAGTTAAACATTTCAGTATGTTTGCAAAACAGTAAAACTTATACTCTGAAAAAATATGTCTGCATGATATATGTGCACGCAATCAATTTTAAGCGACATACAGCGATCAAGTTAAATGCGATTAAAATAGTTATCAGTCCTTGAAAATATCAAGTGTGTGAATATCTACAACTTTCTGCGGCGTCAAATCCTCAGAAATATGGGTCGAATTCACACTACCTTTAAATGCTTCTAAACTGCAACTCATCGCCCTCATTGCATTTGAGAACTTTGACGAAACCAATATAATGTCTGCCTAAAACTCAAGATAAGTCACTTTTTTTTTCACCCGAAAAATATCGATATTGTCTTATTTCTTCACCAAACATGTTGTGGGTACTCATAAGAAGTGCCTCATCGAGGCACTTCTAATGAGTACCACAACATATGTTTTCATGGAGAAATAAGAAAAAATATTACGTGGATACGACCTCTTATCTGGAGCCATATCTATCAGAATATTAAGTTGTGGCCAAAGAAACAGACTTTAAAATGAATTCGATTTTCAAGGGTCGTTCACATATTCACAAAACGAAGTAGTTACACCAAATAATGCATAAAGTACTTAAGATGAAGGATCTGCTAAGTGGCATATTGTCCGTTTGTCAGAACCATGGATTAGATTGTCCATTTTATCAAATTTCCTGTAAGCAGGTGCTAGATTTTGTTCTAAATTCAGTACGGACAAACACCGTTTGCATTTTATTCACTCTTTCTTTTCTCTGTTATTTAGCCAAGATAATGTAGGTTTAAAATGAACAGACGTATTATTCAGAATATACAAATACTATTATCTGAACCAGAGCCATAAACTTTAAGTGCTGTTGCTACATCATTTTTTTAAGAATAATTTTTTATATATATTTTTTCGGTATTATACAAATGAATTATTTTGAATAATTAATTAACTTTACTATTCACTTCGGATGCAATCAGCGTTAGGCTTACTTGACATAATTCAGAATGGCGTTCAATAATATTACAACGTTGAAAATATTATTCGAAAATAGTTTGGTTATTTTCTTATTTTCACTAAGAAAAGTTGCATCACGAAAACACGCCTATATAATGTTGACCCCCTTAAACCCCACTTTTATATAGTAAAAGTGGGGTTTACAGTGGTATACATTATTTTTCTTATTTCTGCTCAAAAACATAGATTGTGGGTATTCGTTAGAACCGCCTCGGCGAGGCGGTTCTAACGAGTACCCATAATCTATGTTTTGAGCAGAAATATGAAAAATATCCGAGTTTTTTTATCCGAAAAATTTTCATTTTTTTCTGGTGTTAAAATGTTCAGTATATTTGAATAGGCTTGTTTTCGTAATGGAATAGATAAACTGAGGACATTTTCGAAATATTATTTTTCTTTTGTTTATAACTGATTTATTTATTATTGCGATCCGCATATTTATACAAGAAACTGAAATGCATATCCACAGAAACGACGAAGTAGACTTATTTTTTTTTAATTAAATTTATTTATATCCAACAAATATGTTTGTAACATTTTATACTGTTTCAACTACGAGAGTCATTCTGCTGACGCTTAAATAATAAATATAATTAAATTCATACGATTAAGATTGAAGAAAACATGTATTTTGCTAATGTTTATATGAACGAAGTCTTTTTAAAACTTTAAAACTGGTTTAAGCCCTATTACGAAAACAGACCTATTCAAATAAATAGAAAATTTCCCCTCCAAAAACTGAAATTTTTCGGATGAAAAACGAGACGAGGCGGTTCTAACGAGTACCCACAGCCTATGTTTCTGAGCAGAAATAAAAAAAATCAATATATACCCCTCTAAACACTAGTTTTACAACATAAAAGTGGGGTTTAAGAGGTTCAAAATTATATAGTTATGTTTTCGTAATGCCGAGTAGTTTTCCTACTGACCGCTCCAAGGCAGTTCCTCTGGTGCAGGCCTTCATTCTTTATGGTTCTCTGGTTTCTTGTGTGGTGTTTATTTTGTCTCCCTCTTTTGATGCCTCGTGAGGACTGTGCTTCGTGATTGTGATATTTCCTGGGTATCTCCACTTACATTCAAAACAAAAGGCAGTAGAAAAGAGTACAGAAGATAACCAAGAAGAGCCACAATCCATCACGAAAACACACCTATATAATTTTGACCTCCTTAAACCCCACTTTTATATAGTAAAACTGAGGTTTACAGGACATTATTTTTCTTATTTCTGCTCAAAAACATAGATTGTGGTACTTGTTAGAATCGCCTCGGTGAGGCGGTTCTAACGAGTACCTACAATCTATGTTTTGAGCAGAAATATGAAAAAATATCAGAGTTTTTCATCTGAAAATTTTCAGTTTTTGGAGGTGAAATTTTTTTATATATTTGTATGGGCGTGTTTTCATTATGTAAGCGCATATCCTACCAAACACAATAAGAGGAAAAATAAGTAATCTTTTACGGACAAAACTCATGTTCCTAATCCCCTTAAAGCAAACATTACGAAAATATGCCTATTCAAATATACTGAAAAATTTTACGACCAAAAAATGAAAATTTTCAGATAAAAAAAAATGATATTTTTCATATTTCTGCTCAAAACACAGATTGTGGGTATTCGTTAGAACCGCCTCGACGAGGCGGTTCTAACGAATACCCACAATCTATGTTTTGAGCAGAAATAAGGAAAATAATGTATACCCCAGTAAACCTCACTTTTACTAAATAAAAGTGCGGTTTAAGGGGGTGAAAATTATATACATGTAGGCTTGTTTTCGTGATGGCAACAAATTCCTCTTCCCCAAAGAGGGGAGAACCACCGTCTTATAACGTCAGTAGTAAAAGCTACTTGATAATTTAATCCGTTTAACTGGCACCAAATATGTAGCTGGAATATATAAGAAAACTGGTATTTCTACAGTCAATGTAAACACAAATGGGGTATATTTCCGGTTATGCGAATTTCGAAATTTGGAGTAGTCAAGTGTACGATTTAAGAAGTTACTATCTAATACTTACAGAATGTAACATCTGTGCGAATTGTCCAGGGCCTACTCATTTCATATATATGTTGAATACCTGCACGTTTCAGAATCAGCGACATAAAAAGGTGAGATTCCTATAAATTCACCCCTCTCAACTATGTTTAACATCTTGGTCACCGTCTTTGATGACTGCACATTTTAATTTGTATTTCGTTCTGTTAGTGCATTCATTTGTTTGTACTCTTGTTCACCCTTTCATTCCAGCAGACCAAGACAGATATCTATGCAAACAGTGATGATCCGGACGGGACGGCTTGTCTCAGGAGGATCTACACTATTTGCCATTCTGTTTATGATTTTAGACTGAAACCCCTATTTGCATCAGTGGACATGTCCAACTTTAAGAATGGATGATTCTACTTCTGAAACTCAGGGTTTGAAGGGTTAATATCTAAAGCTGCTTCAGGAGATGAAGCTTCGTGTGAGTAGTACTAGTTCAAGTCCCAGTACGAGGGTCATGCAAAAGGTTCTGTCACTAATAGGCTTCCTTTGTTTTATCCCAGGTATATTTTAAAATGCTTCACTGCACTTGAATGGTGTGTTGAATAGCTAACGGTACCCGTTTATTTCGTGCAAATTGCTTTCTAACTGACCGAGTTATTTCAAACTGAAATAGATGCAGTCATATTCACTAACCAATTTACTTGTTACATTGGAACATGGACCAAGCAAAGGATGGTCAAGAGTCCACCTTTTACATGACAACGCATTCTCTCAAGTGTGAGGTTGTTAAGTCTTTTTTGGCTTCTGAAAAGGTGAAAGTTTTAAACCATCCACCTTGTTCATCTGACCTGAGTCCCTGTGACTTCTTTTTATTTCCAAGGCTTAAGACAATGCTTTCTGGAAATAAGTATACGTCTAGAAGTTCTCTTGGCAGCGCTATTTATCAGTGTCTCCAACAGATACTAAAAGAAGACTATTTATCTGCTTTTCGCGACTGGGTAAAAAGGTTACAAAAATGTATTTCAGTAAAGGGGGAATACTTTGAAGGTTTGTAATAAAAATATGTTTGATAAAACGTAGCACTGAAGTAATCCGAACCCAGTGACAAAACTTTTTGCAGGACCCTAGTATGTTTTTTTTTTTCTACTGACTGTTTCAAGGAAGTTCCTTTGTTGCAGTTGGTCTCTTTCGCATGTTGCCTGTTGCAACTTTACTGTTTCATTTTGTCTTTTAAGTTCATCATCTCTTCTTCTTCTGTTTGTACTTCTTCTTCTGTTTGTGCTTCCTTTCTTAGGTAACATCACGGAAACATGACTATGTAATTTTGACCCCCTTAAACCCCACTTTTATATAGTAAAACTGGGGTTTACTGGGGTATACATTATTTTCTTATTTCTGCTCAAAAACATAGATTGTGGGTACCCGTTAGAACCGCCTCGCCGAGGCGGTTCTAACGCGTACCTACAATCTATGTTTTGAGCAGAAATAAGAAAAATATTAGCGTTTTTTATCTGAAGATTTTCAGACTATGTAATTTTGACCCCCTTAAACCCAAGTTTCATATAGTAAAACTGGGGTTTACAGGGTTATACATCATTTTCTTATTTCTGCTCAAAAACACAGATTGTGGTGCCCGTTAGAACCGCCTCGGCGAGGCGGTTCTAACGAGTACCCACAATCTATGTTTTGAGCTGAAATAAGAAAATTTTTAGTTTTTTTTTTTATCTGAAAATTTTCAGTTTTTGGAGTTAATGTTTTTATATACTTGAATAGGCATGTTCTCGTAATTTTTATTTTTCTTGGTTTATTTCATGTATTATTTTGTAGTCTGGTTTGCACTTTTCGTATATACAATTTTAAACCTGTCGAAAGCCGCTAAATTCGATAATCTGTTAATCTGGATAAACGTCTCACACTAATTACTAATTTCTTTCACTGCCTTAACGTGTTTTGTTCCCTTGCTAATAAGTAGGATAAGGGTGGCGATGTCAGTTTTAATTTCTTCGCTTCTTATATAGGTCAATCCTTTGTAAATTAGCAGGACCAAAGAGTGACTGTATTTGACCCGATGCACAGGAATTCTTTCAGCGAAGACCGTGCATCTGAATCAGCTGATACATATATATATATATATATATATATATATATATATATATATATATATATATATATATGGGATACCACCGTCTAAAGCGGAAAATAATTGTCAAAAGCAACGTCATCTTGATTATCTAAATTTAAGATGTAAATATATCATTAGAGATCGATAAATGGAATTTTTTTTCAGTATAAGATAATGTTGCTTTATTTTTTAACTGAAGTAGCTTGATTTTCAGTTTTATGTGTATAAGTTAGATTTGAATATCTCTTTTCTTTTCGCATTTTGATATGTATTGGTGTACACATATTATAAAACAATTAAGCCTAGTCCTGCTGAACCCGGATATGCCCTGCCTTTGCAAACAGTGTAGATCCAGATCAGTTGGCTTCTGAAGAAGCCAACTGATTTGGATCTGCACTGTTTGCCATTATGTGAATTTATATCAACTATCTGGAACAAGTAATCTGATTGGCTGAAAATTAAAAATGGGCATGGCATCTTAATTTATTCAGCAGGACATGGGTTAACTTCAGTGCTATTGGGTTTAATAAACATTTCAGCCTTATAGACCAAAACACATACCTCTACAAATAGTAAAGATTCAGATGAAACGTCTAGTATCTTGATGTGTGCTTTTGACAGTTTTGCTTTTAATTATTGAACAGCTACCCTAATTGCAGCAATGGTCATGTCCAAAGACGGAAGTGTCCACATCAGAAACTCATAATGTAAGGGTTAAAGATCACTAGGTTAATACTGCTGTACTTTAACCCTTTCATCCCTGAGTTTCTGAAGTGGACTCTTCCATTATTGAATTTGGTCACGTTCACTGATGTAAAATGGGGTTTAAGTATAAATTAATAATAATAATAATAATAATAACAGATCTACACTGTTTTGCACAGGTATTGGTTTCGGTATGCCGGACTGAAAGGGTTGAGGTGACTGAATTCTCTTGGTAGATATTTTTTCAAATTTTGTGAATTCCTTCTTGTTTTGCTACACATTAATCCCCTTCTGAAACTGGGTCCACTCTAAAAGGAAATAACTTGCTTCCAGGGGTGGGGGGATTATTTCTTTGGAGAGGAAATCTCTTTTCAGAAGGTAGGCAAAACAACTTCGTGAGAGGTACTTTTCCTGAAAGTGTATCATTTTCCCTTAACCCATTGTACTCTGAATAGACTCTCCCACACTATATATTGAAAGAGTCCAATTTCAATTTTAGGTAAGTCCAACTATGAGATTTACATATTCCAAGAGGAAAATGGCTAAACTATTTGCAAACAGTGGAGACTCTGATCAGACGCCGCGTTCTGTGACGTCTATCCTTGATCTGCACTTTTGCAAAGGTCCATTAGCTGGTACGGCAAATATAATTGGGTTAACCCATTCATCCCCGATTTTCTGCTTGTTAATTCATTTCAGACGTTAAGTTATCATAAGATCTTGAAGATACGAATCTACCGCATAAACCTTGTAATTAAACTACGGGGAAAATAGTGAGGGCTAGTTTCGTATTAACCCTTAAAGCGCTAATCACAAACTGCAGCAGACGACATTTCTGTTTTAGATTTATTTTTTAAAGAAAATAAGGCTTGACATTTCAAATGAATCGTAGCAGACGATTTACATGAAATGTCATATATCACTTTCTCGGAAAAAATAATTAAAAAATAATAGTGTCGTCTGCTAAAATTTACTCATTGCTTTAAGGGTTTATACCTGACTATACTTCTGTTATATGGTTCAAAGGGTGTACAGATTTTATTGTTGAGATTGAAACTTTGTTGAAATTCTTATGTTAATTCATAATTGAAAGATTGTTTAGTCATACATGTAGCATTTAAACAGGTCGCCACAAATTATGGTTTAACAATAATACTAGATTTTAGACTGACCCCACAATTATCGCAATAAAATTATGTCGCATCGCGAGAAAATGACCCTTTGGACATTCCGTTGAAACAGTATTACAGTGTGCAGTTTTGGCCCATTAGCGAGGTCACATGTCTAGTTCTTTGGCCGAGGGTTCCTCTTGGCCTGCCGTTTATATAAGCCAACAGTTTAGGTTATGGCGAGTCAGCGAGGCTTTCCGCATATGATATAACAGCCCTTTTCCCGTGAAGTGGCTAACGGTTTTCAGTTAAACCTATGGATAATAAAAGCACTGTTACATTATTCTATTAGTGATAACCACAGCTTAATAGTTCAACAAAACGAAAAAAAAAAAAAGAAGAAAAAAAATTATTATGTTCTTTTAGGAACAAAGTTATTTCTGCCATTTTTATTGTTTCGTGTTTTACAAGGCTTGCAAGTTTAATTTCTGTTCTTCCTTGTGATCATTAAGCCCATCTTAATATCTTGGAAAATCGAGTTCCACTTAAGCCCGTACTAGAAGTCGCATGTACAGAGCTACAAACATCATCGCTGTCATGTAAAGAGTCTCAATAAAACAGAGCATCACGAAAACAAGCCTATATAATTTTGACCCCCTTAAACCCTCTTATTATATAGCAAAACTGGGGTTTACAGGGGTATACATTATTTTTCTTATTTCTGCTCAAAAACATAGACTGTGGGTACTCGTTAGAACCGCCTCGCCGAAGTGGTTCTAACGAGTACCCACAGTCTATGTTTTGGGCAGAAACATAAAAAATATAAAAAGGTTTTTATCTGAAATTTTTCAGTTTTTGGAGGTGAGATTTTCTATATATTTGATTAGGAGTGTTTTCGTTCTTTTATGTTTTTGGTGTTCCCAAAGGCAACCTTTATAGATTTAATTTGCAAAAATACATTACATGTGAAGTACCTTTGAATGTTGATATAATTTCCACTCCGTAAAAAGGAAAACAGTGAGAAACATTCAATTTTTAAGACCACTAAAATAGATTTGTTAACGCGAAAACAAATGTTACATTTAATAAACATATTAAAATTAGATCTTAACTCAAAGAAATAAAACATCTAATTCTGTACACCGCTGCACACCCTGGTTTTTATTGTAGTATATGGAGTTTACGAAGTGAACAATAGATAAATATGATAACGCACTGGTTCTGCAGAAAACGGGGCTAGAGGGCTAGAGCGGCCCTGCATGGTCGTTCATGAAATCACATTCTCATTTCGTTCCACGATTCTAATAGTTGATAATAATATATACAGAACTGGTATATCTAGTTTCCTCGACATAAATTGACAACAAAATGCATTTTAAATGTGGGAAGTAGCTCAAATTACTTATAGACGGAATACCTTTTTGGGAATACCGTATTCGATCTATTTATCGCATTGTACGCTTGGGTTTTCCAGTCATTCAGTAAAATAACCACCTAAAAAGACACGCATTGAAGAAAAAAAAATCAGCTAAATACTTCATGAAACTATTATTTTAAGATGCTTAAAGAGTATAATATAGGGATCGAACATGATTTTTCATGCATTAACATTCGCCAGGTCCCGTGGGAGGTGTTGAAAACCGAGGCCGAAGGCCGCGGTTTTCAACACCTCCCAAGGGACCTGGCGAATGTTAATGCATTAAAAACCATGTTCGATCGCTATTATTGCATAAAAACTGAAAACATTTGCTACATTTTGCGTTATGTTTTGCACTATTTTGTTTCGCCTTTTCACAGATGTCTCGCGAACGTGTACATAATTTCCACGGACTATGCTCGTTCTAGGGCCGGGTAGTATACATCTCGTAACGGCAGCAAATCTGTGGCCCCGGTACGACCGTATTGAATGTTGCGTAGCCGTGCATTAACAGCGCGTGAATTGCCTTGTTAATACACGGCTTTTCGCCGGTTAATGCACGGCTCTTAATAACGTGCGACACTGCTTTTTATGCTATAATTTTTCTTATTCCTAAAATCATATGATGTTGAATTGCCTCCCGAGGCACCAAACGAGGGAGAGACGAGGAACAAATAAGGACAATACAAACACCGCCCAAACAAAAAAGAACTACAACAGAAGAACCGACATGGAACGGTCAGTAGAAAAACTAAGCCGCATCAATTACAACCCCCTTGAAACGGTTCATATCAGAATTATTTGGAAATTTCGGAATTTTAGTGGCGCCCAACGTCAACCTCATGTCTGGTGCAGTTTCAATCATAAATAATGTTTCGATCAGTCTCCTTACTGAACTGCGAAACATCAAATAAAACACATAAATGTAATGAATCTATTCTGAAACAAAAGTAATAATGACGACAGCCAGAAATCAGTGCAAAAAGGAATCGCCAATGAGACAAGCGTAAGCCCAAATAAAGGCAAAACAGTATCAGACCTATTACAATTAGATTATAAGAATATAGCCGGTCTTTTGTCAAAATGAAGGTGTATGTGTGTGTGGGGGGGGGGGGGAGGCGGGGGGAGGGGGAGTGGTGGGGGTGGGGGGAGGGTGGAGGGTGGGGAGGGGTTAAAGAAAAATGGGAAAAAGTCTTGCAGGAGCAAAAGCTTAAATCAATCTGTGCGTCCCATCACGAAAACATGCCTATATAATTTTGACCCCCTTAAACCCCACTTTTATATGGTAAAACTGGGGTTTACAGTGGTAGACATTATTTTTCTTATTTCTGCTCATAAACATAGATTGTGGGTACTCGTTAGAACCGCCTCGCTGAGGCGGTTCTAACGAGTACCTACAATCTATGTTTTGAGAAGAAATATGAAAAATTTCAGAGGTTTTTATCTGAAAATTTTTAGTTTTTGGAGGTGAAATTTTCTACATTTTGCATAGGCGTATTTTCGTAATGCGAAGTAGAGTATATCGTAGAGTAAAACAGAAATATTTATTGATACAGTCGAGTCTCGTTTTCTCGACTTCGTTTATCTCAAATAATCGCTTATCTCGAAATGAAAATCTGGTCACGATATTAACACGATAATCAAATATTGTAATAAAGAGGAGAAATTGCTGTTTTCCACAGTATTTTCAATATACCTCGAACTTCAGAAGTCAAATTACATATTCATCTGTAAAATGTGGTTATTCAATTTATTTTTTCCTCAACTTTGAAATCTGATATGTCGAGGTACGGATATCTCGAAGCATTTCAGGGAGACCCTTGGACTTTGAGATAACGAGAGTCGACTGTATACCCAGGAAATGCCATCATGGTATACAGCCTCCCATGACAACGCATAGGGGCTGAATGAAAGAAATAACCACAAAATTGTACAGTCGACTCTCGTAATCTCGTTATATTGTAAAAAAAGGAGACTTGGCTCCTTAGGACCAATATCTCCTCTATTCCACAATAGTTTGTAACTTGTAGCTAGATTTTCCCCTCCTTTCCCACAATATTTTGTTTTGTTAATTGTTAGAATTTCATGTTTAAGCAGGGACCAGATTTTCATTGAGAGATAAGCGGTTATTCGAGATAAGCAAAATCGAGATAACAGAAGTCGACTGTATTTCATCGAAAACGGAACGAGCATACGCACATCTGCAAGTAAAACACCGCCTTGAAAAAAAAGTAAAAACTAAAAATAAAAGTAAAATAAAATAGAACAGCAGGGTTGCTGTAGCAGAGTTAAGGCCTAAACATAATTTGAACAAGCGCACGATAAAACTGCAATTAGCCCTGTGTAACCAGCAAAGACTCAGATCAGCCTGTACATCAATCCAGTATGGCAAGGGTTCTCATTAATCTCTCTTTTGATAATCCGGAGGCTGTAGAAAGCGAATGCGATCAGCGAAGACTGATCAGACTGCACGGATGTGCAAACTGATCTGAGTTTTCGCTGATCGCACAACTCTAATGGTAGGTTTTGTCGTGCGCTGGCTCATTTGAAAGGCGCCAGACCTCGCCCTTAAACCAGATACAAGTCTAACAAATAACTGTTCGGTTCGCAAAGTGATTCCTGAACTCATCAGTGGATCAATACTGAAAAAGGACTTATAACATAACTTTTCAACATTATAATAAAACCCTGATGAGGGTTCGAGTATAAATCCTAATCAGGTAAGCTAAGAGGTCAAGGTTTCTTCAGGCGGGCAGCGAAGACTGCGCAGGCTGATCAGAACCTTTGCTATTCGCACACGCAGGAAGGTAACTTTTGTCCCCTTGCGACTTATTTACTGGCTTAGTACTGTAAGAGAACGAAGTGCCCAGTGTGTGGTGAAGTACCGTAATCTAATGTCTCAAGGACGTACTAGTTGGGTCGCTGAAGATCTGGGCCCAGTTGTTCAAAGCTAACAGTGTCGTTAGTTAACGATTCGTTAAAATTTACATTGAGTGATACGCAAATATGCTGAAACTTTTTGCTGAAAAAATGTGAGTAGCTTTTGCAAAAGCTACTCACATTTTTTCAGCAAAAATATCAGAATATTGTATATTGAATCAGCTAAAACAATTAACGAAATGACCCTTAACGAGCTCTCGTTAAGCTAACGACGCTTTGAACAACCAGGCCCTGGATACAATCGGTTTGAAAGACATCGAACTTAACGCAAAGGAAAATCGAAACACAGTACTCTTCAGCGGCAGAGAAGCAAAATGTGCAAACCCGTACGTTTCAGACGATCAAACGTTTAAAGCTTTTCCTTTGGAAGACGTTAAAAAGGACGTTTTGATCATGTAATATGCACATTACCCTAAGCCATACAATATATGTAGCCAATATTTTACGCTAGCGTCCGCTAACTTTACATTATTATAAAACGTATCATCTGACATGTGCGCCCGACGACGACTCAAACCAGCTAACGCATCCGCACAGTCTGATCAGAGTCTCCTTTGTCCATATGAAGAAACTATGCATCTTCGGCTATCCATAATGCGCCCAGTGATGATTCTGATCAGACTGCGCCAATGTGCAGGCTGATCTAAATCTTCCCTGGGAGCATATGTCCGACGCCGACGGTGCGTTTTCTGACTTTGCGGCATGTTTTGTGTATTATAACTTGGTTTATCATTTCATCGTTTGTTTGAAGAATCAGACACAGCTGACAAGTGACATCAATAGGCCGCTGTCTCAATACTTGTATCGAAGTCATCGGAGTACACGTTTCAATATTCTTATATTCCGCTTTTACCACAGTATCCCCTTATTCCATTTATGCCGAATAGTATCTTCTACCTCACCTCTGTGAGCAGGTCCATCTCCTATATAAGGAGTGTCTGGTTAGTTTTCATTGTTGCCATCTTTTGTAGAAATATCTTTACTTAATGGAAACAGTGTAGACCCTGATCAGACGCCGCGTTCTGTGGCGTCTGATCTGGGTCTAGACCGTTTGCCCAGGTCCATTTTATGGGACACTAGGCATAAAAGAGTTTACATCTGAACTAGATGTAGCACATTTGACTAATTGTTGACGTGTCTTAAAATTGCTGGGTGAGTGGAAAACAGTGTAGATCTCAGCAGACGCTGCGTTCTGATCTTGATCTCCACAATTTGATCAGGCCTGTCTGATCGAACACTTACGGTAACTGCTTTAGATAGATTTTTGATCTTCCATACAATAATTGTATGTTGAGTGTATTCATTAGAATCGTCGATTCTAATGAGAGTACACACTTCATAGATTTTCATGATAAAATAAGAAAATTTCCCTAAAGTATCCCTTAATATTTGTTTTCTTGAGTTATCGGAAGAATTTCCTAGGGACTCAAAAACGAGTTCGAATCATGGTAAATGAGCCATCCATGTTCGAGCCTTTGAGATTATACTATATATATTCATATAGTTACTTTTCCTAGATAAATCTTATATTGTCGGTACTGATTAGAGGCACCTCTGCTGTAGAATTAAGATACGGCATATTCATCTAGCTAACCCTCCTAGCTTGAATTGATGTAGCAATAGCATTTTACCATATACTATAAGAAATGAAGACATTTTGGTCATTGAGCACATTAAGACAGATGTATGCAGTAAAATTGGTATCTAGAAGCAACAAACAAACTGAAATGATGGTTTGAAAACAGCAGAGTACTTTTTATTTTTTTTTTATTTTCTAGTTGTTCTGGTTTTGCAAAAACATTTGTGTTTGTTTGTTATTTAAGCGCTTCTTGCATTTTCGAAAAATGTGTTGTTTTATTTTCATTCCCGACCTCAAAAATGCGTTTTTTCCTAAGTTCAAACTTATAATGTAGACCCCTGAATGCCCAATATCACTATAACTCATTGGGGAAATGGGATTACCATCACATAAATTTGTTAACGTAATGTTCTATATGGGAGGTATGAATAGTTAGTTTAAGCGTATTGTTTTGAAAACATAAATCAGTAGTATTAACGCATCAATTTGTCTACAAGGCAGAATGATTTGATTCACTTATGTAATATTTGCTGAATGCTAATTAGATTTATTTGGTTAGAATTCTATGACACTAAGTGTAAGCGTGGTTAATTCATTATTGGTAAAATCTGCTTTCATAATTAACGTAGTCTTCGAAATAATCAAAACAAAAAATAAACATCTTTAGCATCGTTATTTCTTCAATGCAGGTCATTCATTCAGTGTTCAGCTTTATGGACGTTAATTTGTATACCGTCAAATTATGCAAGATAAAACTGATTTTGGAGGAAACAGATAATATTATATGTCATTACTGGGTCAACGTGTGTTTACAAATCTTTGTATGATCATTAGTATACAATAAATTGTGTAGTTGTATGTATATTTGCTGTTAATTATCAAGGAATGTTATTACACGGACACCGGCATGTATTAACCTAAGAACTTTACTGTTTTTAATTACGATTCTCTTTGCAAAACTTCATCCGTACAAAGCGAACACATTTTCCATAAAGCTACTTCTACTTGTAACTGAATTGAATTAATTAACTTTTGAGGAAACTTGGATATTGGATTGCATTGACTTCTTCAAACAAATGAATATGCTAAGGCGATTAGATACACTTTGCATCTGTCAAAATTACTTTGCCCGCTCCTAAAAAAGAGTCTACCCTGAAAGGGCAGAATTTGCTCCCATGGGAGCAAATTCTGTCCCTTAAGAGTAGACTCTTTTTCTGAGGGCAGGAAAGCAAATAAAAAATAGAGGAAACATCTACCAAGTGTATCCAGTCCCCTTAAAAAAATAAAAATAAAATGGTGACCTTACCTCAGACATAAGCCTATCTGAACCGTCCCTTTCTTCATCTCTAAATATAATATCCGTATTATGGTTTTCAACGAGGTCCTTAAACCTAGGATCACCACGTGTTATCGCGCCATCTGGAAGTCCGCTGGCCCCTAATGTGTTTTCAGAAATATTTGGTACATGTTGCTTATACACAAGTGGGGTCATTTTCCGGGACTTTTGTCGCCGGCTGCCCGGGCGAGGTCCGGGGCCACATTGCAAGGAAAATCCGGTAAAGAGTAAAAAGAGAATGAAGATGGACTGAATTGTACGGAGAGTTCTCACTGTAATCATTCCGGCAAGGTAAGGTTTAAGTCAAGAATCGAAATCAGAATTGAAGTTGTCAGCTTTTATTGATGCTGCTATTTTTTTCTCGTTTGAGACTAGAATCGCGAATCGTTGTAGGCATTTATTTCAAATCGACGTCGGTCCATGTCTCACAAAATATTCCAAATTAACCTGTTTCACTCATTTGCAAAGAAGCAGCTTACAAACTAGAATATTTCTCTTGGGTTTAAATTTATCACACTCTATTTCCAATCAAAGTAAAATTCCAATACAAGAAGTGAACTCGAATATCGAAGATAAAAAGAATAAAATTCAAATTTAAACCGAAGTATTAACTAAGATGTAATATTTTGTAATAGATCACTCTGTTTCATCATAAATCATGCTCTTGTCCCTTGAGACGTTGATTGGTATATTGACTGTGAGATGAAAAAGCATTTGTTGATATCAATAAGTACATAATACAGACACAATTGAGAAACACTTAAACCCGTTGAGACCATTATGTACCGGCTTCAGACAGCGATTCCCATCATGATTGGTGGATGGAGGGATCAAGTTCCTTCATACACTAAGTTATTTCTTCAACCTTTATTCGCACTATCCTCAGACGATCCTCCTAGTTTTCACACTTGTTTTATTGCATACACAAAATCCCGCCTATACGTATGAACTTTATTTTTGATGTGTTGCAGAATGTAATTTGTGAAGCTAATATTCCTGTTTCAATCACATCGAAACCAAAATTAAACGAAAGCAAAAATATTTAAACGTCAAAGCAAAGTTATACTCTATGTAACTCAAGTCACAGAACGCCCCCAAAATAGCCATAGTTTTATGATTGGCATTAATCATTACATCATGCGAATGTAGGAAGGTATCACAGAAAAACTCCAAATATCGCTTCATCCCATCTTATGTAGGTTTGTCATCAATAATTATGATTACGCTGTTCTTTCTTCACTCCCTGTCTGTTTCTGTCATAGCATTGGCTCGCCTCTCTAGTTCCGCATGGTCGGGTCTCCACCCCTTTACAACTGTTCATAGCTTCACCTGTAGAAATTGAGTGACAGGTTATTGACAGATAACTTATTGACGGATATATTCGCTATAGTAAATCAACTTTGAAGTATTATTTCACTGACATTATGCTACCGAAAGATGTATTGACTTTGCCGGAATAAACTGCCAACAGAGACAATATACAGATTTTTTGTCTTTTGAATGCCCTGCTTAATACAAAATTCCAATACATAATAAATAACGTTAACTATTCCTAAAGGAAAACAGATACAGACAAACATTGTACAGCGGCATATTATGAATGTTTTGATGTTTCACTGACAAGCTGGGGATTCATATGTGATTTTGTAAAATTATGTTAATAAATGAGCCAGTATGGGAAATGTACCTCACGTCATTTGCAGCCAGCAAAGACTTCGATCAGTAAACCCACCCACGCATTTTATTATGGTCTTCGCTGGAGTTCTGTGGATGCTAATGATCAAATGATTATTCTGGTAGGCAGCGCCGCCGCTGATACGTTGTGCGCATACGTTGGCGGATCTGTCGTCACTGGAAGCACATGTCCGAAAGCATCATATCGCAGATTGTTCATCCGGGTTAGACTTAAGTTAAACCATTAGCGGCGATGTTGTACACTGGATATCTATTCTTGAAGAACATTGTCAATCTCATTTCAGTGGCAGTAAGACAAGCCCCCTCCCCCCCCCCCCCAGCTAGCATTCTACATAAATCTATAGCGGGCCGTTATCGGCCCGTCAGGGTAGCTGGCGGGCCGATAACGGCCCGCTATAGATTTATGTAGAATGCGTACTGGGCCCGTGGTTTTAAAAACTTTTTTCATGCTCATCTCAGAATTTTTTTGGCATTTTCATATTTATAAGCAGAAAAAAAAATCATGTTCAGCTATGTTTAGCAAGAAAGAATGTGCAGTTGTCAGTAACTTGCGATTTATCAGAAGGATAAATTTCATGCATGAAAAACGTTTTACAACCTCAGGGCCTGGTAAACCAGTCATACCCCAGGAGTTATGCTGACCAGTGTGTGTATCTGCGCACTATGGTCAAATTCTGCACTGTTGTGTACATATTTACGGAGCGGATACGCCGTACAGAGCTTACCCGATGCATAATTTTCTACATTTTACCAGCATATAAACAGCTTTTTCTGGTAATACGAGATAATTAAACTTTAACAGTTTTTATCGCATATGCAGATAAAGAAGCCCCAGTGTAGCATGAAAATTCGCACATTCTGCTCAGAGCAATCGTATTTGCTTATCCGAAATAATGAATATTGTAGAATATATCGACAGACAGCAAATATCCTGGGCAAGTCTGGTCTTCACTATTCCTATACTAAATAAGCCCCCTTTTGACACATTATTTTCCGATATCTAAATACGGTACATGTCGATGAGGATAGCAAAGTTATCAAAATAAAAACAATGATGCTTTTGCGAAATGCACAAAAGTCTATTTCTGACAATGCCACGGCTTCATTGCAACTTGTCTGTAAAACGACTCCACATCTGTATGCACCTACTGTTTCTTACTGACGCTTTTCAAACGTAAAACTTAACATTTTCGTGGTCTATATTTTAAGTTAGATCTTAGGATATACGTAAATTGAAATAGAAGTGACATTTAGTAGGACACAGCAAACACAAGTTCAACCAATTCATTGTTTTCTGGTATAGGATATTGCGTCTCTTCTTCTTCCCTAAATTGCTCAAACATAATTGCTGTATCGTACAAATGCCAACACCTAAATAAATACCTTAACATTTCTTCATGTTCTAATTTCTTCCATCTATTATATACCGTGTCCTTCTTCTTAGGTGGTATACAACCGCACAGGTAAAATAAATTAATCAGGTTTAAATAGTTGAGTTTGTCCAAAAATCCATAACCTTTCCTTAACTCTTAAGCCAAGTGTTTTCTTTCAATGTTGGTACGTTGTGAAGTTTATTTAATTTTGACTGCTCTACCCCGCTGTATTCATACAGAAGGGATTTAACTTAACTAAGCCGTCAACTAAAATCATACACATTTTCCCAATAAGGCCTTGTTTGTTATTTCAATGTGAACGTAGATGAGAATGTTGATATAATTTGTAACCTCTGATCACTACTTTTATGTTTAATACACTATTATAGTTATAAACAATGCTTATGATAAATTAGGTGTTGCAGTTTATAATAGTAGTAGTAAAAGTGGAAGTAGTAGTAGCAGTAGTAGTTGCGGTAATCATACAAACAACAGTTTTATTCATCGATACAAACAACATTTTAAACATATTTTATGTTATAACGAACACACGTTTAATCAAATATATAGAAAATTTCACCTCCAAAAAATGAAACCTTTCAGATAAAAAAAATATGATATTTTTCATATTTCTGCTCAAAAGATAGATTGTGTTTACCCGTTAGAACCGCCTCGCCAAGGCTGTTCTATCGAGTACCCACAATCTATGTTTTAAGCAGAAATGAGAAAAATAATGTATACGCACGTAAACTCCAGGGCCCAGTTGTTCAAAGCGTCGTTAGCTTAACGACGTCGTTAAGGGTCATTTCGTTAACTGTTTTAGCTGATCCAATACACAATATTCTGATATTTTTTGCTGAAAAAAATGTGAGTAGCTTTGCAAAAGCTACTCACATTCTTTCAGCAAAAAATTTCAGAATATTTGCGTATCACTCGATGTAAATTTTAACGAATCGTTAACTAACGACGTCGTTCGCTTTGAACAACTGGGCCCAGTTTTACTATGTAAAAGTTGGGTTTACGGGGGTCAAAATTATATAGGTATGTTTTCGTGATGTGTATGAATTTAGATGCACTACACAGCGACACGAATGTATTTCAAACGGGACTCAGCAAAAAAAAAAAAAAAAAAAAAAAAAAAAAAATCAAACTTATATAAATCTGTCTCTCATGATCTAACATTAGAGAATGAAGATATTTTTAAGGAAACAACAGCTCGTTTTTCTCAATTCTAATTGGACATTATGGAGTATACACGAACAAAAGTATACAGAAGTTTTGAATTGTTATGCGCATGTTTTATGTCTTTAACTGTTCACCAACAGTATGTACTATAATATGAGCCGGGGAGCAGCATTTCCTATAAGACTACTTGTGCGTCAAGCGAAAACTCAGATCAGCCTGCGCATCCGCGCAGTATAGCTAGAGTTTCCGCCTTTATTTCTGGCAACCAGAGAAGACTCTGATCAGATTGCGCGGATGCGCAGGTGTTATTGTTGGTTTTGCATCACGAAAACATACCTATATAATTTTGACCCCCTTAAACCCCTCTTTTATATAGTAAAACTGGGGTTAACAGGGGTAGACATTATTTTTTCTTATTTCTGCTCAAAAACATAGATTGTGGGTATTCGTTAGAACCGCCTCGTCGAGGCGTTTCTAACGGGTACCCACAATCTTATTTTTGAGCAGAAATATGAAAACTATCAGATTTTTTTTATCTGAAAATTTTTATTTTTGGTGGTAAGATTTTCAATATATTTGAATAGGCGTGTTTTCGTAATGGTCCTGCACTTGCTCATATTTTGCGAAAAGTATTTATAGTTGGTATAGGACAGACAGATCGGAGCAAACGCGACTGATCAGGGTCAACACTGTTTGTCACTCATGCAGCAATATTTAGACACATTAACAGGTAGTAAAATCGACTTGTTGAAATTTTAGGACAAACAAGGTAAAGTGTTAAAGTGTCCAGATATTTAGAGTAAATAGTGTAGTTTATTTGTACAACTCATTTTCTTTCTTTTAGAGAGAAAAGAAAGAATTTAGAGACAAAAGAAGGAATTACCTGAATGTTGTTACCTGCCAACGGACCGTACAAATATATATATTTACTACTATGGAAGCTGAGGGCGATGGTTGGGATCCGGTAAGGCTAGCTTAAGCCCTCGCACCCCACCCCCCCCCCCCCCACCTCCACCACATACACATTCAGTAATTCATTACCGACCGTTCCAAGGCTTTCATTGTGGTACTTTTTGATAATTGTTATGTGGTGTTTTACTTTCTAATGTTTTTTTTTTTTAAATAATTATGTAAGTTGATTATATATTCAGTTAAAATTCGATACCAGAGTTCCCATCTTTTTGGGAAAGAGTTGTCAACTCTATTTGCCGTATCTTCATTTTGTGGCTGCTTTTTGTATATGTCTGTATTTCCATTTGGTGGTGGGGTCTTGATGTAGATCTGGTTGTACCAGTTCCTGAGTTTCCTTATTTACTTTTAAATAGTTTCTAAATATTAGCAACATTTTGTTTTCCCCTAACACCATGGTCGGGTGCTTGTAAATTTCTGTTATATTTGTTCTGATACATGAAAACAGTACACGTGAAGATATATTTCCAATAAAAACACCCAAAAAGGGTAAGAGAAAAGTCCAGGGAGCAACATCTTTGGAAACAAATGCTATCGTTGTAACGTAGGTCCAATGCATTTTGTTTTATCGCAAAACAAACTAGAGATAGAGATACAGTGGAAACACATGCTTTCTAAGGTATCGCACGACAATAAGATAATAGGGGTCTCGAAAGGGAAGGGCTGCGGCTTGTGATTGTGGCACTCCCTAGACTTTTCTCTTACCTTTTTGAGAATTAAGTTGCAACATAAAGCAGTCCTTCCTCGCCATTAACCCATAAGAAGCTCCAACCACACAAAACACTTGCCTAGCACAGTGGTCACCAAAATACAAAAGAAACGGAAACCAGACAGAAAGCTAAATAGAATGTAAAACCGACTGCAAAGCAGTCAGCGATTGGAGAAGATCTGCGAAAAAGGAACCATTTTAATGCACCAGTCATTTGAAATCCCGGCCCCGGTGAGGCCGGTGACAGTCAAGGCATTGCGGGCCTTAAGGACCACAATAAAACCTCCACCGTTTCCAGGCAGTGTCGTGGATATACCGAGATGTTATCTATAGAAATGAGAAATGACCGTAGAAATGGTTTCATGATCAATCTACATTAAATGAGTATGGACAAATCGGGATTCGAACTTGCGTCCCCTGGATTTACAGTAAGACGCACTATCGACTGTGTTATGGTGCTCAGCTAAATCTTACTAAATCGAAAAAGAAGACTCTTCTACGGTTACTTTCCGGGTATTCTGTACAGATTCCGTTTGCTGATGCTAGATTTAAAGGTTTGTTGCCTTGAGTGAACATCACCTAAAACTTTTTTTTTCTGTTTCTTTAATTAATCTCCTTGGTCCCGCTGAAAATATTTTCGCAATGATCTTACAATCAGACTTTCACCTTAAATCCCCTGTTCTCCGAAAATATGTTAATCCGTATAAAAGGACAGGAATGTATTCCACCATCAGCAAGTGCAATTCCAGCAGGTGTAGCTGTTGTAAGCATTTACGTTCAAACTTTACCATTTCGTCATCTGTTTATGGTAAGCGGTTTAGTATCGATGATACGGTTGAATAAAATTAATACTCGGTAGACATAATTCATTTTCCGACTTGAAATGCTAAAAGCTGTGGAATACAGTATGTTTGAAAAAACAGATTACAGTATGTCGGTCACACCCACATTTCATGACCACTTTTATGAAAGATCTAATAAATACTTTAACTTTCTTTATCAACATTTTAAACACACCTGTCACTCTCCGAATATTTCGGTTCCAGCAGTGGCAAAACGTATGAATATCATGATAAAATGTAACTCCCAGATTCAAAATTATCAAAATTATCAAAAGACTTGCAATGGAATTAAAACAGATTAACTCTTTCGCTGCCAAGTTTCAGACGTCATTTGTCGTCTGCTTTGTTTTAAAACGAAACTATTGCTTGGAACCAAGTTTATATGTAAAGTTGAAAGACTGAACGTCAAACAGTGTAGATCCATATGAGTTGGCTCATTATGAGCCGTCTCATCTGGATCTATGCTGTTTGCAAAAGCCTATTATTATCTCCTATGGCAGTGAAAGAGTTAAAGCACAGCAAACTGTGTTTCCCCTGGGATTAATTTATACTAGTTACCAACAGGTAATTATTTCTATATTGCGTGACATTGACGCTTTATTACTTTTTGATATCCATCACTAAAACATGTCTATATAATTTTATCCCCTTAAACCCCACTTTTATATAGTAAAACTGGGGTTTACAGGGATATACATTAATTTTCTTATTTCTGCTAAAAAACATACATTGTGGGTACTCGTTAGACCGCCTCGGCAAGGCGGTTCTACCGAGCACCCACAATCTATGTTTTGAGCAGAAATATGAAAACTATTAGAATTTTTTATTTGAAAATTTTGATTTTTTTTTTTTTTGTTGTTGTATAATTTTCAATATATTTGAATAGGCGTGTTTTCGTAATGAGAAAATGAATTTATCTCCAGATCTTATGATTCCAGAATGGACTTTATAATTAAACGTAGTTTTCGTATTAATAGGGCACTTTTTTGAACTTAACAAAATTCTAAACAGAGTCCTGACGAATTCTAAGCTATTTGTATTAACACGTCTTTCTGTTTAAACATTTAAATAGAAGTTAAATAGAAAGTGAATTTGATAAATTCTATTACAGTCGACACGACTTTTATGAGGCGGCTCTTCTAATGGCTACATGTATATTCAGCATTCTCTTTGATCTCAGACATTAATAAAAAATCAATATATTAATATGGGTATCGAATTTATTGATTTGCAAACAATATTTAGAGATAATTCTGTTTTTGGCATAGCGGTTTATTTCTTGAATACTGATTTTTGTCAATAAGTATAACAAACGTATTCGTTACATTAAATTTAATTTGAATAAGCTACTTTCTGATCTCGAAAAAGAAGTTACCAGACTCGATTCCTTAGAATGCAAAGTATCAAATTCTGTTGTATAGCAACTGGTGAACACATTACATGCAACTTGGAAATCTATTCGATTACAAAACGATATATACTCTCTAAATGATATAAATAAAGCCACCTTAACCATATTGCCTTCAAAAAGGCTACGAACATACTGTAGAAGCTTTACATGAACTTTGTAAATTTTAATAAATTATATAAACAAATAGTGGGTATACCGATGTGTACAAATTATACCGCCTTTATCTTTTTTTGGATTGCGACATCCTTCGTGCTACATCCTGTGGTGTACATATTTGTCTTAATCTATTTGTTAGAATATCGAGAAATCAAATCAATGATTTAAACCCTCGGAATAACTTTTGGCAGCTAAACTTTCTAAGGCAGGCGTCTTAGTATGGTAAACTTCGTTAATCAGATCCTACCTTTTATCGCCTTCATTCTGAATTAATTTCCAAATAAAACGTTGGAGTAACACATTTCTACAGGAAGGTGTATCGGAATCCGAATTTACGATGGTTCAGTCTATAAACTCATAGAGTTCGTTGATAATACTTATTTTCGGAACAATAAAAAAGAAGTCTGTCAGTCGTTACAAAACTGTTGCAACATGAATGCTATCCGACAAAATGCATGGATAGCTATTTATCCAGTTACAGTTAATAACTTTGATTCCCACTTATATTGTAGTACGGCTATTCGGGCCTCACACTGAATGATGGCCATCCTTCAATATGTACGAGAAGCTTGGCGGCCGGCTATTGCAGGCCCATCCTGGTCTACTTTGTGGTATTACCTCTTGCATCAGATCGCCATTGAACCCTTTACTTTGTTTCTTGTTGTTCTGTTATTATTTGCGTTTAACTTTGATGTTTCACTGATGAGATAGCGGACAATATGTGGACCGAACACATATTTGTAATTTGAAAGCTGCATCGAAATAGAGGTTTCGATCTAGTACAACTGCTTAAAATACAGCCGACTCTCGTTATCTCGAAGTCCAAGGGTCTCTCTGAAATACTTCGAGATATCCGTATCTCGACATATCAGATATGCAGAATTCAGGAAAAAAAATAAATCAAACAACAACATTTCAAAAATGAATATGTAATCCTGAAAATAGAGATATACTGAAAATATTGACGGAAAAGAGGAGAAATTGCTCCTTAGGAGCAATTTCTCCACTTTTCCACATTATTTTGTTACCTGTTGTCATAGTTTCATGTTAAAACAGGACCAGTTTTTTCACTTCGAGATAAGCGGTAATTCGAAATAAGCGAGTTCGAAATAACGAGGGTCGACAGTATGTGAAGAAGTTATATTTATAAGAACCCCACCACCAACTCCCACATTTTATTTTTTGCTAACCGTTCCTAGTCAGTTCCTACTCCTGCTGCAATGCTTATTTTATATTCGTTGTTACAAATGTGCCGTTGTGTCTTATTATGTTTCGCTCATCTCTTCTTTCGATGCATCATAAAGGCTGCGATTCGTGACTGTTGCCTTTGTTGGGTAGCTTCATTTATATATTTAGATGACTAGTTAATTATCGATGATATATATTTTGAACAACTGGTTAACAACTGTTATCCTAGCTGACGTCAGTTTACTGAGGCAAGTTAATATTTTTTTTCTTAACTTAATGTCTAAAGCTTCAGAGAGATCAGTGGGAGGCGATTTTGCTCGAGTAAAACTGGCTTTAGTACTCGGTGTACTTTTCTGTTGTCCTCGTATTTTGGTTATTGCAAATGTGCTGTTTTGTTTGTCATTGGCTGTGCCTCATCCACGGAAAGTGATGCTGTTTTGAACGTACCAAGTCGGCCATTCCACCCTTATCGATGGCATGGGAGTGTTGTGTTCGTGATTGTGGCCTTTTGTGTATTTCCATTTTTTACTTTGATGAGAAAAGACAAAATGAAATAAAAAAAAAAATAAAAAAAAAATAAAAAAAATAAAAAATAAAAAAAAAAAAAAGAAAAAAAATACGGGTCATGTGAATCCTGTGAGCATACTGAAGAAAGTGAACATGACAGAGTCAGTTTCATTGAGTCTGTTCATCACCCGTAATATAATTTGCGAAATTGCTCAAACCTACTAATACCTGTTTGAATGGTATATATTTCTATTTTTTCCAACTGGTTTCGTTACTTACTCATCAAAGGAATAAACAATAGCAATATGGCGTAAATATGGCGACGTTACTTAGTAACAAAAATTACATGTAAATAGTACACAACGTAAATGGGTTCATCAATCCCAAAGGACCAGGAAGTATTAATTACGCTTAAATGAACAACGTGGTGCCCTTTATGGCAGTCACAGGGAAATCCCTTTGGTAAACTAACACAAACAAATCTACAAGTACTGGGGAGATACAAAATATATCATAAATATATCCACTATTTGTTTGCATAATTTAGTATTAAGTAAAATAAGCATCGCAAAGTTACTTTGCGTTGAACAGGTTAATGTTTTATATTTAGTAAAATCAACGAAAAGAGATGCTCTTTGAATAACATTCTGAGTGTTTGCTTTACTGTACGTTAAGAAGGGTCTACTCTAAAAGGAAGAGTTTGATTCCAAGGAGAGAAAGTAAATAATTTTCTCCTCAGGGGAAACCATAATTTCCTCTTAGATTAGAAGCCTTTTCAGGTGAGAGGTAAAACGATTTGTCAGGGTTACCGCCAATAAAGCTATATCCATTTCCTTAAATAAGTTATTATAGTACATTTCAGTTCCTAAAATGCATTCTATACACCATACCCTGCGGGCACACAACGTTGAAACAACGTCAATTCAACGTTGATTCAACGTCTTGACGTTGAATGAACGTTGAATAGACGTTGTTTCAACGTTGTGTGCCTGCTGGGTAGCTTATTCAGAGATTCAACGTCTTGACGTTGAATCAACGTTGAATAGACGTTGTTTCAAAGATTTGTGCCTGCTAGGTAGCTTATTCAGTTAATACAGTGCATGCCACTTCCTAAAACGTGTCTTACACAATAAAGCACTTTTATATACTTTAGTTAGGACTAAGGCCATCTCCTCTGACACAGATGAAGCTTCATCAATCGAACTTATAAGTTAGGAAATGGAAAATCGGTTTCTTAGCTGTTTTATTTGGCTAGACAGCAAATGATCAAGGAAATTGACAAAGCGTGTGATTTAAGGCATCGTATTTGTTGTAGATAACATATTTTCATTTCTCTTTTATTGTCTCTCATCAGCTCTGGTCGAGGTGAGTAAGAGGCGGCAAGAAATAAAACAATAGTTCGGACGGAACCAATTATTTGCGGTTAGCAACAGATCATCGGAGTCTATAGCGCACTATCACGGAATTCTATCATTATGAGAATGAGTAACAGCGACAATTTATGTTAGGAGCATTGTTCTAGAAACGCTAGTCTAGGTATGGAACAGTCCTAACAGAGGCCATTTATGTTGACAACAGTTAGTTGGGTATACCTAAAAGCTATTTTTGTTTAATTTTGTTTCATCGATAAAAAAAATAAGCAAGCCGTCTAAATACCTAGATATTGATTATTTTAAATGCCTTGATAATATCGGCTTGACTTTCTGCAGAGAATAAGAACATGGAATCTCGCTCGTAACAAAACAGACACAAATCAGCAACAGGTCGTTCACAATTGGTCCCATCGGAATAAACAAATAGGAGCAAAGAGATATATGATGTTCAATTTCAAAGAATATTTGACAAGGTATTACATCATGTAATTTCACGGAGTCTTCTCCGTTTCTAATATGCGAATACTTTGTGCATATTTTAGCTATAAAACATCCAAACCATGTCCCGAAGCAGAAAGAGACATAGAATTACTATGTAATGCATATTGTATTTTTACTAATGAGTTAGGATGACTTATGCGGGTTGAACACTTGTTTGTAATTTGGAACTTATTAGAATTAAAGGTCATGATGTGGCCACGAAAACCCAGTTTATGCCTCCTAGTAGACATCTGCAGATAGTTTCAAGGTGGTCCTCATTTCGCAGTTCATCTGTGTTCGCTTTTTAGGTACAGACAACCCTCTTTATACTGACACTCGATGCAACGATAAATTCGTTATATTAACAATATGACTGCCACGAAACCTTTGCTTAAGAGGTAACAATTAGTCATAGATTATGAGAGAATATTGTGTTTAATACTTTGAAGAAACGTATGTTTTGGATATCCATAACATAAGTTCTGTGAGGAAATGAGAAAAAAAATCAATACCTTTCTTACATATCAACCTGCTAATTTCGTATTTTGTACAACAGCAAATTCATTTAATGGCAACGTCTTTGGGAAGAAATGCTGTCGTTGTAACGAGAGTTCACTGTATTGTTTCATTGTCCATAAGGGAAATGAATACGTTTAGGGCGACAACGCTCCCAAACATGTTTTGCCTTCCTTCCGAAGAGGGTGTCAACTATCAAAAGAGAGAATTTACTCCGAAGGGTGTGTTGGCGGGGGAATTCTTTCCTTTTTCAATAACCCTTTTCAAAAGGGGGGGGGGGGGGTGGGGGGAGGGGGGGGGGCTGGTGCACAGAAAAGCAAACAGAAAGTCATAAATGTTGTTCGTTTTGCACAAAATGTAGAAAAAAGCCCTGTCAAGTGCCTCACAATCCTTGCTTCTTCTTACGATGCTTTAGGAGGGCTCTACCTTACACTTTCATATCTAGGTTTAAATAAGTAAAAAACATCCTCAGTTTTACCATTATATGATATGTAATATATAATTCTTTTAAAGGTAGAGTTTATTCCTGCTGAGTACAATTCTAGTATATTGTTACTCTGTGGTAACAGGAAAATACTAACAACACCTCTTCATTTGAAAAGAACATAAGTATCGGGATATTCAGGAAAAGCCACAATTCAAGGCATCGGATAAGTGTTTGATTATGTGAAATGAAAACCCATAAAAGAAATTTGTCGAAAACAAAAAATAAGACTTGTCGCTAGACAGGACAGCTCGCCTGAGGTTGCGCTTGTTTTCTAAAGCACTTAGAATATTATGTATTTTTATTTCACTGAGGTAAATGATGACTAACAGTTTGACTACCGTCATATCAAACATGTACAAAATCCATCAAATGGCTTAGAAAGAATGACGTCCTAAAACTTAAACGCAAAACATAAACAGGAAAATTCTAAATTCGTGACCTTGACCTAGAGGTCAAGTAGGAGGTGTGATTGTGCTACGTTACATTTTCGACTAGTATCTATTATCATACCAATCATGAAGAACAACGCTTGGAAATAATGAGGTCATAAAATTTTTAATGCAAAACTTTAACATGTGTGGATACCGACGCCGCCTCCAATGCCGACGCCGCCGCCACCGCTGACACCGTGGATGGAACAACAGCTCCTCCTGAACGTTGTTCAGGCGAGCTAACAAGGAGAAAACGGACAAACAAAGAGGCAAAGAGGACTGCATCAAAAATATTACCTTGGAACGTTGAACAATAAAACCGTTGGACAGTGTAAGGGAGCGGCTTGAAAATCTGTCTTATCGATACTGCTTATGCATAGATATTGTGTGCCCGTGCATTCACCATGTGTCCAGTTACTAGTTAAACTTTTTACGGCTTTATGTCTAGAAAGTGACTGAATAGGCTTGGTATACTTTAATCCCAAGCAGAGCACAGTCTTTCCTATTACAATAGGCTCTTTTACAGAACGCAGACAAAGCAATATTGACAGAAGTACCTATCCTGAAAGAAAAAAACAACAACAAAAAAACAACAACAAACAAACAAGTGTATTGAAGTACAAATACGTTTAGTTACTAGCACAGGACATGATCAGCCTGTGGATACAAGTGTTTTCCAAAACAGTATATAAGATCATTATATCAAAATGAAAACATATATAATATATTAATTTCTGTGAATTTAACCTGATGTATTAACATTAGGAGCTCTTTAACTGGTGGTCTGGAGCCAAACTAGACAAGGCACGGCATTAATTTATTAAAATTAGATTGCATAAATGACTGAAAAGTTAATTTGTGTATAGATGAGTGTTTAATTTTATTCTTCGCGGGAAACCTTGTTGAACATGAAATAATTTTAAGACGGTGCCGCTAATCTGTTATAACAGGATGATTCACAAACCACAACTGGCCCTAACATCCTGTGAGATAACCTCTTTACAAACAAGTCGGTGTCACAAATTTAATGAAGAAGAGGTTTGTTCGAGGTATTATTTTGAAGCACAAAATATACAATAAGGTGAGACAAAAAATCCGCGACTAATTTGAATCGGAGTACTACAACGGAGAAAAAAAAACCGAAAAGTAAGAATATGATTACTACTACAGTCGACTCTCGTTATCTCGAATTCCAACGACCCTCTAAAACACTTCGAGATATCCGTACCTCGAAATATCAGAGTTGCAGAAGTAAAGTAAACAATAAATCGAACAACCACATTTAACAAATGAATATGTTATTTGACTCCTGAAGTTAGAGACAGATTGAAAATATTGTGGAAAAGAGGAGAAATTGCTCCTTAGAATTTCGCTTCGAGATAAGCGGTTATTCGAGATGAGCGAGGTCGAGATAACGAGAGTCGACTGTATTTGTATTTTTTTTTAAGTTATAAGACGGTGGTCCCGGTGTTAGTCTTTCTCTTTGTTGCTTTGTGGTTTATTCTACGAGGCGATTTGTTGTATGTCTTTCCGTGTGTCATTTTGTTCTTGTGTTTTTCAGTCCTTTTAGTATTGCGATTACCTCGCTTGGGGAAGAGAGAGCTAATCTTAGTGCTTTTCGTACGTTTGTTCGATTTGTGCTTGTTTGGATTTGTCGGTTTCCTCTTCCTCTTGGGGTCTGGGAAGGGCTGCGGTTTGTGATTGTGGCACTCCCTGGACTTTTCTCTTACCTTTTTTTTTTTTTTTTAGCTCTTTTCATACATCATGAGATGTAGTCCAATTATGTCGTATATTGTACAGCATAAGGCACAGGCACTAAGTCAGTCTAAAATGATGGTAATTTATGAACAACCTATGAAATGTCTGTAAAAAATATCTTTATAAGTTTCTATCCTGAAGATGAATACAGAACCTTAACAACAGATCGGCTTGTCCTGCCCATCAGGATCTCTACTACTAGATTATTTAGATGAGCATACGGTATTAATTCGACTTGAAAATGCATTTGAATCAATCAGCACGTAAACTTCATGCACTGCTTCTAGCATCACATACACACACGCATGCATGCACGCACGCACGCACGCACACAGTGAGGGAGAGACAGCGTGAGACGGAGAGAGATTGATCAGGTCAAAAACTTTCCATTCAAAAGTCAACATACAGTCGAACTTCAATGCATCTAACATCATTGGGACCATGGAAATTTGTTCGAGATATGGATAGATCGAGCCACTGAGGCTTTATCATGACGCCAGGTCAGGAAGCAAATGGTGATAATTTAGGGAAGTTTTTTTCATTTGATCTTCTATAAAATAATGGTTTGTTGAGTGTACTCATTATATATGCCTCAATGAGAGGTTTCCAATAAGTACACACAACATATAATTTCATGATAACATAAGAACATTTCCCTAAATATTTGTTTTCTTGAGCCATCGGAAGAAATTTGTAGGGACTCAAAAACGAGTTTGAATGGTCCATGGTATACGAGCAATCGGTGTTCGAGCTATTGAAGTTAGACTGTGAATAATAAAACCATTAGGATTAATTACTACAGTTGGTTCGACATCACTTTGGAAGAAGTTTTTTTCTTGGCGGTTTATTCGAAGTGAAAAAAAAATTGTTCTGATGAACCATATCTTATTAATTATTATTTGTATATTCCGTTTCTGTGATTTCTTCTGAAATATTTACCTTAAAATAAAACTTACGATCACAAATTTTCTGACTTATGCAATTTCTATAATTGACTGATTTTTTTAGGAATTTGAATATCAGTTTTCGCCATTGATTTTTAAGTGATGATTCACAATAATACATAATTTTGTATTTTTTTACAATAATATATCGAAATTTCAGCAGTTTCAAACAGGTGGAACTGGTTGAAAACCATCCTTCAATCTATCTACCCTATCGATTGTTTTGGCACATTGTAAAACCATTTGATATAATGTAAAATTAATATTTGAGTTTATAACCCGATACAACTAGAAGTTCATAGAGAGTTAAGACAAACGGTTATATACTGAATGACAAAAGTTTGCATATAATTCATACGAGTAAAGCGCCCAGCAGAAAACGACCTTTTATTTATACAGATATCGAATGCAGAAAAGTTTGATTACCAAAGAAATACAACGCTTCCCCAAATCCTTGAGAAGGTCATATATGAGACGGGTCACAGCAATTCCTTAAAAAAATGACCCGAGTAGTCAGCAAAGACTCAGATCAGACTGCGCATCGGAGTCTGATCAGAGTCTTCGCTGTCTGCCTGGTGATGATTTGGGACCTTTGCAACCCAGAAAGAGCACAGTGAAGACTTTGATCAGGCTGCGCGGATGCGCGTACATACAATCTTGTAGAAAGTTCTATACCCAGGCTCATATCATAAAATGACAGCGTTAACTGCAGTACTTGTCGGATACTTAAGCACCTATGCTAACAAGACCAATACCAAAGATTAACCATAGTTATTCTATTACTTTCCTCGCGGGATGCCTTGTATAACATGAAATGTTATTTTAGATGGTGCCGACGATACTTATAATAGCCAAACATATGAAAACTGCCCTTATTCTCTATGCAAACTACTTCAGATGCGAACCCAGACCAGCCTGCGCATGCGCGAACTCTGATCAGGCAGTTTTCGTTTAAAATATATAATCTACTGTGTCAAAGAGTTTTGTAAAGAGTCAGCGAAGGTCCTGATTAGAATGTGCGAGTGCGCAGGCTGATCTGGACATCCATAGTTAACTTGAGACAAAAAAAACAAAAAAAAAAAAAAAAAAAAAACAGTTTTAACTTATAATAAATAATAAATAAAAATGAGCATGACATAAAAGAGAAGAGCAAAGATCCCGATCAGTATTTCTATCCATGCAGAATATGTGACATTCTAGCGGTTCTAACGAGTACCCACAATCTATGTTTTTGAGGCGGAAAAAGAAAAATAATGTACACCCCTTTTAACCCCAGTTTTACTATATAAAAGTTGGGTTTAAGGGGGTCAAAATTACATAGGCATGTTTTCGTGATGGTTAATCTCCAGATGGCTCTACACAGCTCAAAAACATTTCATATAAATATTCTAAATGGGTAGGCAGAGCTAGGATTACTACTTGCTCATGTCTTTAATGTCTTATTGCTTGATCTGTTTAACACTAATTACTGAAGGCAGACATGAGCAAATAATGTAGTCACAGATTAGATGCCCCAGAGTGCCATGTCTGATCAACGTCCACAGTGTTTGTTAGTTTTCCAGCAAGGAGCTCATTTGTCCTAGTACATAGAAAAAAATCATACCGTATATACCCTTCGGACACCTCAACTTCTTACTATACATGTTCTAAAATTTGAACAAGTACAATTAACTACCCAGTGTTGTGTCTAAAATTGCTGGATGAGTGGATATTATTTTAAAATAATATACCGAAACAAAAACACTAAATGTTAGTAAGTGAAGCAGGCATATTCAGAAATTATTACGAATGAGAACACTTCGAATTGTTTTCTATATCACAAACCAATTATGGTCTCGCTGGATATACAGAGAAAGTACATGTTACCTGGAGAGCAATCTGCCATTTCAAATCCGCCGAAGGGTAAAGTAAATAAGTGAACTCAGGAACTGATACAATCAGATCCACATAATGTTCTCAACATCAAAGTGAGTCTTGGATACAGATAAAAAAGTGAAGATACCCAGGAAACGCCACAATCATGAAACACAGCCTTCCTGGAGCACCAAAAGAATATTCTAATGCACTCGCGTATGTAACGCGACGTCTGATTGGATAAAGTCAAAAATTTGCGACGGTATATTCTGCGATATACTGTCGCAAATCCGATGTCATCACGTAACGTCGCTTCTCATTGGCTGGCATTTGATTTTACGCAGCTCACAGCACTTGTCGTTTTGTGCAAATAGTACATTATTTCAATAGAAAAAATGAATAAATGCATTAGAATGGTGATAACTGCATTCAAATTTGTCATTTGGGGAGGTAAATCGGCGGTTTTACGGTCGGAAATTTCGTTTTACGTTTTACGGAATGTATTAGGAACAAACAATGACAAAACTAACGTCACATCTGATACCACCGACTCATGAACAAGAAAAGCTGCAACAGATGAACTGTTTTGTAAAATTTAAGTATGGAAATACCCAGGAAATACCACGAATATAATTACAAACAAGGGAATAGATGGGGTTGAATGAATGTAATGACAAATAGTTCATCAAAAACAAAACAGAGGAACTGTAAATGAAATAGAACGACCAACAACAAAAACTAAACTGTTGGGGACGTATACCTGGTTTAACAAGCACCCAACCTTGTCCTTACTTCTGAAATGTAGTAGTACCTTACATTGATCAGATAGCCAGGACATAATCATTTGAAAGCAAAATGCATAGCTGAAGGATATGAAATCACAAGGCAAAGCAAACAGTTGAAAAGTGGGGACCACAGTGGAAAATGTACAAAACAGAAATGGTACGACAATGTTTCGGTTTGGACCGGACAGCATGATTTATCTTATTTCTGGATCTATTTATGGGCGCTCTTAACTCGCACTCACTGTCAACAAGAAGACAGCCTAGAAGAAAAACATTGTAAAGACTGAAAGCAAAGTGGAAGGCTAAAGGAGGTGGTCACATTGCTGATAAGGAAACTACATGTACATAAACGCAAATAAAAAGGCAAAGCAGAGACCTTTAAAAAGATGACCGCGTCGTTAAATTTACAAAATAAAAACGGTATCAGATGTTTTCTATTTGAAGGGACAGTAACATGAGCGGCTGGGAGAGGGAAGAGAGCTTAATTCTTTTCCGAATAAGTTATGGGCGTAACATCCTCGTCCGCACTCCTGATACAATTCCATCTACATATAATTATTTTGTTCGTGTATGAGTGTCCTAACATTTCAGTGGATCAAATAGAATGTATAACTTATCAACACTAATTATAAAATGAGAGCAAACGACAACAGTTAGACAACCCCGGAGAGCCCGACCATGGACTAAGTATCACTATTAGTGACAACCTTTTTGATGTTTTCTAAACAAAGCAAAAATTATCCTTGGCCAAAACATGTTCATTAATTCAATTTATTGCGAATGGGTCCATTAGCTGTTTCAGAAATGAATATAATCGTCAAGAAATCATTCCATTAAACCCAAAGATTTGACTTAATGGAATATTGTTTTGTCTGTAAGTTGAAAGTATAAAATAATAATGTAAGAACGTAGGTGCTACAGAAAAAAATGAAACAGACAAACGTAAACAAAATGATCATTTTCTTTCATCACGAAAACAGGCCTATATAATTTTGACCCCCTTAAAGCCCACTTTTATATAGCAAAACTGGGGTTTACAAGGGTATACATTATTTTTCTTATTTCTGCTAAAAATATAGATTGTAGGTACTTGTTAGAACCGCCTCGCCGAGGCGGTTCTAACGAGTATCCACAATCTATGTTTTGAGCAGAAATATGAAAAATATCAAAATTTTTTATCTGAAAAATTTCAGTTTTTGGATGTGAAATTTTCTTTATATTTGAATAGGCGTGTTTTCGTAATGAATTTCTTGGACAGTTTTTTTTTTTTCGTTTTTATTTATGATATAAATGCGTCACACAATGAAAATGGCGTCTTCATATGAGCTGCAACATGAGAAAACATACCTTCGCGCAGACAATTCAGAGTCTTCGTTGTCCGCATAAAAAAAAACTTTGTATCCTTTGGTATCCCAAATGCACCCAGGGAAGTTTCTGATCAGACTGCGCGGAAGCGGATGTGATTTAGAATAATTGGAACGGCAATAGTGCGATATTCCCCTATCATTACGAAAACACATCTATTCAAATATATTAAAAATTTCACCACCGAAAACTGAAAGTTTTCAGACAACATTCTGAAAAAAAACATAGAATGAGGCGGTTCTAACGAGTACCCACAATCTATGTTTCTGAGCAGAAATAAGAAAAATAATGTCTACCCCCGTAAACCCCAGTTTTATTATATAAAAGTTGCGTTTAACGGGGGTCAAAATGATATAGGTATGTTTTCGTGATGTATTTTCGTGGTCACCAGTACTTTGCATTACCGTATTTATCCTGAATATTTAGACACAGTTTCGCCTACCATACAGATCCTAAATTTGGTACAATAAACGTCAAAAATATTTCTTTTGGAAACAAAGAGCACACTACGTATTTTTACTGCCCGTGCGTATGTCTTTCACAGTGTACACCTTGATCAAAAGCTGCATTGCTACGCGACGTCTGATATTGGTCTACACTGTTTGTGTATGCTTGTCTTCCGAGTACATCTAGCTGAATTCGGTGTCTATAATAATAAATATGGGGATACTAAGGAAAATCCGCAACCCCAAAAGGCTCTCGCTTAGGGTAAAATGACATGAAATGACAACACAAAACAACATTATTTATTTTCAAAACGTCAAACCGCGACTCGGAATATGAATAATCAAATTATCATTGAAATCGTTTGACAGATTATCTAAATAATCCATACCCATAGTTAAACATTTGATAGAAAAAGGTCAGTAATTCCATAGTCTTTGCTGTTAATCTATTTACCATTGACAGTGTAGATAAAGCACAACAATACGTAACTCTTTCACCCCAAACTATACCATTTGTTTGACCTGTCAAAGAGGTGTGATAATTTCAATATTCCCTGCTGTGCAAAAACGAGCAGTTTGTTTTTCTGGTATGAAAATAGATAGACCGGCGAGTCTATCAATTCACACAAACTAGTGAGAACCTTGGTCGCTCGAGCCCGGATATATCGGCATTCTAGAATATCCATATCCCATAACATACTAGACTACGCTGATGCATGTGAAGAACATATTTGTATTGTAGTCACTTGTAAAAAAGAGAAAAAAAAAGTTTTCTTTCTGATAGCCACATTTGTTCGATTCTATACAAGGCTATGTTAGGGTCGTAAAATGATATAACTTCCTGAGATAACACCTAAGTTTATTGTTTCCATCAGATAGCACCTATTTTTTCTGAAACTTACTCAAGCTTATCCACGTTCAAAACAAAGCAAAATTAATTGTAATAATTAACTAAAAATAACGTGCGACCAAACTAAAAGCTAAAGTCTTGATTTACATAAACATCTGAGCGGAAAATGTGGCTGGTCGAACTGTTCGGATAATTTAAAATAAACAATTTGACTAGCAGGACATCAGATAAATGAACTGCTTTTAGCAGATAGCTTCGGTCCTCTTCACGAATTAGCTTTACCCTTGAAATGCCATAAAAACCTGCATCTGAAAATGTTGTCTGTTTATGTCGTCTGCTGAATATTCTTGCAAACTTTTCAAACCTATTTTTGCATACAGGCAAACAGCGTGGACCCTGATCAGACTGCTGCTAGAGGAGCAGTCTGATCTGGGTCCACACTTTACAAAAATGACTTTTAAAATCAAAAGCAAATGCCAAAGCAGACGACAATTGTTGTGATTGGCAGTTTAAGGGTTAATAGCCAAACTAAAAAATAACGTGAGACCTAACTAAAAGCTAACGTCTTGATTTACACAAACATCTGAGGGAAATGTGGCTAGTCGAACTGTTTGGATAACTTAAAAGAAATAATATTACTAGAGGACCATCAGATAAATGGATTGCTTTTAACAGACCGTTTCGGTCTTCTTAAAGATTTAGCTTCAGAATGTAATCTTGACCCGGTGACATCACTGGACAGACTGTATACCAGTAGACTACTGCCTAGTGGTGAACAAAGGCCTGTACATCATGCTAATTCATCTGGTCTTGGTGAGTCATATGAGGAGACTGATAATCGCGGCTTCCTTTAATTGTCTTGGTAGCCCGTTACCTTCCTTGTCTATAATTTTAGCCCCTCCCAGCCAGTGACGTGCTCGATCCTTGAACGTTATCCGTTTCCACACTCTTACTGTAAAAGAATTCTGAAGTCTTGCGTTCAAAGCTACTGTGTATCTGTTAACACCTTTTTAAAATCCATCGGGCCATGTACTGAATGTTCAGCCGGTCCCCTTGTATTTGATTCATAATCGATTCATTCTAAATTAATTTCAGAATAAAACGTTTGCTTGAAAATACTCCTGCAAGAAAGTCTTTCTAAACCCGGAATTTATGGGATCATCGGGCCCCTTGTGGTATCTTTGAAAATGTAGTTCTACTCATGTTTACGCTAGTGGGTGTAAGCAGTGTTGCTAACTTCCTTACTGCTTATGCAGAGTCTTAATAAAACCGAGACTCTCATTTTTTCCAATCTGTTATATGTTTCAAAAGGCAATCTTTTTTACGTTTATTTTATTACACTGCAACTGGTATTAGTGCCGTGTGGCGGCCGTAGAACGTTTCCCCGTACTTCACCATAGTGAGCATGAAAATTTCTCTGCTAACAGATATGAAAATACCAACTAAGGTTGGCATTTTCATATTTATTAGCAGAGAAATTTTCATGCTCAGCTATGTTTAGCAAGAAGTAATTTGCAATTGTTAGTAATTTGAGATTTAGTAGCATGATATTTTATGCTCAGCTGAGTTGAGCATGAAAAAAAGTTTAATAACCTCAAAGCCAGATCGCCATGGTTGTGATTATTTGTATTTTACTGTTTATTTCACACATGAGGTATGTAGTTTGGAGCTGCATCAGAATTAAGAGCACTGTTTCAAGGCACTACATGTATTTCTGCTGCAGTTGCTCTTTGTTTGTTTATAATTGTTCAGGGGTATCTTAATCTGTGTTTTGTATTTGAGCAATAAAGTGAGAAAACGTTTCTTCTTACATGTGTGCCTAACGAAGATTCAAATCAGTCTCAAATCATTCAAATCAGTCTCAAATCAGATTCAACTCATTCAAATCCGTGCAGTACGGTCAGAGTTTTTGTTGTCTGCATGAAGAAACAGTGCATCCTTGGCTATCGAAAAATGCGCCCAATTTCTGATCAGATTGGGGAAGTTCCCGGTCTTTCTCTCTCCCCCATCCCCCTCCTCACGCGACAATCTTTGATAATCTCACATAGTGTCTTTATATGATTAAAATAAACAATTTGCTTGTTGACATCTAATCTGCCTGCTCCTAGACCAATTTATCAGTACCTTCTCAGACCGAATGCATACAACAGTGTAAATATATGTAAGTATTTCTTTCTTACTGGAAACTAGAGACCGCGCACTCACAGGACTGTAGACATATAGTCTGTGTTTGTTTCCCTGTCCGTATATCTGATATTGACGGACCGTTTCTAGTAGGCGTATGATGTTGGTCATTTGCTACCTGTCGTTGAACAAGTACGACCTTTACTTGAGGTCACAGTGTAGGGTATTTGAACAAAATATTTACTGGTCAGTTTGCAAATATTGACCGTTTACATATCGCTAGCAACATCAAAGAACGTATCACGCTGAACGACGTTTAATACTGTTTGATGACCACTTGCTCGTATAATGACAGTCACTTTTAACTTTTATTTCGGCAATGATTTTGAAATTAGTATTCTTAAGTTAACAGTCTGATATGAAGAGATATAAATCAAACACAATTTATAGTATCCCAAAAGAATGTAGAGTTAAACTACGATGTTTTGAAAATGGAGACTCTGAACATTTCTTTTTCGAGAAACATTTCAAGAGATGAAACCCAGGACATACCACAATTAAGAGGCATAGCCTTCCGGGAGGCTCCAAAGAAGGAGAGAAGAGGGATGACAATAACACAACAAACGTCACAAATAAAACCTTTATGGAGCAAGCAAAGAAAAACTTCAACACAGAAAAAATATCGCAGGGCTTTGCCAAGTTTACTCGCGCGAAACCTCATCCTTAATTCCGATGCAGCTCGTACAAATTGTCCTCATAGGGGTAATCTATCTCATCTGTGAAACATCACAGTGAAACTTATATAATCACAAAACGCAGTAAATGACAATGGCGATATGAAGCTAGAACACAAGAAAAACCACAATCAGGACCACGATAGCCCTCGACCAAATATATTAACAGGAAGTTTTTTCTCACAGGTGTTACGTGTCATACGTGACAGACGTTATCAAGTGCTTTGCGATCCATTATTGTCGCATATATAGGGAGCGCTACTGAGAAGCACTGCTCAACACGAGGGTTAAAGAATGAATATCAAAACAAAACAAAACAGAACAAACAAAACAAAACAAACATACATTTTAGCCGATTAGTGTCTCAAAATCTATGAGGATGCCCACACATACCTTTGATTAAAGGCTTGTTTTTTTTATATTTTATTCGGTTATTCGCTCCTTTCTGCTGATTCAAGAAGCACAGTTTTCAGTTTCAAGCGAAATATTGTGCACAAGTACTAGTTAACAGCTTAGGGGACTGTGCTTGCCTAGGAAAAGTGTGGTTAGGTTCAACATGACTAGGCCAATCGTTTAGGGCTTGATGCACGTTTTATGTCTTTGTTGGGACCATCCGTGGTACAACTAATGATCTTTTAGCTCTGGCTGTCATTGTCTGCATTGCTTACCTAGAACCGTCATCTTTGTTTCATCACGGTGATTTAATTTAATTTACACGTTTTTTTTTTTTTTTTTTTGTCTGTGGTGTTTCACTGATTGGAGTTTTGGAACGTCTATGTGAGCCGGACAACAATTTTGTATTTTTCAACATTTGAACCATATATATTTGTACCAGTAAACTCGATTTAACCAATCTGTAGTTTTTACTACTGATCCTTTATTGTGATAGCTCTAGTGTTGTTTGTTTTAAGAGGTGTGGGAGGGGGGGGGGAGGGAGGAGGGGGACTTATGGTTGCTCGCCGCGGGCATTTTTATTATGTTTGAGCTATTTGTAGTCTTATTGTTGTACTTGATTGATCCTGTCTGGTATTGTGACCACCTCGCGTAGGAAAAAGAGACTTTGGTTGCTTTGGTTTCCTCGGTTTTAGGCAAGTGCGCTATCCGCCATTGTTTGTTTACTCTTCCTTTTGGTGTCATTGATAGTACAGTCGACTCTCGTTATCTCGACTTCGCTTATCTCGAATAACCGCTTATCTCGAAGTTAAAATCTGGCCTCTGTTTAAACAAGAAAATCTAACAACAGGTAACAAAATATTGTGGGAAAGAGAAGAAATTGCTCCTATGGAGCAATTTCTCCTCTTTTCCGCAATATTTTCAATATATCTCTAATTTCAGGAGTCAAATTACATATTCATTTGTGAAATGTGGTTGTTCGATTTATTTTTCCCTCAATTCTGCAAATCTGGTATGTCGAGGTACGGATATCTCGAAGTATGTAAGAGAGTCCCTTGGACTTCGAGATAACGAGAGTTGACTGTATATGTTTGTGACTGTGAATCTTTCAGGATATCTTCTTCCTTTTATTTCGTAATACAACAATATAGGGATCGAACATGGTTTTTCATGAATTAACATTCGCCAGGACCCGAGGGAGGTGTTGAAAACCGAGGCCGGAGGCCGCTGTTTTCAACACCTCCCTAGGGACCTGGCGAATGTTAATTCATTGAAAAACCATGTTCGATCGCTATTATTGCATAAAAACTGAAAACATTTGCTACATTTCGTGTTATTTCTTGCACTACTTTGTTTCGCCTTTTCACCGATGTCTCGCGAACGCTATTTGTATGGACTATGCTCGTTTTGGAGCCGGGCAGTACACATCTCTAAACGGCAGCAAATCTGTGGTCCCGGTACGATCATATTGAAAGTTGCGTAGCCATGCATTAACAGCGCGTGAAATGCCTTGTTAATACACGGCTTTTCGCCGGTTAATGCGCGGCTGTTAATAACGTGCGACAGTGCTTTTATGCAATAATACGATTTATAAAGTTTATGCTAATCGATGACAGATACTTGTTTTAAGTCTTGCCTTGTGTTATTTTGTTCTTGTGTTTTCAGTCCTTTTAGTATTGCAATTACCTCGCTTGGGGAAGAGAGAGCTAATCTTGGTGCTTTTCATACATTTATTCGATTCATGCTTGTTTGGGTTTGTTTCTTCTTCCTCTTTGTGTCTGAGAAGGGCTGCAGCTTGTGATTGTGGCGCTCCCTGGACTTTCCTCTTACCTTTTTTTTCAATGTACTTTGACATATTCTGTAACATGGTATTCCTCTTGACATGCTGTATTTATTCTAAATATTCGGACCTTACCATATTAATCTTAAATTATTATGCTTCTATTTTAGTACACGTTGATTCTTCTAAAAACTGTTACATAAGTAGAAAACAGTGTAGATCCTGATCAGACATAGCATGATCTGTTGCGCATTACGATGATGACATTTTCTGTCCGCCGGTTAATTGCATAGTGACTAGTGAATCGGTAAGCGGGCAGCGAATGTCCTTATCAGCTTGGCAATTGCTAAGATTTATCTGGTCTTCCATTACAAAAACACTCCTATTCAAATATATAGGAAGTTTACAACCAAAAAAGGAAAACTGTTCAAATAAAAATTCTGGTATTTTTCATATTCCTGCTCAAATTATAGAATGTGGGTACTCGTTAGAACCGCCTCGGCGAGGCGGTTCTAACGAGTACCCACAATCTATGTTTTTAGCAAAGCAAGAAAAATAATGTATACTCATAAAAAACCCATTTTTACTATATAAAAGTGGGTTTAAGGGAGTCAAAATTATATAGGCGTGTTTTCGTGATGGTTGCCAACATCTCGTATTAGAGCCCTTTTCCTGTTTTGTGCATTGCCTGCATGTCTATGTGTGGGCTATGTCGCAGCGAGGGCGTGTAATTATATCAGTTAATCCCAAACCACATTCAGCACGTGTTGAGTGCCTCGTTAGTATCCGCTTAATTACTCATTGTTTACAACAATAATGTCTCACTGACGAACTGAACTTTGTTAAATCAATACCGTGTTTATCACACCCATCTAAATCTCAAATCAGTTTTCTCAGGGCTTTTGTAAAGGTTTATGAATGACCTCATCTTAACATTTTTGATGAGTTCGTTGATACACAATTTTGATAGGCCAGTGAATATAAGCGATTGATTTTGCATGTTTAAACTGTAGAAATTGAAATCCTGGTATGATCGGTAAAACCTATGATGATAACGAATTTGGGTAAGTAACGAAAATTATATTCGAGTGAAATTTATATCAGATATTCATGTTTCAATTATTTGTTTACTTTGAATGCAAAAAAAACTAAAAAACAAAGTCAAGAAGGCCAATGGAATAAAATCTAATCTAAAATCTGCTAACACGTTTCAGAGAGGATTTACAACAAAAATATGTTTGCCTGGCCTTGACACTTGAGTAAGTGAAGGCACCAAAGCGAGTTAACCCCAGTTAGCCTTGTTTAGACTTTGAAATGGTGCTGATGCTATCTCTAAACCAAAACAACACCCGGGAAACATGGCTACATAATGATATTGTTTAGCCCTTAACGCTAGGTTAGGACCTCAAAGGTTTATCTGCTATTTTGTTACCAGATTTAAGTTTTACATTTTAACGTTTGCACATGTCAGAAGTTTGAGTATTATCTTGACAGTAGAAAACAAATGATAATTTATGTGATTCAACGTGAGAAAAGGTGTGTTTTGCGGATATAGGCGACGAAGTCCTACGTTATCCTTGCGTTTACACATAGTCTGCTCAAAGCCTTCGCGGCCCGGTTATTGAATCAGTGGATACTTACAATGTATCAATGTACAGAGAAAATCGTAATTATACTGCGCGGATGCACAGGGTGTGCATGGATCTTCTCTATTTCACATATGGTGTGGTTGCGTTTTCTAACGTTTCGTATAAGATTATAATATTATGACCATCTTGTCGCTGATTACTAACTATGTTTACTTGTTGTACCCATTTATTGACTTCAGTAGAGTACAAGATTTATGATTAACCATTTTGAGACTTAATAAACTCACCCCACACTATATATTGGAAGAGTAGAATTTAAATTCTAGGCTATGAGATTTAGATACCCCTAGAGAAAAATGGCTAAACTATTTACAAACATGGAGAACCACATTCTGCGGCGTCTGATCAAAGTTTGCGCTGTTTGCAAATTGCCTTTATGGGGGCTTCCAGACTAAACATCACGAAAACATACCTATATAATTTTGACCCCCTTAAACCCCACTTTTATACAGTAAAACTGGGGTTTACAGGGGTATACATTATTTTTCTTATTTCTACTCAAAAACATAGATTGTGGTACTCGTTAGAACCGCCTCGGCGAGGCGGTTCTAACGAGTACCCACAATCTATGTTTTGAGCCGAAATATGAAAAATTATCAGACTTTTTTTTTTATCTGAAAATTTTCAGTTTTCGGAGCTGAATTTTTCTATATATTTGAATAGGCGTGTTTTCGTAATGAATGGGTTGATACTGTTGTTTGTTATATTATATGTATGTCTGAACACCTTACAATTTGTGAGAAAAAAAATCGTAAGCTTTATAAAGCAAACGAATATGTAAATTAAATGAAATCAAGGCATTTACTAGATCATAGCAAACGTACTCCTTACATATACTTTTTAAAGAAATATAAAAAGAAACAAAAAGAAAAGCAGTTATACATGTCATAGAGATTTTGTATTTATATCATATTTGATTGTATGCTGATTAGCATTATCATATACGGTCATGTATAATGTAGCAATTTTGTACCCTTATGGACTTTAACGCTTACTGGACTTCTGAAAATAAAGTCTATTCTATTCTGTGTTCTGTTTTTTAATAACAGTCGATAAACAGTAGAGGACAGTAGAGAAGATGTACAGGAAGCGCCACAATCACAGAAGTTGCAGGTATTAATGACAGCAAGAGGAAAAGAAGACAAACTACAACAGACAGCACGCCTGCTACAAACCAACGAAAAGCAAAGCAAACCATTACGAAAACATGCCCATTCAAATATACTGAAAATTTTACCACCAAAAAGTGAAAATTTTCAGATAAAAACATTCTGATATTCTTCATATTTCTGCTCAAAACATAAATTGTAGGTACGCGTTAGAACTGCCTCGTTGAGGCGGTTCTAACGCGTACCCACAATCTATGTTTTTGACCAGAAATAAGAAAAATAATGAATACCCCTTTAAACCCCAGTTCTACGATATAAAAGTGGGGTTTAAGTTGTAAAAACTATATAGGTATGTTTTCGTGATGTGTATGAATTAAGATGCACTACGCAGCGACACGAATGTCTTTCAAATGGGACTCAGCAATGTTTTCGTGATGACAATCGTCATTCCAAACGCGGTGATATCAGTGCCAAAGACATTTTCCTTTTATTAATAGTTTTGAATACGAGAAATGCTTCACGCCTTAGAGTTCTTAAATGTCTAATGTAGCTAAACTTAACATTTAGGCTTCATAAACATTCAATGCACAAAATAAATCTGGTCCAAGTCAGCAAATCAAATGATTAATTCGTATGATATTGTGTCATAGTGACCAACATTGATTCGTGACGTTTTAAATATTGAGCGTACTCGGTAAATATTTCAGCAGCTTTCACTGCGAAATTTCCTCGGGAAATTTATGTCATTTAATGAAAATTATCAGGTAAAAATTAAAACCTCTTTTGTTTTCTTGGGAAACATAAAAAAACACCAACAACAAAACAATCATCACTTTGTCGTCTGTTGGCTTTGCTCAGAAAATGATATAAAGGATTAAGTCAGAAAACTGGGTGGCAATCATTTGCTTGATACAGATTGTCTGATAAATTAGGTTAAGTCAATTTTGGGGTTTTAATTACGGACCTATTTACCGTCAACTTAAATTTTGATGTATCACGATGAAAGTCGTCTTCTAAAAGCAAACGGCGCCTATATTATTCCAGACTGACACCTCTATATATCCTCTATAGCTGTTCCCTACGTCACAGCACTCTCATTTAACTCATTTCCCATAAAGAATATCTACAGATAAAATTAATAGTCCCTAATAGGTCATGATATCGCCTTAAGACAGAGATACAGACTTAGATACATAAATCTATTGTCATCGTTAAGTAGCATAATTGAATGTAAATTAAATATAATACAACCAAAATTAAATACGTTGATTAAATCGTTTAAGCGATTGGATACACTTTCAGGGGTGGCAACTCTGTCAAAATGGTTTTAGACTCCCTTCGAAAAAGGAGACTACTTTAAAAGAAAAGAATTTCCCCTCACAGGGAGCATATTCTTTTCTTTTAGAACAGACCCCCTATCAGAATGGGCTTGATGTGCATCTGAAGCAAACAAATTTTGTCTTTATTGTAGAAATACGGCGGAAAATCTATCGTGCGGTCATGTTTCCTTAAGACACGAGAAGATATTTGTTGTGTGGTACTTGTAAATTTGTATATGTTCTCCAGTTGAAGAGAACTGAAGAGAAGCCCACGATTGTTTTAATTTGTTTCGACTTAGTGTAAATATGTATAACGTTTGTAGTGTTAGGCGAATTTTGAACCATGTCATATGCATGTGGCCATAACGAAGACCCAGGTGAGCCCGAAATTTCTCAACACTAAAACATAGATAAGAGCTCGACTGCAAAGTGTAAATTAGAGCAAAAGAAACCCATTAATAGAACCATGGTGAGTCCGACTACAGACGAGTACAGACAGACAAAACCGTCTAGAAAAGCCTTATAAATACTGTATAATGCCCGACCCTCCATACATTAGCCAAATTTTTTTTTTTTTTTTTTTTTTTTTTTTTTTTAATAATACCCATCGGAAAGACTACGAACAGGACAAAACACAAAACAACCCCGCAGCGAGCAGCCACAAGGCCACACAAAGAACTACTAACATCAGAAGCACCGTCTTAGAACTGTCGGCAGTAAAAGTTTCCGTAGCACACTAGATATACAGTCGACTCTCGTTATCTCGAACTCCAAGGGACTCTCTGAAATACTTCGAGATATCCGTAGTTCGACATATCAGGTTTGCAGAATTGAGGAAAAAATAATTTGATTAACCACATTTAACAAACTGATAGGTAACTGGACTTTTGAAGTTAGAGATATATTGAAAATATTGTGGAAAAGAGGAGAAATTGCTCCTCAGGAGCAATTTCTCCTCTTTTCTACAATATTTTCCATCTGTTGTTAGGTTTTCATGTATAGGCAGGGACCAGATTTTCACTTCGAGATAAGCGGTTATTCGAGATAAGCGAGGTCGAGATAACGAGAGTCAACTGTACATGCAACAGTTAACAGTCAGCAAATGGAACTGTACTGTAAATGAAATGCAATAATGACGGAATTCTAGATAGATAATAGACCAACGACCATCAGCGTACTTTGTTCAAGAGAACTAGTTACACTTGGAATACTATTTACCGATTTACAAGGGAGACAAAATTAAATTTACCAAGCTTCTTCCAAAACTGGTCTTCTTGAAAAGCAATGATTTGTCTCTTTTCTTGTTTTTGGAGATGATCCTCTTTCGGAAGAAGACAAAACAATTGTGACAGTCCCTGAAAGTGTATCCATTTCGCTTAATTAGAGATATATATTTGGTGGTGAAATGGAGTGCCAATGAAGAAGTTCCTGTCAAGTGTTCGAAGCTAACGATGTCGTTAGTTAAGTATCATTAAAACTTTGATCGTTAAGTATGGCATATACGCAGATATTATTGCTGAAAAAATGTGAGTAGCTTTCAGCAAAAATATCTGTGAATAAGATATTGTACTTACTAGAACAGTTAACATTTGACCACTAACGAGCTCGTTAAGCTAACGATGCTTTGAACAACTTGGTCCAGGTATTTAGATTTTCATCCTTAATGTTCTTCTGCCAACGTCCTTACAGTTATGAAATGATTTGATAATGCATCACCGATAATCCTGCAACTGCCCGACTAATGAAATTAGCATAGTCTCTTTCATTATTAATTTTGACATGGGCATTGTAAGCTGACTCAGTGGTAATGTGAGCGCCACGTGCATAATGTGGGCTTATTACATACGCGAACAACAAAAGTTCACATCAACCTGTACATTCAAGTAGTCTTTTAAGGTTTTGGACTGTTTGCACGAAACGTGAATAAATGTACCAATAAGTGTACTTGCGAGCATCGAAAACCCTATTCAAAATGCGCTGATGCGCAGATAAAATCAGACCTTTCAGCATGCGCATATGCGTTGTGGGTCCTTTTTGTGTTACGCGACTCATGTCATAAAATGGTAATTTAAATCTTTTGCTATTGTTTCTGTCTCAAATATCGGCTTAACGCTGTGCATTCAGTGTCAGTATTGTCCTTCAATGCATGCTACCTTCTGACTAAATGATTTGATAGATTACTTTAAATGGTCAAAGAGATGTTTCAAATACTTATAATCTTGTGAATCAGATATCTTATCGCACTAAACGGTCTTTTAGATGGTAAAGAATACTGGATTGTTTTAGATGGATCGCGTCAAGCGAAACTGTGTCTTCGAGTATGCGTAAAATGGGCACATTCAGATTCATCCCGCGCATGCACAGTCTCATCCGGGCATTTGCTCTCTATTGATACCTTTTATAGTGTCCAATGATTTTGTAAACGGACAGCGGAGGCCCTGATTAGACTGCGCGGATGCGCAGGCTGATCAGGGCCTTCGCTGTCAGCATTTGCCCGAAGGCACATTTTCGCATAGTGCGGCCCAGATGTCAAAATTACCAACTAGTTATCGGTCATGTGATGTGAGACGAATTTTGGTTAAACGTTTTCCGCCTTTGCGTTTTCAGACGGAACTGCGGGCACATTAAGACAAAACGGAATACCTCGTAAATTAAATTTAAATAGGCGCAAATGTGCCCGTCATTTGACATTTGAATTGAGGTTTAGAGAGGACAATATTATCAGTTACATAAATAACTCTACAAGTTATAATATCGTTTACATGTAGCTCTTCCACTGTATTGTGCATACATTAATTTTCTTTAACTCATAAATTATAAAATACTCCTCCACAACCCTAAAATGTACCATAGTGCCTTTTTCAAATGCGCAGACTCCCACATACATACGCATCTATGCGACATGATTTGGATCTTTTCATTTTGCAAAGAACAGAATTTCACAAACGCGCTGTAATTTTGTACGCGATATTTAATCGCCGATCAGATTTCGGACATGCGCATTTCGATCTGAACCTGCACATACTGCATATAGGATAAAAAAAACCCAACTTTTTCTTTTGTGGCGGCCCCACAATTAACAATATTTCGGTAACGTACCTGTCCAAATTTAAAGTAGTATCATTCACTTGAGTTTGATTTACAGCTCGTCAGGTTATAAGCACCGGTAAACACAGAAATGAGTGATGTTTATAAAGGAAGGGGTGGGTCGTTTGAGGACAAGCACAATATATTTAACACTAAAGAAAAGCAGATGGTAAATTCTAGTCTTATGAACATGTCGTGACAAACAGTAATTTCTCCTTAATAAGAAATGATGTAGAAAAGACCGTTACACAGACAAAATTTACGAATATATGTACAGAAAAAAAAAAACTCCATTGACTCGAACACCGAGTAGACTCAGCATACCATTATCATAGAAGATCAAAACGACTACTCTGACTCCGCATTTGCCTCCCGACCTGGCGCTATTGTTAGGCCTCATTGACTCCTTGACTTCCCTTGTCGAGAAATCTGTGTGGCCCCAAAGATGTGTATGCCCTTGAGGCTCGATTGTAAAGAAGATACATATTCGAAATCAACTAAACACCTATCTGCCTCCTTTCACATGTGGGATCGCACATTCTGCTCTAAGTGCATTGTTCCTTGAGAAAATGCCTGCTTACACGAAGTGGTACGTGACACTTTGGTAAGCAGCTGTTCGACATATTGGTTACTAACGACATGCAAGGGCTGGGTGTGGGAGGTTTGTGTTCAGCAAACATTAGGCCGGCTATTTGTTTCGTGAATGCCTTCTATTTGAAGTGTAAACAAACTGTCGTACTGACCAGGCCTAGCGTCCCATCTAAAATGCAAAAGTAAACGTTTAGTTCTGAATTTTGTCATCTTCGAAGTACAGTCGAACTACGATGGCTCGAACATCTTTGGGACCACAGAAAATTGTTCGAGACATGGGTGGTTCGAGGCACTGAGGGTTAATTATGATGCCAAGTCAGGAAGCAAATGGCGATAATTTAGGTTTTTTTTTTCAATTTTCTATATAATAATTGTATGTGGAGTGTACTCATTAGAATCGCCTCGATGAGGCGATTCTAATGAGTACACACAACATACAATTCCATGATAAAATAAGAAAAAATCATTAATATTTGTTTTCTTGAGCTATTGGAAGAATTTTGTAGGGACTGAAAAAAGAGTTCGAATCATCCAGGGTAAACGAGTCATCCGTGTTCGAGCCATTGAGGTTATACTGTATAATATTAATAGTAGTTCTACACGCTGTTTTTAGTAATGTTCAGAGCATGTTTCTGTCTTTTATATTTAGTTTTTAATACTCTTCATATGCGGGCCCCCGTAGCCTTGTGGGTAGAAGTGTTGACTCTTAATCCATTAGGTTTCTCAATGCTGTGGTTCGAGCCTCGCTCGTGTCACATATGGGAAAGCTAAGTTCTGCTTACGGGTGGTCAGGTGGTTTTTTCCCCGGGGTTCTCCGGTTTTCGCCCTCTTTGATGAACGATCGGCTCGATATAAGTGAAATATACTTGAAAGGGCCGTAATCCCTCCCCCACACCCACCACCCCCCCAAAAAAAACCTCTTCATGTATAGATTTTAGGTGCATATCAACCCTGTTGGCGTCATCTTCTTGACATGGGATTATATCTCTGCCTTTCACATATTTCAGAAAGTCCTTTCGTTGCGTGGCGCTTTACTCAAAAGAAAAAAAATTGCAAATTTTGTCATGATTCATTGCAAACCCTTTGTCGTTACTACCTATGCACCAAAAGTTTTATTCTATTCTGGGGTTTCAAAGAAATTCGAAAATAATCATTTTTCCCATAATAAAACTATTTGTAAATTATGCAATCGTTCGATAGGGTAGGTAAGTTTTAATGCAGATTTTCAACAAAATATTTTATTTTGTTCAGTTTCTGAAATTTACACAATATTGTTTCGGACGCAAATATTTTATAATCAGCGAGGAAAAACAAAATATATTTTCTAATAAAACATTTTCAAAAACCTAGTTTTCTGTATGAATTGCATAGGTCAGACCCATTTTTATGTTGTATAATTAACTTTTACATTATTATTGAAAACAAAGCACATGAGCAGAAACGATAGATAGATAGATAGATAGATAGATAGGCAGGCAGGCAGGCAGGCAGGCAGGCAGATAGATAGATAGATAGATAGATGTGTGTATGTGTTTTCCTTGTCATCACGAAAACATGCCTATATAATGTTGACCCCCTTAAACCCCACTTTTATATAGTAAAACTGGGGTTTACAGGGGTATACATTATTATTCTTATTTCTGTTCAAATACATAGATTGTGGGTACTCGTTAGAACCGCCACGCCGAGGCGGTTCTAACAAGTACCCACAATTTATGTTTTGAGCAATATCAGAATTTATATATGAAAAATATCAGAATTTTTATTTGAAAATTTTCAATTTTTGGTGGTAAAATTTTCAGTATATTTGAATAGGCTTGTTTTCGTATAATGTTAAATGGCGGAAATGTAACAAGTGTATATAGCCTCCTTTACAAATACATTCTGACACTTTTTGTGATATTTTGTGAGTGAAGTTGATAAAACGTGGAAACGAATCATTTTCTTTAAAATGGTGAATAAAGAGTGAAAAGAAGAAAGTAGTCTTCGTTTCTAGGGCAAAGCTCTCACCAACGATTCTCAGCAAATGTATGTGAAACGACTAACTAGGAAATACACTAAAAGTTGACAAATTATAAGCTATCTGGAAATATGTCTCTCAAGCCCTTAACTGGAATCAGCGATCCAAAATTATCAGATCTTTCGGAAAGTTCAAAGTAAAAAAATCGCTTTTGAAAGGACAAATTTTTCGAACGCCGTGAAGTCAGTGAGGTAATTCATAAGGTTTGTAGGTTCATATGCTTAATAGTCAAGGATCGTCTGTACTGAAGCAGTCGATCAGATAGGATTTCCCATGGTGCGGCACGTTTTATTTGCTTTTATGTTTTGCACGAGGCTTTTAAACAATTAAGATTTCATATGTAAACCAAATGGTTAATTTAGATTTGGTGAAAAGACACTATATTCCTCGAGTATTTGGCAAAATCAGATAATCTGTTTTTCCTCACAGACTTGTATGATAAATTTTACAAACAAGTACAAAAGTTTTAATTTCGCAATAAAAACATTCATACGTAAACGAGACTTGTAAAAAGAAAAGGTCCCATCAATGCGAACCGCAATGATCCAGGTCAGCCTGCTCACCCGCACAGATTGACCAGGCACTTCACTCTTCGTTGGTATATTTTTACAGTAGTAAAAACCTAAATGAATGCTCTAATCAGATTATGTAGTCTCGTCTAGATCTTCTCTTTCAGTACAAACTATAAAACCCCTTTGCCTATTACACGATCAAAATGTACGTCATTCGTCATCCTGCATTCTGGCATGTGCGAATTGCGTGTATGCCCAGTTCAGATTGTGGGCTAGACAGGTTCCCGCCTCCGGTGACTAAATATTTATTCTTATAATTATGTTTGATAATCCACTAAAATAAAAACAAAATAATAGTGGATTATCTAACCGGATTATAAGAATAAATATTTAGTCACTGGAGACTGGAGTCAGTCTAACAGTACGCCTACCATAGCTCCAGGAATTGCGTTTTTTTTTTTTTTTTGTTTTTTTTAACAATAAAGCATTAATATTTAACTTATTCCCTAATGAGTACTCAGAACATAAGTTTTCCGTGATAAATTAGAAAAAAAGTATTTACCTGGCACCGCCTCTTATCTACAGCTACGACCTACATTGAACGACATGTTTACCTTTTTTAAATGTATATGTACCATTACCAAATATTTTTGGATGTGGAGTGGGTACACTGTACGTGTACAAAAAGGCATGTTTGAGGGCGCTTTCCTCAGACTTTAATAGAAGGTTGGAGCATGATTATTGATGTCTGTAGTGGGATCCATCTTAGTCCTACTTGAGGATTTCTTGTCCTCTGGCTTCAGATCGCCATCGAGCAATAGTGATTTAATATCAGCTTATTACAGCTCTGATTTTTTTATTACTGAGTTCAAGACCCCCACTCTGAACCGATAGCTGTATATATATTAAGAATTAAGAGCGTGCTTTCGTGTAAAGTCTTTGTTCGTACGTCGATTATTGCAAATCTGCCCTTTTTCTTCCGGTGACCCGGAAAGACTTGGGCCTTTCTTCTGGGAAAAAAATCACAGGACGAAAACACGCCTATTCAAATATACTGAAACTTTCACCACCAAACCTGAAAGTTTTCAGACAAAAATTCTGATATTTTTCACATTTCTGCTCAAAACATGGATTGTGGGTACTCGTTAGAACCGCCTCGACGAGGCGGTTCAAACGAGTACCCACAAACTATGTTTTTGAACATAAGTAAGAAAAATAATGTATACCCCTGTAAACACCAGTTTTACTATACAAAAGTGGGGTTTAACGGGGTCAAAATTATACAGGCGTGTTTTCGTGATAGGGCCTTTCTTTTGGAAAAAGTCATTTATTTTTTATGCTAACACGGATTAGTGTAACCCTTTAAGCCCTGTAAACCAAAACAGAGATTTTTGAAAACAGTGTACATACAGATGAGACAGCTCGTAACGAGTCATTCCATCAGGATCTACACTGTTTTGAAATTCTGTTTGGTATTTTTGACTGACCCCATTTACAACAACATATATGATCAAAGCAAACAATGAAAACGCTGACTTCCCAAACTCTTGCGTGATAGGGTTAGACGTTTCAGTATAAATGGACCGGGAATCGGGTTAAGAGAATTTGGACATATGGTTATATTGTACTGCAACTCAGTATCGGGTCAGTATATTTCATGCAAAGGTTCGGGCTAACGGGCTATGCAAATGCGCAAGAAATTGCACTGAAACGAGGATTTTTTGGAAATAAAAAACAAAAAAAAGATCGAATAGATATTCAGATATATTTGGCGGACACTTTGTTTTGGCGCTATTGACATTCTAGGCAAAAACCACAAAAATAAAATTCCGCCAATATCCGATTTTCAATAAATGTATAAAGTGTGGCTTATCTGAAAGAATGAATGCCCTAAAATTAAATTACGGAAGCATTTCCCTCCCGTCAAACCGCCAAAATTTGATGCCGCAGAAACAATGCTATGTTCCTTATGTTTCGTAGTGACGTTTTGAGCGCGACTCTACTCTGTTTTCTGGATTGAATACATCAATTTTATCATAGGCCAAAGGACCAGAATTGATGATTGATCAGATCCGTACTAATTTGGCCAAAGCATTTGCAGTCTGATCTAGGCCTTCGCTTTCCGCTCACAGAATCATTTAATGAGATTAAATTGATACACATGTTGGCCCAAGGGTATAAAACGTTTTTCATGCTCAACTCAGCTGAGCATGAAATTTTCTCTACTAATAAATATGAAAATGCCAACAATAGTTGGCATTTTCATATTTATTAGCAGAGACAATTTCATGCTCAGCTATATTTAGCAAGACAGAATTTGCAGTTGTTAGTAATCTGAGATTTGTTACAGGGCAAATTTCATGCTCAGCTGAGTTGAGCATGAAAAAAAGTTTTATAACCTCGGGGCCTGATTTCTCATATGCCCCGACGACACGTTTTCACTTAACGCGTCTCAAAAATATTCTTCCCGGTTCTCGTGAGATCAAAGGTACGTTTTTGCTTGTCTGAGGCCAGTTAATGTTTTTTAGTCTGCTAGCTTGTGCTGTAATTGGCCGGGAATGATTGTTATTAAAAGCTTTCATTATGGTCCAAAGTTATAAGATATTTGTCTAATAGTTAATAAGTTAGGTGTTTCTACGACTTAAGTATGTCAAAATAATGTCAGTTTTTATTAGGGAGGCGTATATGTCATTATGGGAGAATTCGTTTTATTGTCTTGCTGGCAAAAGAATCATTTTCTTTTCTTTTTAGGGTGGCAATAAATAACCAGTAGTTAGTGGTTGTTTAATTGTTGCGCAATAAACTTTTGTTTATTCGCAGCATGGGCGAGGAAATGATTTATGTTAATTTTGTTTGAAGTTTAAAACTAAAGCATGTTGAAAAAAGCAGGTCCACTGGCATCTGTTTTATTTGTATTATGCAGGGAAAATATATATGTATATGAACGTGTCTGTAGCACAACGAAGGTCACACATTCCTTGACATTACTATGAAAAGGTCGCACACGCGGATGCATGTAGCTGGGTACATACAAATGGTAATAGACGACACACACACACACACACACACACACACACACACACACACACACACACACACATATATATATATATATATATATATATATATATATATATATATATATATATATATATAGTATAACCTCAATGGCTCGAACACGGATGGCTCGTTTACCGTGGATGATTCGAACTCTTTTTTCAGTCCCTACAAAATTCTTCCAATAGCTAAAAAAACAACAACAAATATTTAGAGAATTTTTCTTATTTTATCATGGAATTGTATGTTGTGTGTACTCATTAGAATCGCCTCATCGAGGCGATTCTAATGAGTACGCTCAACATACAATTATTGTATAGAAAATTGAAAAACAAATCCCTAAATTATCGCCATTTGCTTCCTGACTTGACACCATAATTAACCCTTAGTGGCTCGAACCACCCATGTCTCGAACAATTATCTATGGTCCCAAAGATGTTCGAGCCATATATATATATATATATATATATATATATATATATATATATATATATATATATATATATATAGAGAGAGAGAGAGAGAGAGAGAGAGAGAGAGAGAGAGAGAGAGAGAGAGAAATTCAATGTAAGAATATGAACTGAAATCATGTTTTTAGATTGAATATTTCTAAAAATTCGCCTATTATGTATGCTTCTGTATGCCCTCTTCCTGCTATGTACAATAGGGGAACAAGGGCGGTGGTTTTCATTGCACAGACTTGTTAACGTAGTTGGTTAATCAGAATCTGATAGCATTTCACAATTCGCCGGAATCGCATGCAACTTTTTTTATAAGAAATATTTTTGCTGAAACCCATATTACCTAACACCTTTTTAAAGGAACCGTAAAATTCAGTCACTGTTTTAACCCCGCATCTCTCTGGGTAAATTCAGCAGTCGACAAATTCGTGACATTTTCTTATTTTTCCCAGAATTTGACATTTCATGTAAAGCGTCTCCATTGGAGAAAAATTTGCGTGAAATGTCAAATTCTTTTTTATGGATAAAAATAAGAAAAATATATTTCAATATGTCGTTTGCTGAAAATTTTACCCAGGATGCTAAGCGTTACATTAAATCTCTGACCACTTCCTTTCCGACTGCGATGATTTCCTGAGTGTCGAAGTCGAGAATTTCTGTATTCGTTAACACTGGTTGAAAATATATAACGTTCATTCAATCAACTCTGCGGTACATCGTATATAACCCAGTAAATTACCTGGGTCTTTTTTTTTACTGTTGTTTATTACTGGTGCTAAATTAAGCGAAACTGCGGATGTGAAAATGCTTAATTAAACGCTGAAAGATTTTACAGTAAAAACCATTGCAAAACAAATGTTGCTATATCATGCATATGAATGACAAGTTATAGTATTACCTATAACGAGACCAAATAAAATAAAAAGATTCCCGACATACGTACGATTCATATACATATTCATATAACCTCAATGGCTCGAACACGGATGGCTCCTTTACCGTAGATGATTCGAACTCTTTTTTCAGTCCCTACAAAATTCTTCCAATAGCTCAAGAAAACAAATATTTAGGGATTTTTTTCTTATTTTATCACGGAATTGTATGTTGTGTGTACTCATTAGAATCGCCTCATCAAGGCGATTCTAATGAGTACACTCAACATACAATCATTGTGTAGAAAATCGAAACGATTTCCCTAAATTATCGCTATTTGCTTTCTGAACTGGTGCCATGATTAACCCTCAGTGGCTCGAACTACCCATGTCTCGAATGAATTTCCATGGTCCCAAAGATGTTCGAGCCATTGAGGTTCGACCGTGTATGACCGGATTGCATAAATGAACAACGAACAGTTACGCATACGGGCTGCCTGATCGGTGTATTGGCTCTTTGCCTACAGAAATCCGCATCGTGCTTTTTTAACATGTAACTAAGTACTCGGATAGACAAGCCTCACCGTAGAGTGTACATGTAGACCTAGATAAGATGCCGCCGAATGCTGCATTTGATCAGAATCTGCACTTTTTGCTATTGATTCAGTAGTTTTTTAACATTTGTGAAAGCCCTGTATCTTATAGTACCTTTATTTCTGTTTCTGCGTTATGATGGAAAATCCTGATTACGTTTGTCGAAAATTTCATTTACACTAAATAATATAACGACGGGAATCATTCTAGCATAGCACTGAAACATGTGTGTGTGTGTGTGTGTTTGTGTGTGCGCGCGCGTGTGTGTGTGCGTGCGTGCGAGCGTTTGTGTGTTTGATATTCTTATATGAGCCGGGGCAAAGCATTTCCAGCAATATATCATCTGCTTCCGTCAGAGATTCAGTCTGATCAGAGTTAGCAGGGCAGCCTGTTGACAGCAAAGATCCCTGTGCGCAGGCTGGTCTATGTCTTAGCTGGGTGCATATGCGATATTGAATGGCATGCTGTGTCCCGGTCAACAGGGTGAAAAAATGGGTATATGGGGATCTACCATTTCAAGCAATATTTCGATCATAGTTGGCGTTTTTGTAACTACCCAGCGGACTCACATTAAACAACGTCGATTAAACGTTGATTTAGCGTCTTGACTTTGGACCAACGTTAAATCGACGTTGTTTCAATGTTGTGTGCCTGTTGGGTAGTTTATGTTTGTGTTTTATTTTTTTTCTATCAATGTTATGCGTTCCACAAACCAATTCAGTGGTTTTAATAACCATATAGTCTTCACTTCGTCCATTTTTATAAAGAGGAAAAACCTTTGATTAGAAAAGCATACAAACCTAGGAACAGCGTTTTCTATAAGATTGCATTTGCTTCTAACGAAGACTCAGATCAGCCTGCGCATCCACCCAGGCAGATTAGTCTTTGCTGTCCCACTGAAGACGTTTTGGACCCTTGGCTAATCGCAGAGCGCCCTGCAAAGATTCAGACCGATCAGACTGCACGGAGTCTTCGCTGGGGCCATATGCAATCTGGTAGGAAATGCAAAGCCACATAGTCAGGGTTCCCATTTCTCATATATTGCAAAACAACACACCCCCCTACAATCGGAAAGATATACAGCTGACTATATATATATATATATATATATATATATATATATATATATATATATATATATATATATATATATATATATATATATATAAAGCCTGGATATTGGTTGATATAACATCACGAAAACACGCCTATATAATTATGACCCCCTTAAACCCCACTTTTATATAGTAAAACTGGGGTTTACAGGGGTATACATTATTTTTCTTATTTCTGCTCATAAACAGATTGTGTGTATTCGTTAGAACCGCCTCGTCGAGGCGGTTCTAACGAGTGCCCACATTCCATGTTTTGAGCTGAAATATGAAAAATGTCAGAATTTTTATCTGAAAACTTTCAGTTTTTAGTGGTGAAATTTTCAATAAATTTGAATAGGCGTGTTTTCGTAATGAAACCACTGTATGGCAATCCGGTAATAATTGCATTAGGGCGAAAATAATTGCATTTTGCATGGTATCGTTTTCGATATTTTCCAAGCAACTGTAACTTATGTTACGTATATAGCAAACATGTATATATTAACAGGTAAATTTATCCGACTCGCGATAAATCAATCTGTACAGTTGATGTCTAAATACAACTGAACACTGAATTTTAAAATTCTTGTCGGCTTGTATTTTATTGGATTTTGATGTACATTTTACATTTTTGTCTGCGGAAATTTCTTGACTTGTGTTTTGTTTTCATACATTCTTACCGAGCGTGGTCCGTCAACAAATATTTTAAAATTGTGGACATGACAAAATTTGCAGAGAACTTCCTCAGCATGCATTTTAAAGAATTACATAAATATAAAATTGTATTGTACATGAATTAATCTAATAGTAAAATCATAAGCATGAACGCCCGAAAGGTGTCTAGTAAAATTCAAAATATGTCATTCAAAACGATATTGTAAATCTTCCATAACAAGCATTCTCTTTCAAGTTTATCATGACGGCCATATTGGATCAGAAATCGGACAGGATTTGGTGTCAGTCTATTTCTGTGAGCCTTCTTATACATGACATCGAAAGGTAGAATGTATATTTGAAATACAGTTTACATGCGAAGTTTTAAAATTGGTTTCAGGCACTAAGCCAGGATACGCTCCCTTGCTTGCAGAAAACAACCTTAGTGTCAATTTTGGCTTCATAAATGCATATATATGAGAAAATAAACATTATGCTTTCTTTTTTTAACATTCTTTTCTTTCTTTTCTATGACGCGTTTAAATGAACAAGCAAGATTTTGTATACTTGGAATTTGTTTATGTATCAACTGGGCCTCCGTAGAAACATGCCAGTTTTCACGAAATGCAATTTGAACACATCTGCTATACAGCTGTTTTATATAAAAGCATGTCTAAACTGACTTCCTATATCAAAATAAATTTTATATCTTTCTGTTTGTACGTTTAGTAAAATTTGTATATTGGATTCCATACTAACAGCTCAATAACTATTTCACATAGGCGTGTTCCCAGTAAGCATTTTACATAAATCTATAGCGGGCCGTTATCGGTCCGTCAGGTCAGCTGACGGGCCTATAACGGTCTGCTATAGATTTATAAAGAATGCTAGCTGGGTTAAAGCTATGATAAAACGTACAACAGCGAAATCCGTATTGATTTCAAGCTACAAAAAACAAACCAAATTATTCAAGTAAACACAAAAAATAGCTATAACGTCTTGGCGACGTCGCTGCCTCGCCATGACGATGTAAAACGACGTTAATGCATTGTTGCATGTTGTTATTGTGTTTGCTGGGATGATGCGAAAAAAATGAAACTAAAAGCAAATCCCTTTCGCCACGGATGGTCTATCGATTGCCACCCCCGCACCTACAATTTGCTCCTTCCTATATAGCTGACTCATTAATTTATTAAGTATCATGTCTGTCATAAAAATCACATCAAATACCGACCAAGCCATTTGATAAACTTCTACATTTAAAGTCAGTATACACTGTACTGAATTATACTCAATTCTTTACTTAAGAGACCTTCAAATGTCTATATTACTTTACATCACACCTCATGAACTCCGTAACTGGTTAAACATATGATGCGCTCCACTTAAAACTAACCATATCGCACTTGCGATCAGTGAAGACTGGTTTCAACATGCAAATCAATGCAATCTGTTCATTGTCATCGCCATTCATCTAGGCAATGTTTAGATTTACTAGAACAAACATGCAAATAGTGGACGCCCTGTGACTGAACGGTATGGAGGCACAGACACTTGTTCGTCTTCAGTTTTTATATACAAGAATGTGGGTTGTTTTTACCCAGAATGCTTCAATTTCTGACAATTTTTTGAATGCTTTATTCTCATCAAGCTATAAATATTCCAAGCAGACGAACATTATAAATACTCAGTTGCCGAATAAACGTTTATCATTAAGCAGTTTGTTCTCTGGAAAGCAATTACAAAATACTAGTACCCAAAGAAAAAAATAATTAGTAATATATGTAAGGATTCCAATATTTCACTATGAGAGCATCAACACACTAAGGCAAAAGAAATATTGAACAAAAATAGTTATAACTCTTATTTTCACTGAAAGGGATTCATTCGCGGCAGTTCTGTTATGAATTTTGACTTTAATTATTCCACCATACCTTTTGAACAGAAAATGGTGCATAGGATAGTCGTAAACTTAGACAAATAAATATATAAATAAACAAACAAATTGTTATAAAAAATACGAACTATTTTAAAAATGCGTCAACAATATTATTAGAAACGTATAGAATTATAGATAAAACAATGTTCTTAATGTTACACACACACACACACACACACACACACACACACACACACACATATATATATATATATATATATATATATATATATATATATATATATATATATATATATATATATATATATATATATAAGGGTTTTTTATGAAAATGAAATGTTATCATATAAAATATAGATAAGTGTACATGCGCATCCATTTGCCGAACAGTTGTGACATCGACTGAACTAATTACAGAACTATAATAGGGATCAAACATGGTTTTTCATGCATTAACATTCGCCAGGTCCCGAGGGAGGTGTTGAAAACCGAAGCCGGAGGACCTGGCGAATGTTAATGCATTGACAAAAAAAAAACATGTTCGATCGTTCGATCGCTATTATTGCATAAAAACTGAAAACATTTCGCGTTATTTCTTGCACTATTTTGTTTGGCCTGTTCACCGATGTCTCGCGAACGCAATTTCCACGGACTATGCTCGTTCTAGGGCCGGGCAGTACACATCTCGTAACGGCAGCAAATATATGGCCCCGGTACGAACATATTGAAAGTTCCGTAGCCGTGCATTAACAGCGCATGAATTGCTTTATGGCTTTTTCGCCGGTTACTGCATGGCTGTTAATAACGGGCGACACTACTTTTTATGCAATAATCAATATTCAATTGTTTTATTCTCTCAATTATGTAGCCTGTATCCTGAAATCAAATTATCTGGCTCATCTGCCAATGACTGCAGCAACCTGGAACGTCTTGTTATCAAGATTGTATTTAGACATGATTGTTAGCAAAAACCTCCCTCCATATACATTGATAAAACGAAAGTCTTTCTGATGCCTTCTGGTCAATTATTTTTTGTCAGTATTTATATGTGCAAATCATAGAGGTGATAATACCTACAAAAGGCAGCGAAAGTAGAAGTAATGAATGGGACAAATAAGCACAAAACGCACACATACATGGCCAGTTGCTGATAAAATAAACACAGAAGAACAACAGAAGATAATTACCTTGCAACGGTCAATTGTAAGATTATCTTTTACTAGAACAGGAAGAAGGAAGAGGAATAAAGGTGTGTTAAGATTCACCCCAACAAAAACGAACATTTTGTCTGAATTGCGTAAGTCTATGTGATGTGCATCCCATGTTTTCCCATGAAATATAATGAATAGAGGAGTATGTAATGGTCTACGTGAATAGGTGGATTTGCAACATTTTACCATTATTAACCAGTTTATCAATGTCTATTGTTTATTTGTTTTTGCAACTATTTGAACCCGCGCACGACAAAACCTACAATAAGACCTGTATGATCAGCCTGTTCATCCATCAAGTACGGCAAGGATTCTCGTTTGTCCCTCTTTGAATAGCCCGGAGGCTATAAAAGGCACACGCATCCGCAGAGTCTGATCTGAGAGTTTGCTAGTTGCACAAGTCTTATTGTAGGTCTTGTTGTGCGCTTTCTCGTTTTTTCTGCATAAATCTGATTTAATTTGCTTAATGACTAAACTATTCCTTATTTCCCAAGTTGTAAGGTGAAAAAACCCCAATGATTTCGATAGCTCTAGATAAAGGATCAAGGCAAAAATACACGTGTTTTTGTGATTTCTCTATGAAGATATATGTTGCGGGTTTGTATTAGAATCGCCTCGCAGAGTAAACATGACATAATGTGGAGAAATTAGAAAAGTATCAATATTCTTTATTTAAAAATCTGGATAACACAGCTACGAACGACTATTAGCACCGTATATTCGCGTTAACGTTATGCGCGTAGTCTGAGTACGACCTTTACTCTTCAATGACGTAACAGTATCAAATGAATCTTGTTTGCCCGCACATGCACAAGGATCCTTTTTCTCATGACCAGGTTCATTAATACCATAGTAATGTAATTCGCGGTTCATGATTGTGGACGTGTGTACTGCCGTCTGTAATTGGTAATATACATTCAATTAACAAGAGCACTATATTTAATTAGACATATTTTCTGTTCATTTCATTACCCCCAGACGCCGAAACAATTTTACAATCTGGAAGTCTTCAGGTGCTCTGCTGTTATTTGACTTAGAACAGTTTCTATGGATTTTCCACACTTAATCTGACATTCAAGTTAACATAAGCCGCCACCTTAAAAATGATCGCTAATCGCATATACGGACAACGAAGGCCCGGATCAGCCTGCGAATTTTCGCAGGCTGATCAGGGTCGTCATTGTCCGCTTACAGAATTATTACAGACTGCACACTGTCACTATTAATGTTGAATGACCTGATTAGATAATACAAAATTCACAGGCAGATTTGGACTTTCGCTGGGCGCACATTTCATAATGTACATTTTATCTTGCTGCGGCCTACATTCATTGCAACTTGTTGCACGCTTTTCTTATCTAGAATGCAATCATTACATCACTCACATATAAAATGATGATATTGACAAAAATAGTAATTATACGTATAAACAATTATAACTGAACGAAGAACGGTACAGGTCTTAACAATAAAACATAAACGCACACGACATGCTTATCATAAGAGGCGTCTAATGGACACAGTCGATTTAACATCGTCATATAGTATACTACTAATTGCAATGGATTACGTCCAATACTATTTCTACTTCTATCATTATTACTACTTATATTCTCAACTAATGGATGTAATATTGCATGTTGTAATAATAATAATAATAATAATAATAATTTGAAGAAGAAGAAGAAGAAGATGAAGAAGAACAACAACAATACAGCAATAATAATAATAATAATATCAAGTGAACTTCATTTCCAAATAACTGAACCACTTTATGTATATTCTTTAAACCTCAGAAAAAATAAACGTTTACAAGGTGCGTTCCTAAGTGTAACAAAGTGAATGAAATTTAAGGAAATGAAATCAGAACACAAAGAACATACTTCTATCCTTAGAACGTAAATCTAGCAAAACTGTACGAGCAATTTTAGTCTTATTTTCGCATTCTATGATGCTCATTCACAATACAGTCGAACCTCGTTATCTCGATCTCGCTTATTTCGAATTACCGCTTATCTCGAAGTGAAAATCTGGTCCCTGTTTTAACATGAAACAATGAAAACAGGTAACAAAATAATGTGGAAAAGAGGAGAAATTGCTCCTAAGGAGCAATTTCTCCTCTTTTCCACATTATTTTATATATATATTTCTAACTTCAGGAGTCAAATTACATATTCATTTGTTAAATATGGTTGTTCAATTTATTGTTTTCCTCACTCTCTCAACTCTGATATGTCGAGGTACGGATATCTCGAAGTGTTTCAGTGTGTCCCTTGGAATTCGAGATAACGACAGTCGACTGTATTTGGTGTTATCCTTTAGACACCGAATGGTGATCTAACTGTCACGCATTACCCGAAGCAAAGCACCATTGTACTCCATATATGACTAAACAGAAGAACACACATCGCTCTCAAACCAGAATGCCGCACTCTTAAGTTACTTTTATTCCTGCAACAATACTGTTTGACAGTACTAGAACATGTGAGGGATACATTCGTATTACATTTTAATGGCATAAATATCTGACTTTGATCTCCTGTTGTCGTCGTGGTCGTCGTGAATTTGGACTCGAGGTAACGATGTTTGGTATTGCGTTTTGTCGAGATCGAAGCGATGATCACATGAATGTGCGAGTTTTATGCCAAACAGACACAACGATGTCGTTGAACAGCTCTTAAATCGTTCCTAGATACTGAAATGTTGTTGTCATATCTTATCAGAAAGTAATATTTCTGGCTAAATAAAATTGTGATCTGGTTTGGCGTATAATTATGGACCTTTTAAAAATATTTTAAAGAGTACTTCAGATGTTTTTAAAGGACTTTACATTTGCTCTTCAGCTAGTAAAAGAACTGTTTGTTTGTCATTTTGCAACTCCCCCAACGAAGTGATCACAATGCCAAGAAAGAGTCTCCAAACACAACAATACGACATTTAACAAGACAAAACAGAAAAATGCCCCGCAGAGAGCAGCCACCACTAGGCTTTACAAGGAACGAACAACATTAGAATCAGCGCTTTAGAATGGTTAGTAATAAATTGTACTTCGGGGTTTAAATCGATTTTTCTGACGCCAAGTCTTCACTGTAAGTTCAACTCTTTTAAACAAAACAAATAAAATAAAATAAAATAAAATATAATAAAATAAAACTTTCGTCTCGCACAGTTTTCCTAACTCAGTCAGTGAAACATAAAAAAAACCCCCAAAAAACAACAACAAAAAACAAAACAAAAAAAAAAAAAAACACAAAAAAACTAGTAAATCGAATCTCATTAGTTGACAGCAAGAGCTAAACTTAGAAGAAATTTATTAGTTGAACCGAGGAGGGTCTGAACAAAAACTCATCAACCCACTAATCAAAGGTTTAGGTCGGCACTGTCAAAATGTCCGAAATCTGATCCACCTTCGTGCAAAGTAAAGCATAACTAGCCAGACGACTGTTTTAAAAACTAACCATCTAGTCCGTTAGACAACATCCATTTTATATTATACTCTTTTATGACGGAAAATGTTCTTTTGATTTGCTCTAAAACATTGGTTTTCTCAACAGTTTTGCTAAATTTATAAACTAGTGTCAGCGTAAAACTCTGGTTACTAAATACACGGGACCTCAATGTTTCGCGGTCTATTTAAATACTGTCTATCTCAAGCTGATTATTCTATAAGGAAGTTTGTGTTTGTGCTGAGGTTTTACGGCCAAGTCAACCCAAAAGGGTCATGTCGAGAACGGTCAGTTTACCTAATCACACTTTTTTCCTGGGCAGGCTTACTCCTCTAAGCGGTTAAGCTGTACTTGTGCACATTCTTTCGCAAGAAACAGACAACTGCCCTTCTTGAATCAGCGGAAAGAAGAAACGACCTTAGAAAATATTTCATGATCAATGTCCACGAAAGAATGTTGCCGGACCCGGCGGGGGTCGAATCCGGAACTTCCTGATCACCAGTTGGACGCACATCCGACTGAGCCACCGAGGCCCGCTACAAGGAAGTTGTAGATTTATAAGTTTCTGTACCAACGACTTTATACTGTGGCATATACATCTCACCATTTCCAGGAAGAGCCACATTCACAGAACATGACCAACCAATAACATCAGAATGAAGAGTTAACAGACCACGAATGACATCACACATGCTACAATATTTATGTACAGTCGACTCTCGTTATCTCGACCTCGTTTAACTCTAATAACCGCTTATTTCGAAGTAAAATACTGGCCCCTGTTTAAACATGAAAATCTAACAACGGGTAACGAAATATTGTGGTGAAGTGGAGAAATTGCTCCTCAGGAGCAATTTCTCCTCTTTTCCACATTATTTTCAATACATCTCAAACTCCAGGAGCCAAATTACATATACTGAAAGGAAAAAGAAACGCAGGGTAGAGTTTTTTCCTTCTTATTTTAACCATTTTTTACGGTGTTTACTATAGCCATACACTTTTACAGATTGTCCTGTGAATGTGAACCGAGGGTATACGAGTCTTTGGTCGATGTGCTATCTACCCAGTGTGTGAAATCATTCAACCGTGCACTACACAGTGCATTGCACGGACAATACGGAAAGCCAAAATTTCGTGCAAAACAAGCATGTTTAAACCTTCAGCACAAGATTTCTTCACACCATTTGGTACACTTCAACGATACACAACGCTCTTCGATTCTTTTACCGATTTTTCTTTTCATTTTTACGCTACTTTGAACTTTTTTCAATCATGGTACGACTGACTGATGTTCAGAGGGGTAGGGCAATTGCGTTGCTGATGCAGGGTCAGAGGCAACAGCAAGTTGCCAATCATTTTGGGGTTAACGTCTCAACAACTGAACGTCTTGTTAGACGTTTAAGAGAGACAGGGCATTTAGCAGACCGACCGCGGTCTGGGCGTCCACGCGTGACGTCGCGACGTCAAGACAGGACAATCCGTCTGGCACATTTGCGGAATCGTCATCTCACTGCTACCGAAACTGCCCTTAATACAGTAGGTACGCATAATCGACAAATTTCTCCGAAGACTGTTGGAAGTCGATTGCGTGAGAATGGTCTTCGAGCTCGTCGTCCATACGTTGGTCTGCCTCTGACCCAGGCACGTAGGTTGCGTCGTATGGCGTAGTTGACGGCGCATGCGCCCAGGCTATTTCCGATGAGGCAGTGGAGACTTCTTTTTATTGACGAGTCTAGGTTCACTCTCTATCGCGCAGATGGTCGACGTCGTGTGTACCGACGTCGCGGAGAACGCTTTGCCGACGCCTGTGTTGTCGAACGGGATCGGTTTGGGGGTGGCTCCGTTATGGTCTGGGGAGGCATTGCTCACGGGATAAAATCACAGTTGATTATTGTTGCGGGCAATATGACCGCAGTAAGGTATAGGGATTAGATCTTGCGTCCTGTTGCAGCCCCGCTTGTGCAACAACGTAATCTGATTCTGCAGCAGGACAATGCCCGACCACATGTTGCCCGAGTTTGTCAGGATTTCCTGGCAAACAATAACATCGCACCACTAGCATGGCCACCGTACAGTCCAGAGTTGACCCCAATAGAGCACATGTGGGATGAGCTGAACAGAAGGGTTAGGAAGCGCCGAAATCCCCCCGCAACTCTCGCACAACTAAGGAATGCGTTGATCGATGAATGGAATAACATCCCGATGCGAACTGTCAATGCTTTGGTTAACTCTATCCAAAGGAGAATTAGGGCAGCAACGGCAGCAAGAGGGGGGCACACCCGATATTGATTTTCAGTTTGATTTTGATTTCAAGATTTGGGGGTTAGCTACCAATGAACGTCAATAACTCGAGACTTGTTGATCACAACCAATGAAATTTGGAACTTTTGTTCCATACATGTACCGTTTTGTAATCATAGTAAAATATTTAACAAACTTTTTCAAACTTGAATGAAATTTAGGAATAAAATTTACCCTGCGTTTCTTTTTCCTTTCAGCATATTCATTTGTGAAAAGTGATTGTTTTATTTATTATTCCCTCAATTCTGCAAATCTTATATGGCGAGGTACGGGTTTCTCGTAGTATTTCAGAGATTCCCTTGGACTTCGATATAACGAGAGTCAACTGTTTACATCACTGTAAGTAATTATGCGTCGTATGCTTCTTATCAGGTTCACAAAATTCAGCAAGCGCGTGACAAAATCTACAATAAGACTTGTACGACAAGCGAAAACTCAGATCAGCCTGCGCATCCGCGCAGTCTGATCAGTCTTCGCTGATCGCATGTGCCTTTTACAGATCACGGGCTATCTAAAGAGGGGGACAGGTATTATTGTAGGTTTTGTCATGAGCTGGCTGAAATGGTAAAGAAGATGCCTAGAAAGAGCGACAATAAAAGAACATAGTTTACCACTGAGAAGAGTAAACGACCGACGGCACACACACTGCATTACAACAAAAAGCAAAGCAAACCGTTCCTTTTTCCCCCAACGAGGTAATTACAATGACCAAGTTAACAGAACAGTAAGTAAGACAATTAACGATAATAAACACGACAAAAGCCCCACAGCGAGTGCGCACAAAGCAGCACAAAGAACAGACGACGCCAGAAGATACAAACGACGAAAAACAAAAACAGAACCACCGCCTTCGAAATATCAATAGTTAAAACTAACCTTGAGTTTAAATCAATTTTAGCAGCCACAAATCTTAACCCTAAGTTCATGGGTTGTTAAAATACAAAATATTTGTTCGAGACGGACAGCGGTTCCCTAACTGAATCAGTGAAACATTACAGAAAGCATGCATTTCAAATTAAATAACTGTGAATAGACAAGAATAAGGGCTTTTAGCAAGCATCTCATACACTGAAAGCAAACGCTAAAGACGCCCACTGTCTGCCCCACCGAGAGCCCGAACAAAGACATAACATCAGACATCAATGCTCTAATGAAAGATTTAAGCGAGAACCGTCAGAGACTCTAAGACCCGATCCAACATTGCTCATTTAAACAGGAAAGCATAGCTATCAACCATGATTAGGTTAAAAACTTAGCATGCAGTTTGTCGCATAACATCCGTGTTATATCATATTCTTTTATAATCTGTAATATTACAGCCGAACTTCGATGGCTCGAACATCTTAGAGACCATAGAAAATTGTTCGAGACATGGGTGGTTCGAGCCACTGAGGGTTAATTATGGTGCCAATTCAGGAAGCAAATGGCGATAATTTAGGGATTTTTTTTTCCGATTTTCTACACAATTATTGTATGTTGAGTGAACTCATTAGAATCGCCTCGATGAGGCGATTCTAATGAGATCACAAAACATACAATTTCACGATAAAATAAGAAAATTTCCCTAAATATTTGTTTTCTTGAGCTATCGGAAGAATTTCCTAGGGACTCAAAAACGAGTTCGAATCATCCAAGGTAAACGAGCCATCCATGTTCGAGCCATCAAGGTTATACTGTATTTTGAATTCTTCTAAAACTTGCAACTCGTTTACTTGTATCTACTTATTTATAAAAAAAACATATGTTGTTGGCATAAGATCTGTGCAGACGAGCTCTCATAGATGAAATAATACGACATTAAGAGGACTCTCACTGGAGATACTCGTAACAAATGCCAAGATCGAATACTTTGCTAAGAGCATTTGTTGACCGGTTACAGACTGTAGACATTACGAAGACGTTCCTATTCAAATACACTGAAAATTTTACTACCAAAGAAGTGAAAAGTTTCAGATAAAAATTCTGATATTTTTCATATTTCTGCTCAAAATATAGAGCGGTTCTAACGAGTACCCACAATCTATTTTTTTCAGCAGAAATAAGAAAAATAGTGTATACCACTGTAAATCCCAGTTTTACTATATAAAAGTGGGGTTTAAGGGGGTAAAAATTATATAGGCATGTTTTCGTGATGATATATCGACTAGCAGAGAATATCCTGGTCAAACTGCGCGAGAGTGCAAGCTGATCTGTTCGTTTGTTGTTCGCATATGACATTTGTAGCGGACACTATGCGTACACACATAGACCGTGTGCAAATATTGTCTTATACAAAAGCACTTAAAAGAATTTAATGGCCAGTAGGGCAAGCGTTTCTTTATTTCAACGTATCTACAGTATACAGCAGAAATGATCAAATCGAGGATAGAAGATATGAAGATATGGTTGCCGGGTCAGAATCTTCGGGATTTTTATATACGATGAGTCATCAGTAGAAAGTGATGTTCCGTGGCAAACAAAATGGGTTTATAGTATATTTAGGTCAGCTTTAGCATCTGCGATGTCTGTATCAGAAAAACTGCTTAAAGCATAACCCACAACATCACGAGAACATGCCTATATAATTTTGACCCCCTTAAACCCCACTTTTATATAGTAAAACTGGGGTTTACAGGGGTATTCATTATTTTTCTTATTTCTGCTCAAAAACATAGATTGTGGGTAATCGTTAGAACCGCCTCACCGAGGCTTTTCTAACGCGTACCCACAATCTATGTTTTGAGCAGAAATAAGAAAAATATCAGAAGTTTTTATCGGAAAATTTTCCTTTTTTGGTTGTAAAATTTTCAATATATTTGAATAGGCATGTTTGCGTAATGACATCCTGTGGTCTGACATCTGATCAGACTGCACAGGTGCGGGCAAGCCTAAGTCTTATATACACAGTACATGTACCGTTATCTACAAAAAATGCCTTCAACAGGCTCGGTACATATAAACTACGCATATGAATCATTTTATTTTATACCTCTTTTATCGCCCACTCGGCCAGAACAACCAACTGACAATCTTCCATAATAGCATAAAATCCCTTGAGAGGCGTAAGAATAAATATATTCATTTTATAGGCGAATCTACGACTTAATTAAGCATGTTCCTAGATTCGGTTGTTAGACATGAGAAGAAGAAAAACCTATCCTTCATGATAAAGTACATTATTCAGAGATTTGTTACTGTGCGCTTTCAAAGATATGCCAATCGTGCGAAAAGGTTTTTATTCCTGTTATGCTAACGGCAAAGGCAGATCACATACTACCCATTCTCAAACACGCCTATTCAAATATTCTGCGAATTTTACCACAAAAAAAAAAAAAAAAAAAAAAAATGAAAATTGTCAGATAAAAAATTCTGATATGTTTTCATATTTCTGCTCAAATATCGATTGTGGGTACTCGTTAGAACCGCCTCGACGAGGCGGTTCTAACGAGTACCCACAACCTATGTTTTAAGCAGAAATAAGAAAAACAGTGTATACCCCTGTAAACCCCAGTTTTACCATATAAAAGTGGGGTATAAGGGGGTCAAAATTATAGGTATGTTTCCCTGATGCGGATCAACACGGGACATTTATATTTTCGCCAGTCAATTATGGTGTACACCCTGCATATTCGGACAACTTAACTCATCACTAAAATTGTCCTTAAATTTAAATAGTAGATTAAAAAAAGAATGACCCTTGATAGCATTGTATACACTGGAAAAAAAACAACAACAACAACAAAAAAAAAAAAAAAAAAAAAGCAAACAAAAAAAAACAAAAAACAAAAACAAAAACAGCAACAACAAATATTTAATGTGTCAAATTTTCTGGACCAGAATAGCTAGTTTTTGTTATATATATATTACAAATAAACCTGTTATGGCTCGCTCAGTGATCATAAAGGACCAGAAATATGTAGCAAATAGTGTAGATTCTGATCAGACACTGCGCTCTGTGGCATCTGATCTTGGATCTACAGTGTTTATTGAGGCGTATCTATTGCAATACTTTAAGTAAATATTATATATAGTATCCACGCTTTTTTTTCAGGCGAACAGCAAATTCTTTGCGCAAGCTTGTTTGAGGCTGCGCTGTTCACATAAACGATAAAGGTTATAAACGTATGTCGCGCCTGATGTTAGTCTAAATTATTCCATTTGTAGTAGCGCAGTCTCACTGCGCAATGTTGTCATGTCGGTATATTTCAGATACAAGACTTCAAGTATAATCGCTGAAACATCAGCAAAAAATTTTGAAAAGTTTCGTTTTTTTTACCAGCAATCATCACGAAAACATGGCTATATAGTTTTGATCCCCTTATAGCCCACTTTTATATAGTAAAACTTGGTTTACATGGGTATACGTTACTGTTCTTCTTTCTTTCTGCTCAAAACATAGATTGTAGGTGCACGTTAGAACCGCCTTGACGAGGCGGTTCTAACGAATACCCACAATCTATGTTTTGAGCAAAAACGTGAAAAAATATGAGATTTTTTAATCTGAAAATTTTCTTTTTTTGTTGGTAAAATTTTCAGTATATTTGAATAGGCATGTTTTCGTCATGTAAATTTGAGGTTACATGCAAATTGTCTTTTAACCTATTTCTGGGGAAAAATAAGAACAATATCATCAATTTGTCGTCTGCGGATTTCGACAACAGAATGACAAATGTTAATAAAACCTACTACGATCATGATAAACATAATGATAGTTGTTGTTATGTTGTGGTTTAAAGACACGTCAATCATTCTGTGTCCTTCTATTTGGTCTCCCAGAGAAAGGTAGAAAAGGGATATGAGAGTTTGTAGCGGAGAGGAAAGAGATATACAGAGTAGACTGAGGGAAACGCGAATGACAGTGGGGAAGTAGGTGAAATAATAACATGCCCCTCCTCCCAACAGCTGCAAGTAGAACAGGTAATTTCCTCACAACGGCAACCGTTTCATAATGATAGGAAATACCCTAGTTCCTGATTGGACTGCGTGTTTCCTGGCATAAACCGTTTGAATGTGTAATAAGGGATATTTTTTATTGATTCGTTCAATGTCATTGCACTTTTTTCTTTAAAGGATACACAATGTAGAAAAGGGTCCTACATGAACAGTACATGTCCAGACCATTCAGCACATGCGCGTAATCAGATCAGCGTTTTCTCTATTGGTCGTTTTATTAGACAGAGCACCACTGATTCTGCAAGCGGGCAACGGAAGTCCTGATGAGGCTGCGCAAATGTGCAGACTGATCTGGGCCTTCGATGCCCGCATAGGTTAAAAGGACCATTTTCTCACGTTGATATCAACATCAGGGAGCAGCTGTTTATGGTGTGTAATGCTGACTCGACTGCAGTAACAATTTGGACCTGTCCTAATATGGATTACACTAGAACAAGCCTGTTGTTATTGTATTGCAAACCTCTCCCAAGTTCTCTTGTAATGAATTTTAAAAAGAACATACAGCCGTATGCCATATGTTTGTGAACACAATCAATTATGATGACTGGATGTTACAACTTGTGAAATTTCTCCAACACTGCTAATTGTAATTATATTGCAAAACTAAACAATTCCAAGCGGTTGTTTGCCTGCTTGGACTGATATCGATTTACAGATTGAACAACGTCGCATCAGACGGTGTATCATTATTTTTATCACTATTTTTTTTTTTTTTTTTTTTAATTATATAAACATGTATGTTTAAACAATGCTCACAGGTTCTGTGTGTTGTATTGTTTAGTTTACTTACATGTATTTACTCTTTAAATATAATCACCTAATCGTCACCAATTTGCCATACTGCATGCCAAATAAATACCAAAAGGAACAACAGCATCTATTGAACTCTACAGGGATTTCTATTTTGTTCATAAATATATGAAACGTCGCTATACATCAATTCCTCCTTGTATAAAATGACTTTGTCTGGCATTACAATTACACACCTATGTAAATACGAGGGTTGTTCGATATGTAATGTGTATTGTACTACAGCACGATAAAAGTGTGCACAATTTCAGCTATACTGATAGCTCTATTCAATACGTTTACAATGGTATATACATGAACCTTTAGTTCAACACAATTTTAAAATAATCTTCAATTCAATAGAGCCAGTCGTTGAACACTGTTGTAAAAGTGGACGGAAAACGTGTTGAGAATATTTAAGAAATCAGAGCTCGCATAAAAGTTCGTACAAAACTCCGTCATTCGGTAAGGCAGATTTCCCATAACGTACCTCATTAGACAGTTCGTAGGCGGAGAAAGAAGTTTCATACTGACACAGAGTCTGTCAAAGATGCTATAAAATCAAGACGACCGCTAACTGCAACAGGCAAGACCAATGTCTCAAAAACTAGGGAAATAATTGAAATTGATGGCAGAAATACGATTCGTGATACTGCAATCGAGAGTATATTTCATTCTGAAGCGTATTTTAAAAGTATAAAACAATTCTGCCAGGTGGATACTTTATCCACTGACAGATGAACAAAAAAGGGTACGCGTACAAATGGCCAAATAATTGCTTTGAAAGTTTCCAAAATTTAACCAAGGGCAATTTGCAAACATTGTTACTGGTGACGAGACATGGGTGCACTATTTTGAACCAGTTAGGAAAATTGGAAACAAGATATGACTATCCAAACACGGTAGACGGCCTGTAGCGGCCAAAAGGACAAGAAGCACAAAGAAGGTCCTCTATGCTATATTCTTCTCATCTGACGGTATAGCCATGCAAGTTCCTGAGCAGAATGGCAAAAGTAACACTGGTCGGTATTACCGTGATGTTGTACTGAAAAGCTGCTCAAGAAATATAATCAGAAAAGACTCAAGTGACAGGATTTCAACATGTTTGTCTACTGCATGATAATGCTCCAGCACATTCATCTGAAATTGTAAAGCAATGTCTGAAATCGGAGAAGGTAATCGACTTGTCACACTCACCGTACTCTCCAGATCTAGCCCCCCTACAACTTTTTCCTTTTTTCCAAAACATAAAAAAATGTTCTTATCTGGTCGTCGATTTACCTCAAGGCAAGCCCTCGGCTCAGCCGTCAGCCAGTGTCTCGGAGGTATACCCAAATCAGCCTACCGTGACGCATTTCAGAAGTGGATTCACGAACTAAAGTTATGTAGTTCTAACCGCGGTGAATATTTTGTAGGGATGTAAAGTTAATATTGAATCGGCTCTTTTTAGGATAATTCACCTTATATATCGATAAACTCTCGCATAGAATCCACTGTAATCGACGAAGTGACGTATTCGACGAATTGTCGTATTCGACGAACTGTCGTATTCAACGAAATGGTTTTCGACGAAATGATATGGAGAAATGTATACTTCTAAGGAATATCTGTAGATACGGCAAAATGTCAACTACAATATGTTTTCCTTTCTCCACAAAAACATATGTTGTGGCATTACGAAAACACGCCTATTCAAATATACTGAAAATTTTACCACCAAAAAATGAAAATTTTCAGATAAAAAATTCTGATATTTTTTAATGTTTCTGCTCAATCATCTGCTCATCGAAGCGATTCTAACGAGTACCCACAATCTATGTTTTGGGCAGAAATAAGAAAAATAAAATATACCCCTATGAACCTCAGTTTTACTTTATAAAAGTGGGGTTTAAGGGGGTCAAAATTATATAGGCATGTTTTCGTGATGTATTCATTAGAAATGTTCGAATGAATACTTAAAACATATGTTTTTTTTTGTAGTTAAGCTAAACAATCATTTAAACTTATACCCCGTCGTGCAGCGGTTGGTAGTTTTTATATGTTTATTTTATATGAAGAGGAAAGCAAACGTATCGACCATAATTGGGTAAATACCTTGCATACAGTTTGCCGCATAACATTATTTTGTAAAGACTGACAATCTTTTTAAATGATTTTGAAATATAACCTTTGTTTTACCAAATTTTACCAAGTCGCCATAAAATTCGAATTCCGATACACCTTTCCACAGAAGTGTATTCAGGCCAACGTTATATTTGGAATGACAGCGATAAGACATAGATATTGTTTTACACAGTTAATGATACCAAAGACCCTTTTAAAGAAGTTTAGTAGTTATAAGATTATTCCGATTAATAACATCGCTCTGACTTGACTAGAAGCTATAGCGAAACGAATAAGTTAAGAAATATATATATTAAGCGTGAGATGTAGTACGAGGGACATCGCCATAAAATCAAAGGGCTCAATAGCCCTGAAATGACAGAATCTATGAGAAACTAATAAAGTCCTGGTATCATTCTGTTCTTCATTTAAGTTTGTGAGACGCTTCTTCGTCGAAAAACAAACAAAAAAACGAGCTATAGCGAACAGCAAAGGCGCTGATCAGCCTGCGCTGATCTGCGCCTTTGTTGTTCGCACATATATTAGGGCGGGTTTTCTCAGCGACTCACCGCAGATCAAGCACAAGTCGCACTACTTTTGTATAGATAGCTCTTTAATGGCATACTAATATACACACATTAAAACATTGGGTCTACTTTTGTGCGCGGTTAAATACGAAATTGAATAGTAGTCAAAGTCACTTTCTCTAAAACCGTGCGTGGCAACGAAGAATGACAGATAGAATCTGTCATTAAAAAGAAAGAAACAAAGAAACAAAAACGGAAAATAGAAAAGTAACAATAGAAAGATCAAAGTCATCCCGGTTGCATAAATTTTAGAAAATATTATATCATTAGAGACTGATAAATTAAAATCCAGAAACGGTCTTTGCTCTATTGTCAGACGGTCGAGCCAATGCACCTTGTTCTACCTTGTTATACAGAAACTCGTATTTTACATCATTGGTGAAAACAGACTGCCGAGCATCGCTACCAAGGTTCACAAATATTCCATAGAGTTAAGGATACATGTACCTTAAACGAAGGCCCGAAATGTTCTCAAATGAAATTTAGGGTAGAGTTAAAATCGACTGCCCATAATTTCAATTAATTTATATGTGTTCAGCTGACAATATCTAAATACGTTAATTGGCTTCATTTCCTGGATATCTTCACTTATGTTTTATTGCTATCTATCTATCTATCTATCTATCTATCTATCTATCATAGTAATCGCTGTCTCTAAACTTAAGGTAGACTTATCTTAAGGAATGGTTATAAAACTGGGCCCTGGTCAGTTTAATGACTATACTTATATGACTGCTAACATTCTTACACAAGGTATAATAAACTTTCAGTGAATTAACTTGTATAATTAACTTTGACTGGAATAATCGTCTTCAACAAGGGGTCAAGGGAATCTGAGTGTATAGTGATTTAGGAGAACTATCTGTACGTCTGATCAATTGTTAGTACAGTACAAATGATCCGACAGACTGAATGCTTGAGGGTTAACCCAATCATCAATGCCTTCTTTAATTGCATGCCTGTTTGCCGGGCCGCAGACTGAAGGACGGCTAAAATCAAAGTCTGTTATAGAAGGTTGATGTCTGGTGAAATCTTCGTGGTAGAAGTCGTTTTGCTCGTTTTGCTCTGATTTTCAGTTTGCACTCGAGTGCTTAGCTTTGTTTCATAACAGTTTTGACTAGTTAATTCATATTTTTTCTGTGTTGATCAATTGGTGAGTTGGAGAAACACTAATCGGAGCAGAGAGTCCTATATAGCTAGAACTGTGTTCGGGTTAAGAGAGATCGAATGATCATGAGACACCATTTACCCAATCCCTACAACAGTTTCAGGTTCCATCACGAAAACATGTCTATATAATTTTGATTCCCTGAAACCCCACTTTTATACAGTAAAACTAGGGTTTACAGGGGTAAACATTATTTTTCTTATTTCTGCTCAAAACAATCTATGTTTTGAGCAGAAATATGAAATTTTTTTAGAATTTTTCATCTGAAAACTTTCCTTTTTTTGGGGGGGGTGGTAAAATTTTTAGTATATTTGAATAGGCTTGTTCTCGTAATGGCTATTATTCTGGACAGTGCATCTGCCTGAGGGTCTGTTTGTTCTGTTTCCAAAGGAGCTTTATCAGTAAATGGCGCAAAAAACCTTTATCCGGTACTTAGGGTGGATTGTGTTCCGTGATGGCATCACCACTTCTTGTCTGATCAAATTCAAAACAGTAGTAGTGAGATTGTTCATTATATCGATGTCAACATCTTAACCATTTCGCTTGCACATGATAACACCAAGACAAGTCCAAGTTGTTTCTCCAAACAAAACATTCCGTGTTTAAAGACGTCGGTGCAAAGGTACAACCATGGTGCAGGACAAACTTAACCCGTATCAAAAGAAATATGGAGATGGCCATAGCCAGGAGAGGCAACCGTCCAAAACATTGCCGAAAAAATTAGAGGAAGAAAATAGTTTTGAGACTTTAAGACTTCCTGAAAAACACACCAAACAAACAATATGGAAATGCAACAGGTATAACGTTTTGTTGTAACTATCGAATAGAGCAAAAGATTTCTAAAACCTTAACTTTTTACCATATTTGCCCTAATTTTTCAGCATGTCCATTTAATTTTTCTACTTGCCTATGTGCCTACAAATTCTGGATGCGTGGCCAATAATGTGGGCGCTAGGGAGACGTCGATAGTTACAGCGTCTAAGTTCGGTTAACAATGGTTGCTCAGACAGGCCTGTCTGTCCGACTACTTAGGGAAAATATATTCATTCATTAATGTAGATTCAGTTATTTAAAAGTGAAAGAGAAAATGGGATACTTATGTTAAATAAAATGTTATTCTAATGTTTGAGATAATTCTCTTTGAAATTGAAGCCATACAAGTATGCGAAGTATTCAAGGTAACAGTGTGTGGATGTTTTCTCTTAACGCTTAGCATGCTGGGTAATAACTTCAGCAGATGACATTTTGAAACATTTTTTCTTATTTATCCCACATAACAGACTTTGATATTTCATGCAAAATCAGGAGAGAATTATCATGAAATGTCAAAGCCTTTTCTATTGGGGGAAAAATATCATCAGTTTTGTCGTCTGCTGAATTTGCCCAGAGAGTGGTAAAGGTTAAAATAATAACGATAAGGATAAATTAATCGTCTAGTCTATATGAAGATTACATTGTTGATATGTCACTTCATAGCATAAATATCAATGTACCCTCCTACTACATGATCTTTAAAGATTTATTTTACATTATAATCATATCTGATAACAAGATTTAATGTGTTTGTAGACCTGTTAGATTTTCCACACGCCACTTGTTAGTCTTGCACATGCGCAATAAGTTTCAGGTTACATGTTTCCGGGTACGTTCGACGATATGGCGCGAATGAAGTATCCCGCATCAAGAGAGTTGATGATAATGCCATCATAAAGATATAATTCGGTGAGTGTATATATAAATGAAACAGTGTAAACCTTGAAGACGGATCCATTAATATCTCTGATAACGCCAAAACAAAGGCAACAAAGAAGGCACAACAACCTAAATTCAAATTTAATAAGACACGCTGTAAAACATTTATCACGTACTTAGGAAATGGGCCTTATCCCGTATGCTGAGGATGAAAACAAAGACCAACAGCAGTCAGGGTGTTATTCCGACACTAAAAGTTATTTACGTATCCTTGCAAAAGTAATATACTGAGAAACATATGCGCCATATGAAAGAGACTGGGGATATCGCCATCATATGATTGGAAACTAACAGTGTCAAAGTCATTCCGTTTGTCGTCTTTGTGTGACACAACTGTACCATTAGGTATGGATCCAAAATCAGAAATAATGTTTCGATATCAGGGGAATTAACTTTATTTGATTGAAGCCAAGTAGAATAAATCTGACCAACCATGCTTTCGAAATAAACATTATTAATATTAAGTATCTTAGATACCTGGACGTAACACGTTAAATTGAAAGCATAAATATCATCAGCTTATTTCCATCGGACAAAAACAACACGAAATCAGACAATAATAGTATAAAACAGATAGAAACAAATCATCTCAAGCAATTATCTTTCTAAAATATTAGTGTAAATATAAGCGAAAATACCCAGGAAATGCCACAATCACGACGCACAGCCATCTCGAGGCACCAGTAGAGGGTAATAAGGAAAAAGCAATGTCAAAACAAACCCTATGAAATATCGACGCACAAAGAGAACTGCAACGCAGGAACCACCTTGGCGCGGTCAACAGAAATAATACTAGGAGTGTGGGGCGAATGTTTGTGTGAGAGGTCGGAGGGGGGAGGGGGGGCGGGTGGGGGGGGGCGGTTACGTGTGTGTGTGGGGGGGGGGTCGGGGGTCGCTGAAAATAGTTTTACTCGCGCGAAACCTCACTCTTAATTCTAATGCAGCTCCAAATTACAAACATGTGTTCGGTGCGCTTAGAGGACCTCTATCGTTTCTGCAAAACGTCAGAGTGAAACACAGCTAATTTCAAATATTGTGATTACACAAAGGCGATCTGAAGCCAGAACGCGAGAAAACCACATACAATACCACAACGGTCCTGTCATGGAATCAAAGAGGGAGGCAAAGTTACAACCGTCACTGGTTTACCAACCAGGCATGCAGTTTGCCGCAGAATTGCCATGTTGTAACCTAACTTTTAGCAAAACATAGTTTTGCCAACAATATTTCTGAACGTACAGACTAAGTCGCCATAACATTCGGGTTAGAAAAGCTAGAACAAAAACATACCCAGGAAAGGTCACAAAGTACAACTTTCCAACACCACCAAATTAAATAAAATAAATAAATAAATAAAGGAATAAATAAATAAATAAATAAAGGAACAAAGGAACAAAGCACATTAAAGGATAAAATAAACTCAGACAAACGCTAACACACAAACAAGAAACACGGAAAAAACCAAAACACAACTACTAGCATATGAAAGCTACAAAAGAATTGATACAACTGCTTCACTTTAGAACGAGCAGCAGTAAACTACACATGAGATGCTGAAAACAGATTGACAATATTGCCGTTAATAAATAAAATGTCTTTGTTTTTGACATACTTAACAATAATAATAATAATAATAATAATAATAAATTACAACAAACATGACAACTTTTGTAATCATTACGATCAGAAACATATGCAATGTATACACAGGCATACCAGCGAGCTTTCATCATAAAAAATCGCAAGAAAGAGGAAAGGAGATAGAGAGAGAAAAAATATAAATATGTTATGGTGGAATGAGACAGGAATCGCGCCCACGTTGCATGCGGCGGAAGCACCTAGCTATTCAAAGCCAGTAAACCAGTTGCAAACTTCCTTCATAGCTCAACCTTTGAGGCTCTGCTTTGTAACAGTTTACTATGACTTTTCCTAGGTAACTTCATTTACGGTTTTGTAATAAATCGTAATTAGACTGAAAAGCATACATCTCAATAGCGATTCCTGCTCTGCGCACAGTGTTTAAACGGAAAACGTAAAATACAAAAAAAAAGAAAAAAAAAAAAAAAAAAAAAAAAAAAAGAAAGTATCAGAATCCACTAAATAAACACTTTCTTGGAAATCTTTGATATAGGTATGGAAAGATAGAAGTGTGTATAGACATTTAGAAAATCCAGAATCAAGATAACGATTCGTTTGACCTAGACAAATGTATAAGGGATAAACTCTGACATACTCATTGGTAAGAGACAATATTTGAAACAACAATGACTTTGGCGAAGCACTCAGTTTTACAGGACTATGGACTTTTTTTCCATTCATTATAACGCAAGTTAAAAAAATCTTTCACAGCTTAGCTCTTTTTATAGATAACAGCTAAGAATCAACGTTATTCTGTCTATAAGATAATAAAAAATATAGCATCATTTACTGAATAAAAGTTAAACTGACTTCAGGCACGCAGTATATACGTGCGCACAACATTTAAACGTTTAGTAATAACATCAGCGACCAATAAAAAAGTAACTAAAACCCTAAAGAAGAAAACAAGATTATACCATATAATAATTATATAGTAAATTAATGCCGTTATGGAAGCGGGTTTTATTAGGTCTATATATAACGATAAAACAGTATGAAATTTTGCGGCAGTTGTATTAGTTTTCGATGTATTGTTCCATTAATGAGAAAATATAACACGAACGGAAGACAAAACCTGTCAGATATCAGAAATCAATTCTCTGGTTTTCCGTCAAACGGTAGTATTGCCTGCATGGCCATTGTATGTATGTGTTCCTCACACATAATTATATTGCTTATCTCCCTTAACTTCTTTGGAGAATAAACGTTTCGCCACTTCGCGACACCTATAAATATTTTCCGGGCAAATGCTTCAACATATATCCACAATATCTTCCTTTGACAAGCCGCTATGTCATCAAAGAATCCCGTGAATCGTCTGTTACCTTTACTATTGAACATCAGTCACACAGTGTTAGCGTTTATTTTACAATTTCATATGTTTCGATGCTTACCTTTTGGCCGGGTCGTAACGCCATCTCCGCATATGATCGAAAAATCCGTAAAGATCGAGAGCTGAAAGGGGAAGATTTTCTACAACAAGGAAGACATCAGACAATTACTGATTGAATTACAAATGCAACGCATTCATTTTTAACCATTTTTTGTTCTCTGTTATGTCGTCCGTTCGTGCTTATTGGTCCAATTTGCGTTAACCACACAAAATCTGAAACACTCCAGATCTCGATAGGCTTCACGAAAAATCCGAGAAAGATCGGCCAATTGAAGAAGGAAGCGAATATGACGGACGAATAAACGAGTTGAGTGCTTTTGAAGTACCTTTAGTGACTGTTACATACGGCAAAATGTTACGTTTATCCATCGACATCTCCGATTTACATTGATACATGTAACATTATGACAAATACGTGTAGCGTTAGTTGAACGTCTAGAGCGCATGGGTACGACAAAAAGGTACCGTTACAAATGTATAGCTACTATCATCTTCGGAGACTGACCACCACACTGTTACAGTTTTCATGTGTTGCTTTCCATTTGCAATGATCAATGCACGACAATCCAGACATGATGTGGGGAAAACATGACAACACAAAACATTCCATTTGCAATAACCAATGTACGAACACAAGCGGATTGTGATAGAGGATCCGCGTTGGACGAGTAAGCCGAAAAGCTACCGTACGTTGCTGTTGGTTCCTCGGCTGTGTCTGACTGTTATCAATACGATCACTAGCGGTGCTTAATATTTTGAGTGATGAGTTCACTCTTGCTCTTGTGTCTGCTGTGGGTCGTGCAGGATATATCTGTAAAGTGATACAACTAGTTTTGTGTTTCTCTCTTTTCTTCTTATTTCACGCGTTATATGTTACTTGAAGGCAAATGCACTCTTTCTGATCAGACAATTCCATGCTGAACGTACTTTAGCAGCACTCTCCCAGGAATCGGACAGTTTGTCAAAGTCATTCAGAGACGCTTAAATGGTGTCTTTATAACAGTTCTTTCGTCTGTCTCAGGAACGGTTTCTATTCCCCTAGCAGAACAAAAATAGTAACAGATCACCTGGCACACTGGGTCCACATGGCCATGCATCTTCACTGTTCACGGTGACTGCTTCAGAAGAGCATAAATGCTTGTCATTTCTGTTCTCATCAGGACTTCTGTATCTGGGTCCAGGCAAGTATACGTAACCAGGTAAGGGGAGTTACCTAGAAAGGTGCACAAGTACGAAGTACAGCCTTCCCAAAGCACCGAAAGAAGATGTTGTGGAGCAAACAATAGTAAAATAAAACATTTACAAAAACAGACACGCAAAGTGACAATCTGCGAAAAACTTAAAGGCAGAACAGCACGCGAAAGTAGATCAATTAACACTTTATAATGATAACTTCATTTCAATGGCATACATTGTTTGGACTGTTCTTTACTTGATGGAATTACAATTAGTCCTAAAAGCAAGAATATATCGTATTTAGAGCTGCGTAAACAATCAAAAATCTTAAACGTCGTTATACTGTCAATTTTACACCCACATTAAGGAATGTTTTCTGTCTCGGCAGTAAAATGTCTATTGACAATGCAAAAATCTAATCAAACATTGGTGTATAAATTTACAAATTTATTTGCGGTTGAATATAACATCAAAGAGGCTCTTTGGATTTTGTTGTTTAACAGCCATGTGTAAAAAGATTGTATGTTTACTATTATAATACAAACAAGTTGACAGAAACTGAAAGTAAGATTTGTATGTACGTCACACATTTGCAGAAACTAGTCTATGAATATCAATGAAACCTCTAAAACATAAAAGGAAGATCATATCTATATTTATTTGTTAAATAAGATAACATCGTATGATGGGAAAATCTCAGGAACGGGTGTGACAGTTTCAGAGATTATTAATTATCGAAGACGAAATCAGTAAATTACCGTAGGCTTTTCGAGAAAGCTTGTGCCTGGCATAAGTCGTCTATGGTCGGACTCACCATGAAATTGTTATTAATTAGTTACTGAACCAAACAATATTGTTTAAGTTTGCTGTATTTTACTTAAGTTCAAATCCTTTTACCTCAAACTACTGCTATGTCAACCCAAAACGTTAGGTCCGTTGGAGTTTGATACGACAGGACTGGCTACATTTAAATCCAGAAAAGAAGTTCTGGTATCAGAAAAAATCGCTTTATTAAATTGAAGTTCTTTTTAGTGTATTTTATTAACCATTTGTTCACAATATGTATTATAAGCAAACATCTAAATACCTAGAGTTATTTGAATGGACACGGCTTAAGGGACAATAATATGTGGCAAGGGCATATAGATTTGCTAATTACTGTTTTAAATGCCCTATGACATGAAGTAATTCTCATTATAATGAAGTGTAATGAAGACAATTATCGTATTTTACTCTAAATATTCGAATACCTAAACAACTAACCATACTAGTGCTAAATTTTGAAAAGTCCATTTGACAACTTGGAGACGTTACTAAAACTAGTATTCTATTTTCAAGTATTATAAAATGACCCCCTTATATAACGTCTGACAACTATACTTATAAACTGACTTAAATGTTGTTACTATAAACACGACGCGTGCTTTTGACAGATAGGCGACAATATGGACGACATGCTTTTGACAGAAGTCTGCGAATTGAGTTTTTACACAAACATAATTATATAACCTAAAAAGGTAATTGAAAATACTGATGTATTGTCACCTAATGTCCTTGTGAACATGCAACTTACTGCATTCCCAGATCCTAACGTGAACACGTGTTAATACAGAACTCTAGATAATGTAACACAACAAACAAATACATAGCTACTGCTACTGCGTACCATGAACGATGCAAAATAGAAACACGATAAATACGACTACTATGACTTATTTTCTGACTGGCCAGTACATTACGTTAACAAATCTATGTAAACTGTACACTTCCTAGCAAAAAACTCTTCATAATCCATTTGTTTACCAAACCTATTGACATATTCTTTATTTCTTTATAAAAACCTGATTGTTTGACAAGCCTTATCATATTTGTTGTAGAGAAATCGAAAACAACTTGTCTTGATACCCTTCTTTCCTAGAGCTACGATCACTATTGCATTTTCACCCTGACGAAAAGAAAAGGCATAGACTAGACTGCTGGGCGCGCATCTCATACGGTATATTACGGTATATTTTCTCACGTTACGATCCAAATGCGGTTTGTTTAAACGAAAGTTTTAACACATGAAGCTGCCAAGTCCATGTAATTTATATCCCCGCCCCCCCCACCCCCCCCCCCCCCCTCCCCACCACCACCACCTCGTAATATACATTAAAGACGGGTACGCAGTGGTATACATTTGTTTTCGGGTACCTTAAACCTGTTGATTATATAGATATGTTACACTGCGAGGTGTTCAAGGTTTGTCGCAATAATCTAAGTAATCATGCTTACGTTTTTCATGACGTCATGATGTGATATACCTCGACATGTCAACAAAACAACTGGACAGTGAAAACTATCGTTACATTCAGGTCCGTAGACGCGCTTTCGTGTAATAGATTAATCTAACATATCTAAATATTTAAATAATTAGTGCGGCGGAACATTCCTTATTCAAGCCCTCTCTCTCTCTCTCTCTCTCTCTCTCTCTCTCTCTCTCTCTATTCCATAATGGCACATAAATTTATTGCAAAAATGTCCTTTTGAGATGTGTTTGCCCATAGAGCATTTTTCGTCGGAGTTTTGAAGATGTACTTACATAAATCTCGTTAATTTTATTTTAACAGCAGCAAAATGGTTGGAACTTGTATTAACATTGTATTTGTTACAGTCAAAACGCAGAAACCGTATAATTAGGCATTGGGTATCTAAAAGTTGATTGATAATAGTCTAACCTTTTAAAGATAAAAATAAGAAATGATCAAACAAAATGTATGTGTCTTTGTTGTGATTCAGTAACGATGCAAGATTGTAAATCGAGCACTTCTATATTGAATATCAAATGTCTCTGGCGAAATTCTAGAAGCTAGGAAATACCATTTATGATTTCATTAGGCCTTAAGAAGCATAATGAAGCGCTGTTACTATCCTTCTAATTGGGGGAGGGGAGTTGGTATATTTTAATCCCGTGTTATATAGTCTACTTTAAGGTTTCTTTGAGTAACGCAAACAGAGTGACTCTTGAGATACCAGCTAGTGGAAAAGGTAAAGAAAGGAACAATGACACAGTGTATTACTGAGTGGCAGACATCCCTGGAGTGAACAATCAGCAAATAAATTTTAGTTTATGAGAACTCTTGACTAAAATAAAAGAGCAGTTTAATAAAAAGATGAAGAGTAATTCTGCTGTTATAACAGAAATGTCACTTTTAAATGCGTTATCGTACAGTTTATCAAGTTTATTGAATATCATTCTATGAAACCAGTGTTCAGTAGCGCTTACAAATGTTGGTTCGTACTCATATTCTTTAGAAATATAATTGTAGGATGATTAAATTATTAAACATTTTGACTTAGAAAATTCTCTAATCGCGATATCCTAGATATAAGCAATATCGAACGTGTATATGTACGACTGCAATATATATACTAAAATAAAAAAAAAAAAACAAAAAAAACAACAACTTCATATGCCGTATTTTTGGTTTCTCATTGTCAGTAGAACAAATTCATTTCGTACCAACTCATCAGTGTATTGTGACAACGTTACGTTTTTGATTAGCCACTAGAAGAACGTCGTGACGTTCCGTAATTTAAGACGTTACGTCGATGAAGTCCAATTTATAGCCAGTGTTTAGTAGTATTCTTTATAACTATTAGTTTCTTTTATCCGTACGATGTAAATAATTTAGGTTTTAGAAACATTTAATAAAATAGTTTTCTTTGTTTAGCCTAGCAGAAGCACTCTCTGTATTTAGTTTTAAAAATAGAAACATTTGAAATTTAGGTTTGTTTGACAGCAGGTGTCTAAATGGGCACTAAAGGTAATCATTCTTGAAATTGAAAAGGACTTCACATGTCTGTATTTTCTTTAATAGTCACGAAAACAAATGCATTTCGTTTAATAACTCATCAGTACTGTAGTGATGTAAATGAAAGGTGACGTTATCACTAATCAACTGTATATAAAACTTTAACGTAGCGTCACATGACACCATTTGTTATTAATGCAAATTATTTAATTGGGGTTAAAACATTTTATGAAATAATTTTCTTTATTTAACCTAGCGGAAGCGCTATCACTGTTCATTTTGAAGAATGGGAACATTTGGAATTTGGGTTCCGTGTTGCAACTTTCATCTACATGTGCACTTAAAGGTATCATCTTGTCGAGGGGTCCCTAATTTGTTGCGCATGTATAGTACGTCTTGATCCTAGTTTCCCAACCGTTTGGCCTATATAGAACTCTCCACACCCATTACAGGTAACTACGTATAAAACATTTTGCACGTCGCATGACATGTTTTGACAAAAAAAGAATTTCTTTTTCCTTTTGAAATCGTATGACTCGACCATGTGTTGACATTTTTGCCATTTCTGCTGCATTAAGTAACCCTTAATTTTTGTTGCTCTTCCAACGTTGCACGTATATGTAAAATTAGCTTCTGTTATTAGTCGCTTTAAATTTGGAGGTTGGTGCCTGTTTTTTTTTTTTTTTTTTTTTTTTTTTTTTTTTTTATAAAAGTTGTTTTTTTTAGAGCTTTCTCATTATATCGTCATTCATTAAAATAGGTATAAAAGTAAAAAAGGATTGCCTTTGGAAGCAGAGAACATACAAAATCACGAAAATCGGAGACTCGGTTTGATTGAGTCTCTTCATATGCAACACTGCAGTTTGCGAGGCTGCATTCGCACTCTAGCGCCGGCTTAATATATGTTATTTTTTATAATGCCAAAAACCTCTGGATTTTTCGAGTTATATGTGGATACATAGGCAATAATGTACGTTTCGTCTTTCGGCTTCGTGATGATTGGTTCGTGTCTGAGATTTGTTAATGCATTTTGTATTCTTTTTTTAATTTATTGCTTTAGATAACACCGACGAATTTTATTTCATTTTTCCTTCATTGCTTTGGATATCCCCGACAGCATTTTTCACAGTCGCATTGTTTCATGTTCCATGCATTAGATAATCAGCTAATAATAATAATAATAATAATAATAATAATAATAATAAATAATTAGTGGTAATATTTATATGTACACATATCGAGAACTGGTTTAGTTAAGAAATAAAGACATTTGTTTAAATAGCTTTAGTCGTGTGATATTGTCATGATATATGTGTGCATTTTCACAAGTTACATAGTATTATTAATGTGTTTTAAATGACAAACTGGCACCAAATATTAATGATTAAATATTGTAGGTAAAGTAAATAAAAATGTCTAATAATATACTAAATGAATTTGCGTTTGAAATAAACTCAATAATGGCTAATAACTTCAAATAAAACATCGTTTCAGGGACGTGACCCGGCTGGAGTATCAAATGCATTATATCTTCAAAAGACTCACACGAATCCCACGAGTTACAGATGTTCGGAACTAATTACAAAAAAGAAAATTAGAGAAATCGATTCGATTAAAGATTCTTGAAGATCAATTGAACAAGATAAAAAAAAAAAAAAACAGCCTTAAAATTCTATAATCAATGTAACGAATGTAGCTTAGACTGACACCTGCCAGAACTCTATTGAGCAGGGTTATCATGGTCGCGTAATAAACACGTTATATTTAAGGCACACAGTGGGGACTCAAGATATGTGTCAGTATGCGAATCAATAAGTGAACATATGCTGTGCACCTACACTGTCTGACCAAAGACTGTGCTGCTAATACAAACATTATAGAATACAAAGCCCGAATAGCGAAAAGTGCTAGTTTGCGCGTGGTAATCTGGTTCTTCGCTGTTCGCACGTGAAAAATGTTAAAGTTTCCTCATAGAGCCTCATATTAGTTACTAATTTCACCTGAACCTTCAACATTACCATTCAGTGGATCAGAGATAGAGACATGTGAATACACTTCATGTCAATCAGTTCAAGATGTTTAAGGTGAATCAATAGACTCTCGAGGGAGGCAACTCTGCCAAATTTGTTTTTGTTTCCTTTCTGAACATAAGGTCTGCTCTTATAGAAAAGAACTTGCTCCCTTTGTGATCATTTGTTTTCATTTCGACCTTTGAGAAGGGGCCTGGCTTGCAGTCATTACGAAAACACGCCTATTCAAGTATATTGAAAATTTTACAACCAAAAAAAAAAAGAAGATAAAACAATATATTTTTCATATTCCTGCTCAAAACATAGATTGTGGGTACTCGTTAGAACCGCCTTGGAGAGGTGGTTCTAACGAGTATCCACAATCTATGTTTTTTTAGCAAAATAAGAAAAATAATGTATATCCCTGTAAACCCCAGTTTTACTATATAAAAGTGGGGTTTAAGTGGGGAAAGAAACTGTATGGGCGTGGTTTCGTGATGTAAGCAAATAGGAAATTTCCAAACTTGTCTCCCTTGGTTTAACCTCCAAGTGTATCGAGCCCTTAAGCTGTAACTGAAATATGTTCAACTTTGTAAGTATAAAATTAATTTTGGATGGGGGATTTACACACAAGTATTCTCACGCAAAACTTTTCTATCGCTTTATTAAATTAAATCGGATTTGATATTGAAAACTTGCGATTTCTAAATAGTTATTTAGATGTATAATCCGTTGAATTAAATTTGATTTTCATTGGACTCTTTTGTGTCTGCGGTATTCTATAATTCAAATTATTATCTTCACGCTTCGCCTTGACAGTTTATTAATTTTTCACATGATTTGAAAATATATTTCAAGTGTTGTTCATTTCTCTGACTTGGTGCGTTCGCATGATTGACAGCGTAAAATGAATGGACTGAAGCCACAGAATTGACGCCGGTATTGTGGTACAAAGGACAACAAGATAACCTGTTGAGATAATAGGCAAACAAACAGCAGGATGCCAGAAAGGTTAGGTAAAGATTGAAAAAGAGAAAGTCAAACGGAAAATAGTTGTTCATATAAAATAGCATGTTACTTTATCATCTAAAACCCGCTCTACTGTTATATGACAAAGAAAACATGATGGGCAGATTTAAACGAGGTGCTTGTAATATCCAAGACAGGAGGGCGTGTGTGATCTCTGTACATGCTTATCATGATTTTCTGCTGTTCTCAGATGAAAATAAAATCAGCTTTCCCCGCATTGCACTCGCTTTTAGTGAATGCAAATACAGAATGGTTAGTGCACATAAAACATACCTGATATTATCAAAGTGGAATTTAAACAGAATAATTGCGGTCAGATCTGACTCTGTATTTATACAAATTAATAAAAACTACTGATTGTAATCACAGGTGGCTTTACATACTAAGATACTCTACAAGTAGCACATATTTTTTTTTAAGAGACACAAATGTAACCACATCTAAAGATGACCATGATCAATGAAAAACATATTGAGGTGAAGCATATTTTATTAAGAACTTTATTTTCAATTCAATAATACAACAACTATCACAGAATAATCCTTGCCATGTCCCAACTGGCAAGAGAATGGTACAATATGGGACGCGTAATGCGAACAGGTTTCTTCGGGCATATGCGCACAGCAAAGGCCCAGATCAACCTGCGCATCCGCGCAGTCTTATCAGGACCTTCGCTGTCCGCTAACAGAATTATTGGATACTATAAAATGTATGAATGGAGAGCAAAGGCCCGGATGATACTTTGCGCGTGCGCAGGATGATTTGATTATGCTTTTTTTGGCGCATACTTGAAACACGTTCTTGCTTGACGCGGTCCATTTAATTACTTATAGCCAATGACCTTGTTATATGTTTTCCAACTGCGAAGGTCTGCACCTGATACGACACTGAAAAAAAAATCCTACTGATGGTTCTAAACAAATTAGTGATCGGCGGAAACTGCTTAGTGTATACAGTATAACCTCAATGGCTCGAACACGGATGGCTCGTTTACCGTGGATGATTCGAACTCTTTTTTCAGTCCCTACAAAATTCTTCCTATAGCTCAAGAAAACAAACGGTTAATGATTTTTTCTTAATTTATCATGGAATTGTATGTTGTGTGTACTCATTAGAATCGCCTCATCGAGGCGATTCTAATGAGTACACACAACATACAATCATTGAGTAGAAAATCGAAAAGATTTCCATAAATTATCGATATTTGTTTCCTGAACTGGTGCCATGATTAACCCTCAGCGACTCGAACGACCCATGTTTGGAACGAATTTCCATGATCCTAAAGATGTTCGAGCCATTGAGGTTCGACTGTTCTTTTACTAGCATGTCAGTACACAAAAAGCGTGCTATAAATAACCAGATACAAAAACGTATTCCTCTGTATTTTAAGTTAATGTAGTCAATAAATATAGGTCTATTCTGAGACCACATATTTAAAAATATTATAAAATCCGCGAAATAAATAAATAGAAAATAAACACAAAATAAATAAATAAATAAATAAAAATAAAACAAAAGATAATTATTATAACAACAAGAAGTGTCAATAAGCAGCGCTAATTAGATACTCCCGCAAGACATGAAGCAGAAACCAAAATGTAACGGACGGACATACGGATGGACAAAGTAAAAACAGAAAACCCTCCCCCCACCCCCACCCCCCGACACACAAACATAATTTGATGGGTTGTGATAATAATAATAATAATAATAATAACATAGTTTGAGGGGTATTGATACGGAATAATTATAATAATAATTATAATAATAATTTTAGTAAACGGTAGATTTACCAAAACATTTAAATATTCCATTTCAATATAACATTTCTGGCTGGTGATAGATAGGCTGGCTGGCTTAATAGTAAGTGCTCTCCACTTGCAAGCAGAAGGTCTTTGGTTCGAATCCTGCTCGCGTCAAGAAATTTTCAGATCATTAGTACACCGAGCTAATACTCGACGTATACTATACTGAGTATAAAGTGGACAAGAAGGAGCTTGGTGACAGACAGCGTCAACAAATATATATATATATATATACGTGATCCATGAAAGCAAAACTGTTCAAATTTATATGTATAACATATAAGGTTGGCACAATTAATCGGATAATCGATTAATTGATCGATAAATTCAACAAAAATGACAATCATTACTAATTTGAGTATAATCGATCATTTGATTTCTGTGTCGGTTACTTTACCGTATTTACCCTTAGTATTCAGACATCTAAACTTCCTACCATACTTTATCTAAAATTTGAACAAGTACAAATTTACTACCCATTGTTGTGTCTAAAAATAGCTGAATGAGTGGCAAACAGTTAGACCCTGATGAGACGCCGCAAAACGTAGATCTACACTGCTCAGGCCTGTCTGGCCAAATATGTCGGTAAAGTATATCATGCTCAGACAGACAGGCAAAATTATGGCCAAATCTTCAGATTACTTATCACAATGGCATCACAATTGATTACAATGGCAGGACTGATAATCGATTATCTTTTCAGGTCTGATTAGCCAGCTCTTATAACATATTCGTCGCTGCCCCCACGTGCTTCGGGTGCCTGCTAGCGTTAAAATCTTCACAACAAGAACTTTTGATAGCGTATAGCTCCATGTGTCTCACGTGCCCAGCTACGTTAAAATCTACTTCGAAGTCGAAACGATTTCATTGAAAGCCCAAAACACTTCTCTTCACAACAGAATCAGCCACAGTGAACATGCACAGTAGTTAACGTATTGAAACATCAGATAAATGAAATATGGATCAGTTACAAATGAAAACATAAACATGTACATACATTTGTATTCAAATTATTTAAGTTGCATAAACTAAACGAAGTAAATTTTATTTGTTTACTAAAATAATAGAAGTTAGCTAGTTATTTATTCAGTGAAAAGGCTTGCTCTCTCGTACATTACGAAAACACGCCTATTCAAATACACTGAAAATTCTACCACCAAAATATGACAAATCTTCAGATAAAAAATTCTGATATTTTTCATATTTTTGCATAAAACATAGATTGTGGGTACTCGTTAGAACCGCCTCGCCGAGGCGGTTCTAACGAGTACCCACAATCTATGTTTTTGAGCAGAAATAAGAAAAATAATGCATACACCTGTAAACCCCAGTTTTACTATTTAAAAGTGGGGTTTAAGGGGGTCAAAATATTACAGGTATGTTTTCGTGATGAGAATATTTGCAGACAGTAACTTACTGGCACCCTAATTATTTGGGCATAATACTCCTATATGCCCAGGTATTCACTATATTTAAGTGGAACATGGGAGTCTTGATTAGATAAACCTTTTAAGTTAATGTTGGCATCTCATACATATTCACGTGGAAACAATGCCGTCATTAATTCTGATGAATAACATGTTTGAAACTGAAATTTCATTTAAATCTGACCGAAGGAGTGTGCACAAATATATAGACTCCTGTTAAGACTTTAACGCAAATATGGTTTAACATACAATTTATATGCTTTTGCAATGCAAATGTAAGGTTCAACTTTTAATATTAATTTCGATTCACTTTTTTGAAGTTATTTTATTCATAATTACATTTTGAAATGTAATAATTATCCATATATTTGTTTCCAGCTTATTTTTATTTTATTCTATACTTTATCTTAATCTTAATCTTGCATTTTTTACATTTTAGCATTTAATTAAATCGGTTTTAATCACAGAGCGCTTAGAGTATTTATTAGAAATAGAATTTCTCTCAACTCAACCATAGGCTACGAGGCGCGAGCTTTATGGCACGTAACATTACTGTTCATATTATGTTAATATACCTATGTGAACTGTATACTTCTAATGAATCTAAGGTCAACATACCAAAATCGTATTTCGGAAAATCATGAAGACAAAATTAGGAATGCTCAGACAGCAGGCATAGACCAATAAACAGGGTGTAATCAGGCGTCCATGGAAAGTAAAACACTACTTGGTAAGCATGCTTCGCCTATCAGGCTTATCAGCCTGAACAAAAATTTAGGAAAGTACAGAAAAAAAGTAATGTCCAGGGTTTAGAAAGTCTGTTTATTGCTTGGTTGTGGCTAAATATAAGTCTGGAAACAGACACATTGTAGGGATTGACAAGGTTTAGGTGCGTCAGAAATTGCTCAGGATGAGACACAGTGTTCAAGCGTAAAGCATATATTTTTCAACAGAAATATATATTGTGAGAACTCGTTAGAAGAGTCTATGAAAAGCGCTTCTAATGAATACCGACAACTCCTCATTTGGTGTTCTTGCTAAGAAATATACAAAAATACAAGTGCAGATACCCAGGAAATGCTCATAGTTCACATAGTCATGTTAAGAAATGAATCATTGGACATCGTAGATTTTAGACCTCACTAGGACGGAGTCCACCACTTACTGTAATATATTCTAAACAGCACGAAAACAAGCCTATACAATTTTGACCCCTTCAACCCCATTTTTATATAGGGGTATTCATTATTTTTCTTATTTCTGCACAAAAAACAGAGATTGTGGGTACTCGGCGAGGCGATTCTAACGAATACCAACAATCTATATTTTGAGCAGAAATATGAAAAATATCAGATTTTTTATCTGAAAACTTTCAATTTTTTGGTAATAAAATTCGAGTATGTCCGCGAACGCTTTGCTACTGAACGCAGCCTTGTCTACACACATGTGGAGAAAGGTTAGAGTTCGCTTAAATTCTTCAGCATCACATAATATGTTAGCTGGTATATGGTTCCATCGGACATGCACAGTGGACGCTTTGATGATAACCAAGCATTCGAGGTTTCTTCAGCTGGACAGTGAAGATTCTGCTTAGATACGCAGATGCGCAGGCTGAAGGGAGTTTTCACTTCGTGCACATATCGAAGGTTTTTTCTCAAGATTCAGCTCACACGCTGAGCAGGATGGACAAGTTTGATGATTGCACATTAATACCGTTATCCCCAAGCGTCTGAGGAAACAGCGTCGTTCCAGTTCAGACGCCGCAAAACCGGTCTATATGTCACAGGTATGAAACTCGTTAAAAATAAGACTTTAAGAATTTGACTCTATCTAGTTTGATTTTCCCCGGTCTCATCCATCACTTTGTGCACATGGGTGCACGGTATGTTATTTTCTCCCTTCTCCACTCAGTCCTTTTAATAACGGTACCTAGTTTGTAAATCTTGAAATATTAATATGGCATGGCCATAGGGCAAGTCCCTAGAAATGATCATTTGCATGGCTCAATGCATCCACGATCTAGCTGTAAGTTAGTTAAGTTCTACATTTCACTTCTATGTCATGTAGCTGCTGCTGAAAATATAGTTTATATATCTTTTTTTTTTTCAGGTAAGTATTTTTTCATTAGCTGGGCCCGGTTGTTCTAAGCGTCGTTAGCTTAAAGAGCTCGTTAAGGGTCATTTCGTTAACTGTTTGAGCGGATTCAATACACAATATGCTGATATTTTTTGCTGAAAAAAAAAATGTGTGTACTTTTTGCACTGCAAAAGCTACGCACATTTTTTCAGCAAAATATTTGAGCATATTTGTGTATCACCCGATGTAAATTTTAACGAATTGTTAACTAACGATATCGTTACTTTTGAACAACTGGGCCCTGATATTTAGCTATTGTGATATTTCGATAATTTGCTATTTTAGAAATACTGAAATTATAAATTTAACATTAGCAATATTCAGAATCTTAAGAAAATGACTTCAACCATATCAGCTAACTTCAAAAACCAGAGCCCACCTATCATCTCCTGCAGTTATTCGTCTCCCATTGCACCTAAAATTTTCAGTTACAGAAACGTGCTGCAAGGTCTAAATACTGAGAACATTACTCGGAACCACTTAACGTGTTCCTGTAAAGCCTCGGAGTTATGCTACAATTCAGCCGGTCACACCATAACAGGAGACCTCAATATAGTCAGGAATAGCAAATCTCCAAAGGCCCTAAATACAGGGAACCAAAGTCTTGTACTTGAAAACAGAATTCCAAATTAATTTTGGATTCTGTTGAAGAGTATGCACGACGCTGTGCCAAGAAAGAGGACGTGGAGGTTGATACCCTGTCTGAATGAGTTAAATCGGTAATGTCCTTGATAAACAGACGTGGCTCAGTACTCAGCAGAACCATGTCTCGCCGACATGAATCGGTGTTTGATGCTCCAGATGTTGCTGTTGAGTTAGCTGAAATCCATGAAAAGTTTGTCGTTGTTCCAGCTGACTAGACATCTAACAACATTGTGTTTGTTTGCAAAACACACTATACAAACTGCTTAATGGAAGAGCTTGGTATGAGTACCATGAATGGAACCCCTATATATAATCTTACTGCTGTGTCCAAGGAAGAAATTCTACAAAACCACCATTCGGTAATTCTGACATTTGGAATTTCCCTCCGAGAGGAAGATAGTGAACTTCCCAAATTGTACCAGATTCTTTAACTTCACAAGAATCCTTACAAGCGGATTCGGCTAAGTGCTCAACCAATCCTCTTTCTCAGATTCTAACACGGATCCTAACCGCAGTTAAAGAAGGCCTTCAGAAGTATTGTGACACTGCATATGCCAGGAGTAGTGTTAATCAGATGTGGATCCTGAAAACTCCAAAGAGCTTTTAGAAAACCTAAAGGCACAACCTCTCATTCTGTCAACAGTATAAAGTCTTTCGATTTCTATACTCTTTACACAACTATTCCTCATGATAAATTGAAATTTAAATTAAAGGAAATTATCAGCCAGTGTTTCTTCCATAAGAATGGTAACCGTCGCTTTCAGTATGTTGTCATTGGCTACAAAGACATACTTCGTTCGGGATCACTCTGATGCATCACAAAAATACTCAGATGCAGATGTCATAAAGATGCTGGAATATCTAATCGACAATTTTTTGTGGAGTTCTGCGGACTGATATTTCAGCAAACAATCGGCATACCGATGGGTACTAACTGTGCACCGTTGCTTGCCGACTTGTTTTTATACTCGTACAAAGTTTCCTCAAAGCAGGCAAGAAACATCTTGCACAACAATTCAGTTTCACCTACAGATATATAGATGATGTATTGTCTCTGAAAAAAAAAAAAACTTTGCAGAGTATTTGGAATTCATCTACCCACGTGGGCTTGAAATAAAGGAAACAACGGAGACTGCAGCCTCCTCCTCATACTTGGATTGTTATCTTACTAGGCTTTACGACAAACGGAATGACTTCCCATTGTTAACTTTCCATTCATGAGCAGTAATAACCCTTCTGCACCAGCATACGGCGTTTACGTTGCACAGTTATTCCGTTATGCAAGAGCCTGTTCAAATTATCAGGATTTCACGGAGCGTGGGAAAGTGCTTACTACAATGTTGTTGAGCTAGGGGTATCAAAAAACCAAACTGGTAGCAACACTTAAGAAGTTCCATGGGAGACATTATGATCTGGTCAATCCCTGCAATGTAGCAGTTTCCAGAATTGTTTCTGATGTTTTTGCCATTGACGATCCATAAGTAGACTTCCGAAATCCCGGTCATACGCTTCTACCTACATTTCCTTCGTCCAGGCCTATGGACATGGTGGGCGAAGCTTGCTAACCAAGTAATGCTTACTATCCGCGGGTGCCTGATTTCACCCTTTATTCCAGGGTCCATGTCTGTTGGTCTGAACACTCAGATCCGTCATTCGTTTACGGATTTATGAGTTTGGATTAGGGCTCGGGTACCGTGGCCGCAAATACTTTTAGCATTCATTTATAAATCCGTACAGTCTTCATTAATATTTCTTTATGGTGCTGTTTTATCTGTATTATTTTGTATAACTTTAGACATATTTGATATCAGGGCATTTAATTAGTGAAGTTCTACACTTAACTACTGTGTCATGTATAGTTGACTCTCGTTATCTCGAACTCGCTTATCTCGAATAACCGCTTATCTCGAAGTGATAATCTGGTCCCTGCTTAAACATGAAAATCTAAGACAGGTAACAAAATATTGTGGAAAAGAGGAGAAATTGCTCCTAAGGAGCAATTTCGCCTCTTTTCCACAATATTTTCAATATATCTCTAACTTAGGAGTCAAATTACATACTCGTATACATTTGTAAAATGTTGCTGTTCGATTCATTTTTTACTAAATTCTGCAAATCTGATATGTCGATGTAAGGATATCTCGAAGTATTTCAGAGAGTGCCTTGGAATTCGAGATAACGAGAGTCGACTGTTAAAAATATATTTATATATATATATTTCCAGAATGTTCCGGTACCATCAATATTTAAGTTTCCATCTTCCATTTGGTGTATTGTTGTAATAATATGCTGACCGGGTGAGCTCCCGACGCCGGTGACATACACACTGTGGACTTATCCAACAGTTTTTAGAGCCATAAACAGGTTACGTAGTAAACATTACGAAAACACGCCTATTCAAATACACAGAAAAAATCATCTCCAAAAACTGAAAATTTTCAGATAAAAATCTCCGATATTTTTCTTATTTCTGCTCAAAACATAGATTGTGGGTACTCGTTAGAACCGCCTCGCTAAGGCGGTTCTAACGAGTACCCACAATCTGTGTTTTGAGCAGAAATATAAAAAAATAAAGTCTACCCCTGTAAACCCCAGTTTTACTATATAAAAGTGGGGTTTAAGGGGGTCAAAATTATATAGGTATGTTTTCGTGATGAATGACCTTGTTCTTATTTAAGGATAAGTAAGGAATTAAGGTGACCCAATATTTACGATATATACGATTTAGTTTGGACCGGATCTGCTCTGTACAGTTTCTGGATGAAAACTATCAAATACAAATAATGCAGCACAAAAAGAACACAGGAAAAAGAGGCCTTTTGCCATAAGCAAACAGCGGAAGCTTTTGCCATACTGATCAGTGTCTTTCCTGCTCGCCGATATATTGTACAATTCCCAATGTTTCTGTCAGCGTGCAATGAAGGCACGCGTCAGTCTGAGTAAATGCACTGGCTGATCTGGGCTTTCGCTGCTCTCCTATGGCATACGACTTTATCATGCGGCGTTTATCAAATTAATCCTTAGGAAAACCAAAATGTGACAAAATATGAATAGCGAGCCTTTAAAGTTGACAACATTTGAGATGGTAGATAAAATGCTGGCCATCAACAAGTAATAAAATGGAATTTCAAACTTGTGTGCGTCTATGGATGAGATTAACTTAAATATGGTACGAAATAAATATAACAAAGAGTCTTGTCACACATCAAGGTGTAAATGTCAGAAACAGATTTTATTGTTCGTATTGATTGTTCGATAGCTTATGTGTCTGACAGTTCCCAATGTCCAAAGTGTGAATCATATACGGTCGTGTTTCCACTTAATTGTGTGTTTTCCTATTTTATTATATGTAGTTAGTTTCAACTAAGCTGGCCGGCCAGGCGGTGGGTTCAAATTACATTACGTTCACACGCCTGTGTAATGCAGAGCCCACTATTTTCTCCTAATATACAGAGAAAACAGGGTTGTCAAGAAAACATTATTAGGACAAATTTCAGAAATTTCCCCTTTTTTAACATGACCTCAATTAATTTATTTTTTTATTTTCTATTCCTGTCATCTTGATTTATTATATAGCTATAAATAATGAACAGTTGAAATGTGCCGTTAAAAATTCGGGAAGAAAGCGTGCAGATATCACTCGATATCGGTACGCTTTCTTGATATTGCACGCTTGTTCGGATGCCTTCGAATGGTACCGTTACCAGGCGTTTCTTTTAATGACGTCTTAGGGTGATGACGTTACGCTAAAATTTGTTATGCATTTGTGCAGGCTCTTAAATTTAGATAACGATAATACCTATTAGAGTCTACAACTGAAAATGACATACAATAATTGTAGCTTTGTAATAAAAAAGTTATTGTACTGATATTGGCCCCGCGTTGGGATATAAAAGACCGCTCGCAAGCTCGCTTCCTCTTATAAAATACAAGGACAATAATATAGGGTTATTGCACTGATATTGGTGAATATTGTCCCGAGTTGGTATATCAAAGGACGCGAGCTTGCGAGCGTCCGTAGACATCCCAACGAGGGACAATATTCATCAATATCAGTGCAATAACCTTTTTATTATATAGCTATAAATATTGTTCTCTCGTTTTGCTTCTCATTCTGTATTTTTGTGTAATTTGACGCTGTAAATAGCCCTTTCTGTAACAGTGAAAAACTGATATCAGAATATGATATCATTTTCTCACTAGTGCAATATCAACATGATACTATTTTTGCACTGTTGCTGTTTTGCAGCAAACCTAGCCGTAAAAACAGAATTATCTGAACAAAAATCAGTTGTTTTGCTTCACTTGCGACTTTCAAACTAACTTTAAGAATAATTTATATTATGTTTTGGTCCAGTACGACGTCATATTTCATGACGCCAAGTGAAAATGACGTCAGCAATTTTGATGTCATACAACGCCAACCTTCCACAATGGTAATAAAGTTTGAGATTTGTCAGTGTTCGACAAACAAGCATTACTGATCTAAAGAAAGCGTGCAATTTTGATATTGCGTGCTAGTATTGAGAAATATTGGCATCTTTGTTCCTCGGATTTTATCGTTCATTTCTAATCATTTAATATTTATAGCTATATAATAATCGCCAATACCAAAGCTTTTTCTCCTTTATTCATGTTATATAGGAGAACTATTACAGCTTTTTTATCTCTAGACAGAAGGGAAAAATATATCGCCTATTTCTCTTGTGCATGCTCAGGAGAAGTGCCTCCCCAGCGCACTCACAACATTGTAACAACGTCAATTCAAGGTCGATTCATCTTGTGCGTGAGACAGGTACGCTCAACGGAAGACTCAGGTCAGCCTGGGCATCCACACAGTCGATCAGCATCTCCGTTTTCTGCATGAAGAACGTTTGTATCTTCGGCTATCAAAGTGAGCCCAGTGAAAATTCTGATGAGACTGTTAGAATGCGCAATCTGATATGAATCGTCATTCGGCTCACATGTCTGAGGGTACGCTTTCTGACGTTGAGGCTAATATGATGTGCAGAAATAAGAAATCCAATGCATTATTGCCCAGGGCCTAGTTGTTCAAAGCATCGTTTACTTAACGAGCTCGCAAGTGGTCAAAATGTTAACCGTTCTAATAAGAATAATATCCAATTCACAGGTATTTTTACTGAAAAAAATGTGAGTAGCTTTTGCAAATGCAAAAACTACTCACATTTTTTTCAGCAAAAATATTAGTGTTATGCCATAGTTAGCGATCAAAGTTTTAACGATACGTTCACTAACGACATCGTTAGTTTTGAACAACTGGGCCTAGACATATACATTTCGCATAGGTGTGTTACCGTAATGGTTTTTGACCTCTCAAGGCGGAACCAGTACGATTTAACTTCCTTAAACAAAATATCTGAACTGATCGAGTTAAGAACCAAATATTTACACGAAAATAGTAATTTGATTTCTCATGGATAATTGACCGAACTTCTCTGTTGCCCTGAATGCAGTGTTTGGTAGTTTTTCTAGTGATTCATGGGTCATGGACTAAAAAAAATTAACGAGCATGGCGGGTGGGTCCCATACGCATATATATTATTCTTAAGTAAAGAGTTTCAAAATTTATGCCTGTTTCTGAGGTTGCTATTTGTTTGCCTGCTGTGATGCCGGAATTGGTCAAAATGTATCATTTAGGCAACTTTGCTGTAGATATTAACGAAATTATATATTTTTAGGGGGTGGGGTGCTTTAAATATGAAATTCGAAAGTCATTTCCCTAACACCTGAAGATCTGTGTAGGTCACTTTGAAGAAGCGGATATTCATTACATGGAACATAACCTAAGATTTTCTTTCTTGTTTTGAAGATTTTAGAGAGGCGGCTGTCAGGCAAGTACCAAGTACTGACCATTTGAATTTAAACAACAACAACAAAGGGCCCGAAATGTAAACTACACTATAGTGAAGTATGAGAGATTTTTACGGTCGTTACACGACACTAACATTAATTGCAGTGACGATTAATAGATTGAGAGCAATAAACACATTCACAAAACTGAAAACAGCAAAGAACTTAACCCTTATCATGCTGAATAAATTAAGATGTCCCGCCCACTTCTACATTTCAGCCAATCAGATAACTTTATTCAGGTTGTTGATACAATCTCACATACATAATTACAAACAGTGTAGATCCAGATCGGTTGGCTTCTGCAGAAGCCAACTGATCTAGATCTACACTGTTTGCAAAGTCAGGGCATATCCGGGTTCAGCAGGACTAGGGTTAATTAAAACCTTTTTTTCTCTTTTCTTTCGGTGTCTTAAAAAATGATGTGTTTCTTGGCTGTGTCTTTTCTTGACTACCTATATTTAATATTTTGCGTGTATGTATTATAATGACTATATTTTAATCTATTCAAAGTGTACCGAATGAACGTGATCACCGAAAATTGCAGAATGCATGAAAATATGCATACATAATTTTACAAGTTTATTTGCCCGATGCTACTACCAAATCAAATGACTGTTTATAATTTTGTAGTACATTCAAATGCTTGCATACCGAATTGCTATTAATAGTCGGATATGTTAACTCCTTGCCTTATAATAGTCGGATATGTTACGCAGCCAGCATTCTTTATAAATCAATAGCGGGTCGTTATCGGCCCGTCAGCTATCCTGACGGGCCGATAACGGCCCGCTATAGATTTATAAAGAATGATTACTGGGTAACTCCTTGCCTTTCTTGTCCTTAAACTTCAGAAAATCCTTTTACTACATCTTGATGTATCTACAATCTGCATGATGAGTAGCAAACAGTGTAAACCTTGACCAGACACCGCGTGATGTTTGCTCAGGTCTGTCTGTTATTTAAAATAAATACTGTGTGTTTTCTCCACCTGCGGACGATAAAGCTTGCGGGTTTTATTAGATCATGTCAAAGTGTCTGTATGGTGCTAGATGTGGGTCGGAGATAACGTTCTATACCTATTGATAATAATTTATTCTTTTTTGATACAATATATTAAGTATATTCAATATCATATTTCTCCTGTACATCGCAAAACAATTCAGTACCTGATGAACTCTGAGAAAAAGCATAGAAACTGGTGTATAATTTCTAATGTTCCCGACGAAAGGACGGGTAAAGGAACTATTTGTACTGTATTAATCCGTTATATTTAGGTATAAAAAGTTTAAAAATGCCTGTTATATTTTATGATAAAAGTATTGTGTATTTTTTTATTTTTTATTTTTTGTTTTGTTTTTATTTTAGATATCCCTAACCCATCCCCATCTCCAGCCCCCGTAAATGACCTTGCATTTACTTAAGAACCCTCATGAATATTTTTTTCCGCGGTACAAATTGGCTGTAAACTATACGGATATTACAAGCATGGACAAGACGAAGGCAGGTTGCTTTGTTCAATCTTTGTGTTTTTCATATTGTTAAAACAGGCAGAGAAAATTAATATTACGTTCATGCAAAATGTTTGAAAATAACCAAACAGTAAATAAAGTGTCCAGGAAGTGCCACAATTACAGAACATAGCTTACTAATGGACCAAGAAAAAAGCAAACCAACTATGACGGACTTTTTACAGTGAACCCTCGTTACAGCGACAGCATTTGTTCTCAAAAACATTGCCATTGAAATGAATTCGCTGTTGTACAGAATACTTAATGAGCAGATTGATATATAAGAAAGGTCTTGTGTTGTTCTTATTTCCTCAAGGAACATATGTTTTGGATATTTGTTAGAATCGCCTCACTGAGGCGGGGTACATGTATTATGGTTTCACAATGGACATCCGTGTGTTTGTCCGTCCGTCCGTCAGTCGTACGTCCGTCCATCCGTATTTCGTTTCCGGATGATAACTTGAGTAAACATCGGTGGATTTTCACTAAACTTGCTACGTGCATTGATATTTTAGAGATCTGGATTAGGATTGCTAATGGGCAAATTTCGTCAAATTTTGACGGAGTTATCTGTTCATCTGTTCGAGACTCGACCATATTTTCGTTTCCGGATGATAACTTGAGTAAATGCCAAGAGATTTCAACCAAACTTGGTACAGGCATTGATATAAAGGAGATCTGATTTGGATTGCTAATGGGCAAAGTTCGTCAATATCTGACAGAGTTATCTGCCCGCGATACATTAATGGCAGGGTATGATAGTCTAACGTTTTTATTGTTACCTCTAAAGCGAAGGTTTCGTGACAGTCAAACTGTCATTATAGCGAAATTTGTCGTTGTATCGAGTGTCGGTATAAAGAGGGTTGTCTGTATATACATAACAAAAACAACGAAAAGCAAAGTACCTAGCTATCTTTAGCCAGCGAGTTGCTCACAATGCTAGACATGATACATGTAATATTATATGCAGATATAAATAACAATAAAATCATGTTAATAAAAAAATAACTTAGACGAACATTTTACCGTAAATTAACTCTTACCCTGCTGAATAAATTAAGATGTCACGCTCACTTCTAATTTTCAGCGATACAAATTCACATACTTAATGAGAAACAGTGCAGATCAAGATCAGTTGCCTTCTTTAGAAGTCAACTGATCTGGCTCTACACTATTTGAAAAGGCATATCCTAATTCAGCAAGACAAGGGCTAATTAACATGTAAGGTAAATACCTGATAAGAAAGTTCATACACAGAAAAAAGTAGATAATAATTCAGATTACTAGAGCAACAAGACATTGGCACAAAATCCGTCGCTGGAATGTGTGTCATCCTCAAATAATTAAGTTCTAAGTTCAAAGCAACATGACGTAGTTTGTCTAATATAAGTCTGTCTTTGTGCAAGTCTAACTGCAAGCATATGTTACATGTAGGTATATATGTAGATAAGCATACAGGAAGGAAAATAGGTAGGTAGGCAGGTAGAAATGTATGTATGTATGTATGTATGTATGTATGTATGTATGTATGTATGTATGTATGAACGTATGTATGTACAGTCGAACCTCGATGGCTCGAACACCGATGGCTCGTTTACCATGGCTAATTCGAACTCGTTTTTGAGTCCCTATGAAATTCTTCCAACAGCTCGAGAAAACAAATATTTAAGGATTTTTTTTTATTTATCGTAAAATTGTATGTTGTGTGTACTCATTAGAATCGCCTCATCGAGGCGATTCTAATGAGTACACTCAACATACAATCACTGTGTAGAAAATCGAAAAGATTTTCCTAAATTATCGCTATTTGCTTCCTGAACTGGTGCCATGATTAACCCTCAGTGGCTCGAACTACCCATGTCTCGAACGAATTTCCATGGTCCCAAAGATGTTCGAGCCATTGAGGTCCGACTGTATGTATCTGAATGTGATGTGTTTGTGTGTGTGAGATTGTGTGTTGCAAACATCGAAGCTATCCATGTGCGCAGAATTCAATTTCAGGGTGCTTTGTTATGTATACGGTTTGTCTGGAAACACAAATCGAGCATCACTTGGTTAATTGATATATATCTTGAATTTCAAGTACACTTCTAAAGAGGCCAATCAAGTAATTTAGATGACAATGTAAGTTATTTTATTACATTTCATCCATAGTAGTTTGATGCATTTTTCTTTAGCGGATAACAGAGGTAAGGATGATATGTTGGCATGTCTGAGCTTCGGTACAGTATTTCCTACAAGATGTTTTTGTACGCCCACTGAAGACCGATCCACCTGCGCATCCACACATTCTTCTAAGCGTAACCTCTACCGTCCGTCTTAAAGAAATCATAGGTGTTTGGCTGGCCATGGAACCGGAGTAATGACTTTGATCAGCCTGCGCATGTGAGTCATTACTTGGCGGACATATAATCTTAGAGGAAATGGTGTGGCCCGGCTCATGCTATTGAAAGCCCCGCAAAGGTACTTGCATAGTCTGTTCATCGTAGTTAGTGTGGGTGTGAAAACCGATACTCAGCTGTTACCTTATTAGGCTAATCGGAACGGATCTGTTGAGAAGGCTTTCCCCATCGGGAACACCACAATTATACAATAGGAATTTCCAAACGAAAACAAAACTCAATAAAATTAATATAAACGTACGATAATAAAAAAAACTATAAATATACCGACCCAAAAAAGATTTGCAATACTTGTACTTCTGAAAAGCATGGAAAAGCAAGAGTCATACATTATTTGTTTCTGCTGCAATAAAATCTTATCTGCACGTGTTGGTTCACAATTTCTTGCTGTATACTGAGGAATCAACAATTCGATTTACATGCAAGTTTTACACACTAGACCAGTTTTACAATCGTAAGGTATAAGTCTTCGTTTCTTTTGCCATTTAGTAGTGTTGCCTATATTTTTGGGTAGATACATATAAATGCATTGACTTTCGGTATTCGAACTGTGTCTCCTTCTCATTTTGTCCTGAAATGAATGATGTGTCTAAAAAACGGAGGGGTAAGTGGTAAACAGGAAAGACGGTCACCCCGATCAGGCTCGGCGTTTTGTGATCTGCTAAGACCCATCTGTCATAGTATATTTAGAGTAATTGCGGTACTAGGACACGAAAACAAAGAAAAAACGGTATCCAGTAACTATACCAACAGTTAATTAGGATGAAAGTACCCAATAGTCACGTATCTCATCACTAAAGTTAGTATTCATTTCTTTTCACTTACGAAGAATGTAGGGCTCTAACATCTCTTTTGATGGACCGTCACCTTTAGCCTGTCCCATTAATTTACCACTTAACCGCCATCTGTTTAACCCTTAAAATACCCGTATAAATCAAAATTATAGCAGACGACAGTGTGTTTTTGTATTATTTTCAAAGAAAATCATGCTTGACATTTCATGTGAATCGTCTACCGATCAGACGATTCTCATGAAATATCAAGCCTGATTTTCGCTACAAAATAAAATAATATTTCAAAATGTCGTCTGCTGCAGTTGTGATTGGCGCTTTAAGGGTTTAATTATTCAAACTGTATCAGTGTATAAGAAACCAGATACCGTTGTAAGAAAGAACACTCGATTCTTTCACAGTTACTTGTTTATTCGATGAACAGATACAAATTGCAGGTGCCATTAACAGTTTTACTTGTTTGTCATGAGAATTTTTGGGAAAGACAAGTAGAAAGGGACTTCCTTTCATATGATGCGCAGTATGTCAGAAATGGCTAGATCGGTCTTCACACTCGTTTTAACAGAAAAAATGCATTGCATTATACGCATCTATGCGGAAATTTATACAGTCGAACTTCGATGGCTCGAACACCGATGGCTCGTTTACCATGGCTAATTCGAACTCATTTTTGAGTCCCTACGAAGTTCTTCCGATAGCTCAAGAAAAGAAATATTTAGGGAAATTTTCTTATTTTATCGTGAAATTGTATGTTGAGTGTACTCATTAGAATCGCCTCATCGGGCCGATTCTAATGAGTACACTCAACATACAATTATTGTGTAGAAAATCGAAAAAGAAAATCCCTAAATTATCACCATTTGCTTCCTGACTTAGCACCGTAATTAACCCTCAGTGGCTCGAACTACCCATGTCTCGAACACATTTCCATGGTCCCAAAGATGTTCGAGCCATCGAAGTTCGACTGTACTTAATTTATACTTCTAAACCAAACATACAATGCCACAGTCACGAAATACAGCCCTCACGAAACACCAAAAGAAGAAGAGACGAGAAAGAGAAAGAAACAATGACAAAACAAACGCAAGACATAAAACCAACCCGGGGGTGGGGGCATTCACTATCAAAATGGGCAGGGGTGTGCTGCCAGGAGCCCGGGACCACTACCCCTTTTCCAGACACGATTGAGATCCCTTTCCAGACAAAAGTAAGACGAACATACACCCCATTGTACACAAACAAATAATATGCTCATTTGCTCAGTCAGTTAACTTAACAAGGATTTACTTACATATTATCAATATTAAGTATACCAAGAATCACACAATATCAAGGTTAACTAATGTATTTTCAAACAACAGTTTCCTTAATGGGATGTCATTTAAACTATGCCCCGAACTTGCCTCATAAGTATCCTTTATCTGCTTTCTAAGTCGCTTTGCAACGCTTTTTCTCTCATTAACAGTGCCATCTTTCAGTCCTGTTCTCTTCTTTTTTAAATTGTATTTTTGTTTGTTTATGGGGTCGTTTTTAGACATACTACATATCATCGAAAGTAAAACTCCTGGGTAAGGTAGTTTACCACACCTTTCCAGACAGACATCAACCCCTTTACAGACAGGAATATTTGAATCCCTTCCAAGATATTTTACAATGAAACACACCGCGTTCCAGAAAGACTAAAAATAAGACCCCTTTTGTCTGCTTTGAAGGCTCATTAGGAGCGCCTCACGGAATGACAAAAAATAGATTCTTCGTTTTGTCTAATTGTCTTCTTTAGTACTAATCTTACAGCGAATAAGAGCTAGAACCTCGTCCCTAGTAGTAAATTCTTTTGACAGAAAATATTTATGGACATTTTAGGGATTTTTTTTCTTGTTTTATCATGGAATGTACGTTGTGTGTACTCGTAGTCTAATGAGTACACTCAACACACCTTTATTATATATAAGATCCAAATGACATCCTTTACATTACGAAAAAATGCCTATTCAAATATATAGAAAATTTTACCTCCAAAAACTTAAAATTTTCAGATAAAAATCTTTGATATTTTTCATATTTCTGCTCAAAACATAGATTGTGAGCACTCGTTAGAACCGCCTCGCTGAGGCGGTTCTAACGAGTACCCACAATCTATGGTTTTGAGCAAAAATAAGAGAAATAATGTATACCCCGGTAAACCCCAGTTTTACTATATAAAAGTGGGGTTTAAGGGGGTCAAAATCATATACGCATGTTTTCGTGATGAAATTATATCCATTTGCCTCTTGACCTGGCGCTATGATTAACCCTCAATGGCTCGAACTACCCATGTCTAGAACAAATTTACAGGTGTCCCAAAGATGCTCGAGTTATTGAGGTTCGACTATATATCTTATGTACATGTAACTGCTACTTCTATGGTTCCACATAGTCGCGAAGAAAAAAAAAAGACATAAACAAGCAAACAAACAAAACACAACAAACTAGAATCAGTGGGTACAGAAGTCAACATTACCAAGGTAAGCCAATCTTTTAAATACATACATATATGCATATATACATACGTACGTACGAATGTTCGTGCGCACATGCATCGTGCAGCCCATATTATATAAATACGTACACACACATGAGAAGGAATAAAATAAAAACTCGACCATTACGAAAACACGCCTAATAACCTATAAACAGAATGTCAAATTAATTATTCAAATATATTGAAAATTTCACCACCAAAAACTGAAAGTTTTCAGATACAAATTCTGGTATTTTTCATATTTCTGCTCAAAACATAGATTGTGGGTACTATTTAGAACAGCCTCCTCGAGGCGGCTCTAACGAGTACCCATAATCTATATTTTGAGCAGAAATAAGAAAAAAAATGTATACCCCTGTAAACCCCAGTTTACAAAATTACATAGGTATGTTTTCGTGATGAATCAGTGTCTTATTCCAAAGCTACCATTTGTAGTTTTGATAGAATCTATCGACCACCGAGTTTTCATAACTTGACGTTAGCTACACTTCAGTTACGCCCCTTTTATCATACATCATGACGTATTTCCCCTGAACATCAGAGTTGATACGTAACATGCTACCTTTAATTGTATTTTAATTGAAACGTTCATTATACGTCGGCTAGACCGTGATGAACAGGTGTTAAATTAAATTACGGAAAACCGAGTAAATAAAGCAATGAAAATCATAGGTTCACTTGCGTAATTAAATTTTAATTTCAGAAACATCTCCTTTTATTTGTCGCTTCATAAATGTGCAATAACTAAACAATTTTCCGTCATAAAATAAATATAGTTTTGCTATAAATGTCACAAAACCACGCTTAATTTTCATATTCGACTTTACGATACAGAGTTTTTTGTACCCTATAATTTTGTTGTTAAATTATAATATAAATATGTTGTCGATTTATATCTTCTGTAGTGTTATCTTGTAGTGTAAAATCTTATAAACTTCAGGTGTCAGATGTTTCAAAGTGATTTGTTTGAATTCCGCATGCTATTGAGCATACTATGAGAAGGGAAGTAAATAAATTCATTTAAAATCTCATACACCGTAGAGGCTTACCGTGATGATCTCTCTTGCCCGTTAAAGGTCATTATCAGCGCCTATGTTGTCCAGACCACACTTTATTTTCTCAAACATACTGTACAGTCGACTCTTGTTATCTTGAAGTCCAAAGGACTCTCTGAAATACTTCTGGATATCCGTACCTCGACATATCAGATTTGCAGAATTGAGGAAAAATAAATTGAACAACCACATTTCGCAAATGAATTTGTAATTTGACTCCCGAAGTTAGAGCTATATCGAAAATATTCCTCTTTACCACAAAATTTTGTTACATGTTGTTAGATTTCCATGTTAAAACAGAGACCAGACTTTTCACTTCGAGATAAGCGATTATTCGAGATAAGCGAAGTCGAAATAATCGGAGTCGACTGTATTTAGAATAAGTATTCGAATACCTTAACCCCTTAACTTGGGCAATATTTAAACAAGTGTATTTGACTGCCTGTTGCTGTGTCTAGAAATCACACACACACACACACACACACACACACACACACACACACACACAGAGCAGCAATAGGCACCTCCCCCTTGAAATCTGCCCCCTGTGGAAATCTGCCCCCCTCCCCCCGAGAAATGTCCCCCCCCCCCACATCAGTCAGTATGTGATATCTTAATAATAATAATAATAATAATAATAATACATATTTATACATATTATAATATGATCACACTCATTTCGGCATCCTCAATGAGCCATCGTCAGGCGGTGATGACATCCTTCATTAAATATTCTTGCTGGTATCATATCATTTTTTTGTCAAATCAAAAACTGCGATCATCTGGTTTAAATGATGTCGAGTTATCAAAAAAATATTAAATATTATATTTTTTCTAGATGATATATAAACAAATAATACTAAGTAATACATATACAAATACCACAATGAAAATATTTCAAGTATTGCAAGAATACTGGGGGACAGATTTCCCAACAGTGACACACAGATGCTCTACTGACCGTTCTAAAGCGGTGGTCCCGTGTTGGTCGTACTCTTTGTTGCTTTGTAGTTTATTCTACGAGGCTATTTGTTTTAAGTCTTGCCTTGTGTTATTTTGCTCTTGTGTTTTTCAGTCCGTTTAGCATTGCGATTACCTCGCTTGGTGAAGAGAGTGCTAATCTTAGTGCTTTTCGTACATTTTAATTTGCGCTTTTTTTTTTTTTTTTTTTTTTTTTTTTTTTTTTTTTGTCTGTTTTCTCTTCCTCTTGGTGTCTGGGAAGGGCTGGGCTTGTGATTGTGGCACTTCCTGGACTTTACTCTTACCTTTTTTTGCTTGGATATGCAGGTTGATCTAGAAGGATTTTGATGCTCTTAAATGGGAGGTGCTGTTTCCTTACCTAGTCGTGAAATGCAGTTAGCTAGTCTTATTTTAGTGCCTGTTGGAGACACTGTTATATAGCGCCGCCAATCCTTCTTGACATATTTTGTTTCTAAGAAAACATTTCTTTAAAAAAAACTTAAGAGAAAAGTCCAGGGAGTGCTACAAGCCGCAGCCCTTCCCAGACACCAAGAGGAAAAGGAAACAGACAAAACCAAACAAGCGCAAATCGAACAAACGTACGAAAAGCACTAAGATTAGCTCTCTCTTCCCCAAGCGAGGTAATCGCAAGTTAAGCCTTAGAAAAACAGACATCGCATGGACTCAGGTCCTGTGGATAAGGCAGACGGTTTACAGCATATTCCGATGTAGGGATCCTTTCGAAATACAGATCAAATCAAAACCAGAAAATAGCAGACTCAGTTTCATTGAGTCGGTTTATGAGGAATATGAAAAAAAGAAATGCAACATACCTCGCGCCCTCTAGTAGTTTTGAGCGGAATTCTATTTTCACATACAATGTATGAACCAAAAGGAACGGAATATGTAATAATATCGGTACTACATCGAAAAAACGGGGCGACATTTTACGGCCTCTATACAAACATTTAACAACAGCTAGGTCTACCAAGGCGGTTGACAGCGTTCCCAGCTTTAAAAACTTAAACCTGCATACCTAATGTAAGAATAGAACTGGCATTTTTAGATATCAAGCAATTCATCGACTAACTAATTGCATCTATATCAAGCCTAGTACGGCATTTTATGTAGACTAAAATTTTTAAGTCTTCCCATCCATGTTTAAAGGTGACTTGAAAATTGGTCAGTGTATATGACTGCATATAGTTCAAACAAATATGTCAATCATTGAAAATCAATTTGCATCAAACAAACGGGTATAAGTAGATAGTAAAACCAGGACTGCATGCATGGTAGTTAACCCAATCACGGTTAATATCTTCGCTTCCCTCTTTGGTTGCACGCCGGCGGGTCGGGCCTCAGATTCTATGACGGCTCCGGCCTAAATACTTTTAGGTAAGTCGGTTGGTGTCTGATGCTCTGGCTCTGGTCGGGCCCACCGGAGTCCAACTGTTGGTTTTCTTTTGCTACAGTATTTCGGTTATTTCTTGCTGTCGAGTCCTCATCGTTGTTTTATCTCTGTATTCCATTGATTATTTTGTTTTCGAGATGTTGCATTGATGAATTAGGAACTCTTCACGCGGACTGAACAAATGTCTTGTGTATACCACTGCAGAACTAAGAGAGAGGGTTGTGGCCACGTAAAATCGATTAAGCCCCCCTCCCCACCCCACACCTCCCCCTAGTAATATATCTACTGACCGTTCCAAGGCGGTGCTTCTGCTATGGTTTACTATATATGTCGTTGTATGTCTTCGCATGTATGTCTTGGTGATTTTTTTTTATTTTGGATAGCCGTTTGGCCATTTTTTGGGACGAAACTATCCATTCGGCTTTCTGTTTGTAGTGTTTTGATTGTGGTGCGTCCACTTTAAGTGCGTCCTTCTTTCCCTTTGGTATCTTGGAACGGAAGGTATTAGGTAATTGTATCAATTCCTGATTATTGCCTTCCTTCCTGTTTAAGATATACCCTGGGTAAAATTGTGGAATCCCATTAGTGGCAAAACGTTTTGCAGGACATTATATAGTCATAGTTAAGGTTTACTTGAAACATATTTCATTCAAACATAGTTTAAAGACGGCGATTAACAGATATTGTTTTGTTTACTACCGCATGTGCAATTTCCTTTGGTTCAAAAGTCACATGTAAAACGTCTATCCTACCATGCACAATTCTTAAGTGTCTCTTGGTGTATCAAAATTTTACTTAGACTGTTATTCCAAACTGGTAATTTTGATCAAAATGCTTAATATTCTATTATTATTGAATTTGAAGTTACACGTTTGCATTTTAAATGATTAAAATTAATTTAGTCAAAGTTCAAACTATTTTTTATTAATATTGAATTTGCAAGATACCGGTCAATATATGGAAATAAAACTGTACGAAAACAAAATGTTGTTGAAAATTATTTTCTGATCTATAACTATATACCCAGCTAGCATTCTACGTAAATCTACATCGGACCGTCATCGGCCCGTCAGCTACCCTGACGGGCCGATGACGGCCCGATATAGATTTACGTAGAATGCTGACTGGGTAAGTATCCTATCAAATGACATCAAAAATGGAATTTTAATTAATTTCACAATTCTACTTCTATCGATTTTTTAAGTTAAAGTTCCATTAAAAGTCACAATAATTTAGAAACATCTGCATTACAACCCTAAATTTAACCGCTTTGTTCACACACTATTTGACTATTTTCAAATTTAAAAGCATGCAAAACATGTATGAATATACCAAGTTCCGCTTAAGCCGGTCCTAGGAGCTGTATTGACCCCAGCAAATTGCATGGCTGTCAATAGCAATAGTCAGTTAAACTCCGACTTTTGTCTTCGATGCGTCGTTTGTTTCAAAAAGACAACCTTTGAAGATTCTATGTAGCTGGTTTTAAGTGTCATGTGGCGGCCTTAAAAGTCGCCACATACTTCATCATTGAATTTCTTTTGGTTTGTTTTTTGTTATTTGTCTTGGAAACACATAGCCAATTCGGGTACCCTGAAAAGTCAAAAAAGGTAAGAGAAAAGTCCAGGGAGTGCCAAAATTACAAACCGCAGCCCTTCCCAGACACCAAGAGGAAGAGGAAACCGACAAATCCATACAAGCACAAATCGAACAAAAGTATGAAAAGCACAAAGATTAGCTCTCTATTCACCAAGCGAGGTTGTCGCAATGCTAAAAGGACTGAAAAACACAAGAACAAAATGACACAAAGTAAGACATAAAACAAATCGCCTCGTAGAATAAACCATAAAGCAACAAAGAGTAAGCCTAACACCGGGACCACCGCCTTAGAACGGTCAGTGGAGTAAACCACCAGGGTGGGGGTCGGGAGGGGGGAGGGGGAGGATTTAAAGCACTTTTACGACTAGTCAACTCCACCCTGGGTCCCGATGCCACTCTTAATCACAACTCGTAAAACAGAAAGCAAAATGGGCAGCTATTGAAGACGATGACCACAACGCTAGCATCACAACACATATAGAAAAAACAGAAAGCAATGCGGGAACCACAAAGCTACAAAGAGTAAGAACAACACCAGAACCACCGCCTTAGAACGGTCAGTAGAATAAACTACCGGGGGATTTAAAGCACCTTTACGGCTAGCCAACTTCACTTTGGGTCCCGATGCTACTCTTAAAACAGAAATACATAAAAAGATTGGTTCGCATAAAGGCTCCCAGCTCAGTCAATGCATCAAAGCGAAAATATAAAAATCAAATTAATCACTATAATCACTATAATAAACAAAGACGCGTACTCATGGCTAATACTGTATGCCAGAGTAAATGAAAACCAATAGTTGAACCATGGTGGGCCAAGCCAAAGACATATCGTCAAGCGCCAACCCACTGGTTAAAGTTTTACGAAGAGGTCGTCATTGAGTCTGATGCCCGAACCATCATCGTGGAATTAAAGAGTGACGCATAGCCATCAACAATGATTAGGTTGACAACTAGGCATGCAGTCTGCCACATAATATCCAGGCTATAGCCAATTCTTTTATAACGGTTAATAAGTTTTCTGAATTGTTCCGAAAAGTTAGATTTTCCTACAATTTTTCTAAATCTGTACACTAAGTCACCGTACAATTCTGGTTCCGATATTGTTCAGCTTAATTTAGAACTTGAGTCCAGTGGGGTTTATGCAGCCCTGTCAACTACATCTCTGACACATAAAGGGTTTCAATAAAATCGAGACTTGACTTTTGTTATTTGGCATGTTCCTTATTTGCATCGGAAGCCATTGTAGCCATTGTAGATTTTATTTGAAAGGAATTGCTAAGGCGACTAGAATCACTCGATATTTTCCCGCTATTTTACAAGAAAAAATAACGTAACATCTGTGAGTCCATGTCCTTTGTACGCTCCAGCAAAGGAAACTCAAGGAAAAAAAAAAAAAAAAAAAAAAAGATAAGAGAAAAGTCAAGGGAGTGCCATAATCACAAAAAGGTAAGAGTAAAGTCTAGGAGGTGCTACAATCACAAGCCGCAGTCCTTCACGAAAAGGAAGAGAAAGCAGACAAAACCAAACAAGCGCAAATCGAACCAACGTACGAAAAGTACTAAGATTAGCTCTCTCTTCCCAAAGCGAGATAATCGCAATGCTAAAAGGACTAAAAATATAAGAACAAAAACAAAAAAAAACACAAGGCAAGACTTAAAACAAATCGCCTCGTAGAATAAACCATAAAGCAACAAAGAGTAAGACTAACACCAGGACCACCGCCCCAAACAAACCGCAGCCCTTCCCAGACACCAAGAGGAAGAGGAAACAGATAAAACCAAACAAGCGCAAATCAAACAAACGTACGAAAAGCACCAAGATTAGTTCTCTCTTCCCCAAGCAAGGTAATTGCAATGCTGAAAGGCCTGTAAAACAAAAGAACAAAATAACACAAGGCAAGACATAAAATAAATCCCCTCGTAGAATAAAAAAGGTAAGAGAAAAGTCAAGGGAGTGTCACAATTACAAACCGCAGCCCTTCCCAGACACCAAGAGGAAGTGGAAACAAACAAAACCAAACAAGCGCAAATCGAACATACGTACGAAAAGCACTAAGATTAGCTCACTCTTCCCCAAGCGAGGTAATCGCAATGCCAAATGGACTGTAAAACACAAGAACAAAATAACACAAGGCAAGACATAAAACAAATCCCATCGTAGAATAAAAAAGGTTAGAGAAAAGTCAAGGGAGTGTCACAATTACAAACCGCAAAAAAGAAGAACAAAAACAAAAAACACAAGGCAAGACTTAAAACAAATCGCCTCGTAGAATAAACCACAAAGCAACAAAGAGTAAGACTAACACCAGGACCACCACCCCAAACAAACCGCAGCCGTTCCCAGACACCAAAAGGAAGAGGAAACAAACAAAACCAAACATACGTACGAAAAGCACTAATATTAGCTCACTCTTCCTCAAGCGAGGTAATCGCAATGCTAAAAGGCCTGTAAAACACAAGAACAAAATAACACAAGGCAATACATAAAACAAATCGCCTCGTAGAATATACTACAAAGCAACAAAGAATAAGACTAACACCGGGACCACCGCAAATCGAACATACGTACGAAAAGCACTGAGATTAGCTCACTCTTCCCCAAGCGAGGTAATCGCAATGCTAAAAGAACTGTAAAACACAAGAACAAAATAACACAAGGCAATACATAAAACAAATCGCCTCGTAGAATATACTACAAAGCAACAAAGAATAAGACTAACACCGGAACCACCGCCTTAGAACGGTCAGTAGAATAAACCGCCGGGGGTTTAAAGCACTTTTACAGCTAGCCAACTTCACCCTGGGCCCCGATGCTACTCTTAATATAGAAATACGTAAAAAACCGATTCGCATAAAGGCTCCCAGCTCAGTCAATGCATCAAAGCGAAAACATAAAAATCAAATTAATCGCCATGATAAACAAAGGCGAGTGCTCAAGGCTAATTCTACTGTATACCAGAGTAAATGAAAACCAATAGTTGAACCACGGCGGGCCAAGCCAAAGACATAACGTCAAGCCCTAGCTCACTAATTAAAGTTTTACCAAGCAACAAAGAGTAAGAATAACACCGGGACCATCGCCTTAGAACGGTCAGTAGAATAAACCACCGGGGATTTTAAGCACAGCCGACTAACTTCACCTCGGGTCACAACTAGTAAAACAGAAAGCAAAATTGACAGCTGTTGAAGGTGACCAAAATGCTAGCATCACAACACAACTAGTGAAACAGAAAGCAAAGTGGGCAGCTATTGAAGACGGTGACCATAATACTAGCATCACAACACGTATAAAAAAATCAAAAGAAAGCAATGCTGGAACCACAAATCTACAAAGAGCTACAAAGGGTAAGAACAACACCAGGACCACCGCCTTAGAACGGTTAGTAGAATAAACTACCGGGGAGTTAAAAGCACTTTTACATCCGGCCAACTTCAAAAGCTGAAAAGACTTCCCTTTAGGGTAAACCACTTTTCAGAAGTAAAAACAAATTGGACCGGTTTGTCTACCATAACACTAAATACTTTGCTCTTAAATTTTCTGAATGTCCAACATCGCCGGCTTGCGCGGATATTCATCCGGCATGAACCTTTATTGCTCGTATATGTAAAACTGTTATGTTCCCACAACGAAACTCAGTTTCACTTACCATCAATGAACTGTTCTTCGAAAAGTATGCATCTTTGTCTCTGGTCCTCGGACATTGTTTGCTCAGGCACGTGTGTCTAAATAGTCCATGATAAATACAGTGTATTGACATAATAAACACCTGATCATATAACTAATTTGGGAACGTTTTTTCTTTTTCAAGTTTAAAGTGTCTGTTAAGGCCTCCGTCGGATTATTTAGGCTAAATACAGTATCCTGATTTGACACTCGTTTGGTTAAACGGGCGATGCCATTGCGCTTAGCATTAAAAACAAAGTCTATATTCCGAAGCATATAGTTCATTCGCTTTATGAAGTTGTATATCGCTTGTTCACAAGGACAATTGTTTTTAATGATAGTGTATAGTTACCTTAGTTTATTATTCCAAGCAAAGGAACTTCAGCAATATTTTAGTTTTAAACATTTAAGCAAATTTATTCTGTTACAAAACACCCACAGAATTTTCCTGCTTATGCTTTCTATAACCTAATTATATCCAGTACTAAGACAAATTTACATGCGCAGTGCGATACGAGGGCAGCGAAGGCCTGATCAACCAGCGAAAAGTCTGAACGCAAGGTTCAATGTCTGCCCACATATCCGCCTACAGTATTTCAAAAGGAGTGGACAACAAAGGCCCTGATGCGCCTGCGTAGTAACACAGATTGATCTGGACCATCGCTGTTTACATGTGTTCCGGTGACAATTTTTCTCATGATGGGACCTATTTATCTTCAGGTGCTGATTGGAGGAATCAGAAGTACAGTTATCAATTTTCTACTCGACTAATTCAATGTCATAAGAACGAAAGTTTGCACTTAATTGCTGAAAAAGCATTTTTCTAATGGAAAAAAATCAAACCTTCCCCAATAATGTTTGAATTCAACAGATTATGTAATGTGAAATTAATATCCTGTTCCTTATTTGCATTAATTCCAGTGTTTCAATGTTGTACTTTGTCGTTCCATGATAGGTTTCATTAAGGTTTCATGTTAGTGCGTATGCTATGAAAACCAATTATAGGACACAATTATTGTGAATGCAGGACATTCCACTCATTCACAGAAAAATTAATTCATCTCGGAAAACGCAAATAAGAAGATAAAATGCCTTTTTACCCAAAGTATTCGGACAAATAGGTCTGAGCAAACAGTGTAGAACCCGATTAAATGTCGCAGTAAACGGCATTTGATCGGAGTCTACTATTTTCCATTCATCCAGCATGTTGAGGCCCTCCAAAGGGTAATAAAAATGTATTTAATTAAAGTTTAGGACACTATGGTAAAGTGCCTGAATACTTAGGCAAATACGGTACGTGCTGAATCGTCGGAGGCAACAGGGACAACCTCATAACGTAAATATATAAAAATCTGCGTCCGAAATAATAGAAAGAAAAACGTGCCTGAGGGCACAAAATGAATCAAGATCAAATTGCTCCTAAAGGAACAGTTTAATTAGTCTTAACACTTTGTGATTAAGCCAGCATTTTCTAGACCTTTGGCAAGGTAATCCCATGGAAGTGTCCAAGCTTTTCAAGCCCGCGTTTATTTTAGACATAATTGGCGATTAAACTTAGTAAAAGTTCTACGAAGTTTATAACATTGAAAGCCATGTTTTAGAAGTTGAAGATTAAAATGTCTATTAAGATCGTTGCAGTCATTTACGTGACTACGTAATAGATGTTCTGGCGAAATGAATGAGCCGATACATACATACATACGAGGGTGAATCAATATGTAATCAGCCTAACGTATTTCCGGTTGAGATCCACCTCTTCTTTTTCGACGTAATTGCCCTCTAGTGTGATGCACTTAGACCAACGGTGTTCAAGTGCCATCAGCCCAGAACTGAAAAAGTCAAGGTACTTTCCATTGACCAACTCCTTAGCTGCCGTCACGACTTCTTCATCAGACCAGAAATTAAGTCCACGGATATCCTTTTTCAAGTTTGGGAATAGGAAGAAGTCGCTAGGAGTTAGGTCAGGCGAATAGGCAGGATGTGGTATTAATTCATACCCGTTTCGCTATACAGCATCCATTGCAACTTTGCAAGTTTGGACTCTCGCGTTGTCCTGTTGCAGCAAAACACCCTTAGAGAGTTTACGGGTGGCGGTTCTCAGCTGGTCTAACAAGATCGCATAGTACTCTCCGGATATTGTACTTCTCTTGGGTAAAAAAGTCCAACATAATAACGCCTTTTGCGTCCCAAAATACTGTGGTCATCACCTTGCCAGCAGATGGTTGCGTCTTGAACTTCTTTGGCCTCGGGGACCCAGGCCCTACCCACTGACGACTGAGCTTTATTTTATGGCTCATAATAATGAACCCAAGTCTCATCTACAGCCACCAGACGCAAAAGAAAATCATCTTTTGACCTAAAACGCTTCAACAAGACGCTGCATACTGATGCTCTGGTTGCCATTTGCTCATCGCTAAGGGATTTGGGGACGCAACGGGCTGTTAGCTTGCGCATACCTAAACGATCATGTAAGATTGTTGAAACGCTACCATGTGAAATGCCTAATGCTTGCGCTATTTCTTCCACCTGAATTCGCCTATCAGAGTATACCAGATCCCGAACTTTCTTACACTTTTCTTCGTCGGTGGCATCCAGTGGGAGTCCAGACCTGGCTTCATCTTCTAAAGACGTTCTACCGCGTTTGAATTCCACTACCCAGAATTTAACCTAAGCATATGAAGGTGCAGAAGACCCATAAACATCAGCTAACTCGCCGTGTATTTCCTTGCCTGTTTTACCTTTTAAATACAAGTATCGAATTACAGCATGGCACTCAACTTCAGATGAAAAGCATGCCTTTGCATCACTAGCCATGTTTGACATTCAATATCTTATTTAAGAATGACTCGATACGTATGCAATTTTGTACCCCCTGTATAAAACATATATTGAAACAAAGCATGAAAATCGTGACCGTCTCGGTCCATCGGAAATGGGATAGGCCGGTTATTTATTCACACGCCCTCGTACATACATACAAGACGTAGCAGGTCTAAGAACACACTATGTTAAAAATGTCAATTTCTGGCACGTATTCTCCTTGGGTCCCCAGCTTCAAAATGCATATCAAGATTAGAAGGTTCTGTTTTTTTATTACCAATATATAGATATAGGAACCTTTATTTAGAGCAAGGTAAGCTGCAGAACTAAAGATCTACCATGTTCATAGTTAATAAAGGAGAAAATATCATTGTATTATCTATTCATTAAACTGCCTCCAATAAAAAGTAAGAATGAAAATTACAGTGTATATCTGGGCCCAGTTGTCCAAAGCGTCGTTAGCTGAACGAGCTCGTTAAGGGTCATTTCGTTAACTGTTTTAGCGGATTCAACATACAATATTCTGATATATTTCTCCTGAAAACATGTGAGTAGATTTTGCACTGCAAAAGCTACTCACATTTTTTCAGCAAAAAATTTCAGCATATTTGCGTATCACTCGACGTAAATTTTAAAGAATCTTTAACTAAAGATGTCGTTAGCTTAGAACAACTGGGCCCAGGTATTTTGGTATCAGCAGCTGATAATCTCAAGGTGGTAGTTTAAGGGACATGTTTGGTGCCGACTTTTCTCCAACCGTCATCACTCAAAACTGGGGACTTTTCATAGGTAATAAATTGAAGAAATTGCAAATCTTTTGCATTTAAAAATAAGGGTCTGATAAACATACATGCCAAATTCATGAAAACATTATGGTCAAACATTTCCAGACTGGTTCCGGCAAATACATCTACCGTTTTAGGCGACTAATGAAACACGTCTCAAAAGAATCGGAAACGCCATTTTTTGAAGAAGATTTTTCTGACAGAACAACAAACCGAACACAATGTAAGTCAAGAAACTAACCAACGTAAGTCATGGCGAACCAAATGAGGCTTAGCTTTGTCGGTAACGCATTACTTTAGAGGTGGTAAGGCAAGACGTCAATAATTTAGAAAAGCTCAGTGGTAGGCATTAATTCGCGATAAGACATTTTAGTATGGTCTTTTATAAATCTTTGGCAACCAACACAGCGTACCCAGCTAGCATTCTACGTAAATCTACATCGGGCCGTCATCGGGCCGTCAGCTACCCTGACGGCCCGATGACGGCCCGATATAGATTTACGTAGAATGCTGACTGGGTAGGACGTCTGCCCCTGCTCCCCATTGATACCGACTGCAATCTTTCCATTTTGCATTGTATACTCATATACAACTGACTTCAGTGGATGTCTCAATGTAGGTTCAAACAATATCAACATTATTTTCGAATTTGTTGGAGCCAAAATAATTATCTTATGAAAGAACACTCTCTAAGCTACATCCTTCAAGAACACATATAATAATAAAGTTTCGTTTACAGTGGTAAGACAAAACATTGGCTCCTACTTTGAAGAGAGTTACTAAACAAAGACATAATATTGCTCAATACCTCAATGGCTTTCAGTTTGCGAAAACCTTTGAGTCAGACAGTTAGAGCTTTCCTATTGTAGCAATTGATGATCCTCTCTTTCGTGGTATGATCCTCTCTTTCATGGTATGATCCTCTCTTTCATGGTATGATCCTCTCTTTCATGGTACCAGAGTCTAAGGCTTTCTAGATAATGTTTCATAAAATAATATCTAGTCCATGTTCCTAGGCTTAATACTGATTTTTTCCGCAGGACACACGGTTCAGAACGAATTGATTGTTATTATTTCGATTTTTATGGGAACGCTACACAGTGTAACCTGAAATCGTACTTTCAGAGTATCGAGTGTCTATTGTAACGCTAAGCATGCTGGGTAAAAATTTCAGCAAACGTCAGTTTGAAGTATTTTCCTTATTTTCCCCAGACAGTAGGCTTTGATTTTACATACTTTCTTCCCCGGAGATTATTTGCATGAAATATCAAGGGCTATTTTCTGAGAAAATAAGAAAAATGTCATCAGTAGGCTGTTTGCTAAATTAGCCCATAGAGTGGTAATTGTTAAACATCTGTGTTAATGCACAGCAATTACTTCTTATTATATCGTCATGCATACTTTTTATAAGACTGACAGTTTTGTCACATATCTTCTTTTTGATGTTCAAATGCTAATGCTTAATGAAGTCATAATGATATACTGCTAAAATAAGCAAATACTTAAAATAAAGATTTATAAACAGAGTTTTGCATATTAATTGTTAACTTCCCCATTTAATGAGCATAGCCTAATGTGAATGAAAGGCATAGATATGTATCTTTGAAAGACACTAAGAATATTGTTGAGTATTTCAACCTCCATTAGACCTATGATTAGCATTGGTGCACGGGCAAACTCCCAGATAAAACGTGCTTATGATATGAGTCGTAACATGCAAAAGCTTACTTTCTGACATGAGTCCCCGAAAGCTCTGTTCATGCATATGGAATCAGATTTAGAGACACTGGATGTTTTACTATTCAAAACGTTAAAGGGTTTGGAAAGAATTTTTAAACACCTAATATTTTTAGAGCTGCAACTGATATGGCTTGCAACTAGTATCTATAAGGACCACTATGGAAATAAGAGAAATCACTTTCTCTCTTTTTGTGCTATCCTTGGTATTGGTTGACGTCATAGAACATTGCTAGTGTATGTTTTAATATATGTTTTATATGTGTATGTATATCTAGCTACACTTTGTATTGTTTTATTTAAATGTCAGTCAGTGATATCGAATACAACTACTGCTACTAATGAAGACTCGAATCAGACATCGCATAGGCTCAATATGATCAGAGTGTTCGTTGTCTGCATGAAGAAACGTTGCATCCTTGACTATCCAAAATAAGCCCAGTGAAGATTCTGATCAGACTGCGCAAATGCACAGGCTGCACTGAGTCTTCGCAGGGCGTACATGTCCCATCACGAAAACATACCTGTATAGTTTTGACCCCTTAAACCCCACTTTTATATAGTAAAACTGGAGTTTACAGGGGTATACATTATTTTTCATATTTCTGCTCAAAACATAGATTGTGGGTACTCGATAGAACCGCCTCGCCGAGGCGGTTCTAACGAGTACCCACAATCTATATTTTGAGCAGAAATATAAAAAATATCAGAATTTTTATCTGAAAATCTTCAGTTTTTGATGGTAAAATTTCAATATTTTTGAATAGGCGTGTTTTTGTAATGGAAGGTACAGTTTATAAAGTTGAGGCTCATATAATTATATGAACAGGAAAGGTCCAAGGACAGCTTGAATATCGGCAAAGTCTCAAGTCGTTAGCTGCTAACTCACTCGATTACTTTGGATATTGAAGACAACCCACTGACCAGACTACTATACTGGTCAATGTACTCTAGGATGTCACTGTTTGCAGTGTTCTGAAACAAAGTTGCGTCAGTTTACATAATTGAAATTATCGAGCAATCAGTAGTCTACAGCATCTTTGAAAGTATCGAACAACAGAAAAGAAAAGCGAACAAACAAGAAGGCCAAGTTGGTCCTGTATCACTCACCTTATTATCAGACAAGTTTCGAGTCAATTGGCATTTCGGTTCAAGAGAAGTTCAAAATAGATTTTCAGTAGGAAGGAAGGCAATGATAAGGAATCGATACAATCACCTAACACCTTCCGTCCAAGACATCAAAGGGAAAGAAAGACGCACTTAAAGCAACGGCACCACAATCAAAACACTATAAGCAGAAAGCAAAAAGGACAGTTTCGTTCCTAAATAATTTGCCAAACTGCTATCCAAAATAAAACAAAACCAACCAGGCCAGACTTGCAAAGACATACAATGACAGAAATGGTAAATCACAGCAGAAGCACCGCCTTGGAACAGTCAGTAAAAAGTAAAAACCTTACTCGTGTGTGTGTATGTATGTAGGGGGTGGAGGTGGGAAGGGGGGCTTAAATCGATTTTTCGTGGCCACAATCCTCGCCCTTAGTTCTGCCGTGATATACACAGGACATTTGGTCATTTCGTGTGAAGGGCTTCTAACTCATCAGTGCAACATCTCCGAGAACATAATAATCAAACGATATTTGATGGCGGCCAAGGCAGCCATTTTGGATTTCCAATCAGAATAATTTTAACTAATTTTGCTCTACAAGTCAACTCAATGCTTCCAATAATCTTTCGAGTCAACAAGTATTTCGGTTCAGTAGAAAATGTTCAAAATAGATTTTCAACATGGCGGCTATGGCGACCATCTTGGATTTCCTATTGGAACGATTTTAGCGACTTGTCATCTACAAGTCACCCCGACACTTTTTTGAAGTTTCAAGTCAACTGTTTTTTTGTTTTTTTTTCGTTCAGGCGGTAAATAGATTTTCAAGATGACAACTGCGGCAGCCATCTTGGATTTCAGATCGGAACAATTTTAACTATTTTTGATCTAACAGTCCCCGCTACTTCCCACTAAGTTTCGAATCAGTTGTCATTTCGGCTTAGGAGAAGTTCAAAATAGATTTTCAAGATGGAGGTCATTGCGGCCATTTTGGATTTCCAAACGAAACGAATTTAGATATCTTTGATCCACAAGTCAGCCTGATACTTCCTTCCAAGTTTCAAGTCTACTGGCATTTCGGTTCAAAAAATGTTCAATATAAATTTTCAAGATGGTTGCCCTGGCGGCAATCTTGGATTTCCGATCAGAAAGCTTTATAATTATTTTTGATCTACAAGTTGCCCCGATACTTCCTACTTCCTACCAAGTTTCTAGTCAACTGGCATTTTTGTTCAGGAGAAGAAGTTCAAAATATATTTTCAATATGGCAGCCATCTTCGATTTCCGATCGAAACAATTTTTGCTATTTCCAATCTGCATGTCACCCTGATACTTCCAAGTTCCGAGTCAATTAGCCTTTCCGTTCAGGAGAAATTTGAAGATAGATTTTAAAGATGACCGACTGGATTTCCGATCGAAACGATTGTAACTATTTTTCGATCTGCAAGTCATCCTGATACTTCCCACAAAATTTCGAGTCAACTGGCCTTCTGGTTCAGGAGAAGAAAGTCAAAATAGATTTTTTAATTTTTAGCTCTGGCGGCCATTTTGTTATCAGAGCGGAGCCATTTTAGCTATTTTGGTAGGGTCACCTTGGCAACATTCCTTTGAAATTTGATTGAAACTGGCCCAGAGGTGTAGGAGGAGTAGTCATTTAAAGCAAATTGTTGCTACCGCATGACGCATGAAGCACGACGCAGACGCACGACACACGATAGCCATTGACCAATCACAACAGCTCATCTTGAGCACTCCTTGCCCAGGTGAACTAATAAAACATCCATTTATTTATGTTAATATCGCTTGCATCATTCTTCTTAGCTATAAAACTTGAGAGGAACAGATTTTCATATAATTATGTTTGTTCTCTTCTGAAAGGGGCCACTACGAGTAAAAACTTGCCTTATAAGGTAGCCTCCTTTTCAAAAGAGGATTCACTAACAGGAAAACAAACAGAATGGCATCTCAAAAAGTGTCTTCCTCGTACAAAATGTTGGAAAAACTCCTATGTACGTCCAGTCTCCCTAAAACCAAACTACACGTGGCAGAAACATTCTGAGGATATTTGTGCACACTAAGTCCTTGGTAAATGTCAATTTTATTTGATAATCAAATCACTGACAGCACTGGTGGGTCGACTGAGTGTAGGCTGGGAAAATGGTCCTGAACGGAGATTTAAAACTGTTTCATTTAACCCTTAACTTCCTGTAATTTAAGCAAACAGTGCAGACCGTGATCGAACGCCGCATGCTGTCAATGTCCTCTTGTCCAGGTTTCACAGATAACCCTCTTTGCACGGTACTCTGATATGCAAAGTGACAAGAATAGCGCGGCTTTAAATAACCGTTACCTGGATTTCGTACAAACGGTTTGGTTTCATGGTCAATAAATCTCACGTGGACAACAAGCTTAAGGAAATTTTCGTGTCTGTATACTTTGATTCGATTGTAAACTATCGACCAATAATTTCTGTCCAGCGATTTAGCAGAAAATATCATAGATTCTGTGGACGAAACATTTTAAAAGTACACCAATCTATATTTACATCAGACACTTTATAATAAAACACATCAAGTGATAATGGACAATAATGTATTTCCGAACAGCAATGATCCATATCGGATTGAGTATACGTGCAGTCTGATCAGAGGCGTTCCTGTCCACTTTTATAAAGAACGGCAGTAATATTGTACAGAATGGCGAGTTGTATCTCCGTAATCAGATAGCGCAACTTCTCATACAGATCGAGGTTTATGTTGCATTCATTCACGATTAGGCTTCATTTCATCTGAGTCTACCGCAATTTCTTTAAATATTTGGACACTTTCCATACTTGTCTTAAAATTTGAACAAGTCCATTTGACTACTTGTTAATGTGTTTTGAAAAGTGTTGGATGAGTGGCAAACAGTGTAGACCAGATCAGACGCCGCATTCTCTGATCTGGGTCTACAATGCTTGCTCAGTCATGTCTATCCGGATTATTAGAATAGATATGGTATATGCTAATGAAGTTATTACAAGGCTGAAGACAGCCGAGGTTTCAGGTTGCATGAAAACAATATTGTAGTTCGAAATGATTGACGTATTTTGGAGAATCGAAGAAAACAAATTTGGATCATTGGGGTTTAATTTAAGAAAAAATAACCAGCTAATTAATTTATAAAAATCCGCACTCGAGTTTTACCCGTTATCTAAATAAAAGAATAGCATTATTTGCGTGGGAAGAACATTGTAACACGAAAACAAAATAAATATCAATACACGATGTCGTGTTTAAACTAATTATTAATAACTTATTTTTTTATCGCTGAGCAGAATAAATGGAAATTAAGATCTGGTCAGACGGTTTTAGAAGCAACCTTGATGAATATTTTATGAAACAAATCATAGTTAAGAACCTAGAAAAGTAAAATGTCAGCATATTGTGGATGTAATTGGAAATAATGGCTAGGAAACAAGGTTATAGCTAATAAAACTCTTTTATTTTATGCTCAGTGTTATATTATCAGATTATAAGCATTTTATCCATAAAATGAAGCTTCTAGTTTCTCGAAGAGAAAAGATAATCTATATTTTGAAAGCTTTTATTCCAATGCGGGTGTACTTTATCAGCATTAAGGTTGAGGTAGTGTACACGTAAAAGGCTAGGTTGAACACTTTGTCGAATTTCTACCATTTTTGAGTGACTTTCTGTTTAACTTCGGGGACTACAAGCACCTTCTGAAAAGGGGTCTATTCTAGAAGGAAAATTTTGGATAGAGATTCTTCCCCTGAAAGTGTATCGATTCTATAAATACCAACTGGCTTCCAGAAGTGCAGAAAAGGTTGTTGAATATACATGTTGATCAAGGCTATGTTCCAATAACAAAAGAAATAGAGATACTCCGGCAAGGCCACAGTCACTGGACACAGATTTACCAAGGTTTGTTTGTGTTGAGCTTTTACGGCTCAGTCAACCCAATGGGGTCATGTCGAGCGCTGTCAGTTTACCTAACCACACTTTACTGTACATGCGTAGTCCTCTAAGCAGTTAACCAGTATTGTGCACATTCTTTCGCCAGAAACTGACAACTGCCCTTCTTGAATCAGCGGAAGGAAGAAAATAATCGTAGAAAATATTTCATGATCAATCTCCACCTAAGAATCTTGCCGACCCGGCGGATGTCGAACCCACAACCTCCTGATCACCAGTCGGACGCGCATCCAACGGAGCCACAGAGACCGGCGATTAACCACGGTACTGGCTAAGGATTCCGTGAACCGGCGCCACAAAACAAAACAAAATCATTGAAAACTGAACGAACAAAGAAAGAGAAGTACCACCGTGGAAAAAACAACAGTAAATAACAAAGAAGATATATGGTCGACTCTCGTTATCTCGAAGCCCAAGCGAGTCTCTGAAATACTTCAAGATATCCATACATCGACATATTAGATTAAGATGAGGAAAAAATAAATCGAGCAACCACATTTCACAAATGAATATGTAATTTGACACATGAAGTTAGAGATTTATTGAAAATTCTGTGGAAAAGAGGAATTTTCCACAAAATTTTGTTACCTGCTGTTATATTTTCACGTTTAAACAGGAACCAGACACTTCGAGATGAGCGGTATTTGAGATAAACGAAGTCGAGATAATGGAAGTCGACTGTACAAGAAGTGACAAAGTCACAGAAAATAGCCTACCAATGACACCAAAAGGAAAAATAAACATGCTATGGTGTAACGTACGTGCATAACAAAACAAGGTAAAGCAGTCCGCTATCTCTTCCCGAAAGCGGCGACCAGAATGACGGACAGTACCAACTAAACACATTTCGCAGAACAAAACATAATACCCTAAGTATTCAGAACCGCAAAGGACTGCGTCTGATGAAGTTCTACACTGTTTGCCTTTCGAGGTGTACTTGTATCTAAGACACATAAACTCAGCTTTTCAAAATTGTGGTACAAGTGTGGTAAGGTGCTAAGGTGCTGAGGTGCTCGAATTGTTTGGGTACATACAATGTCAACATTGTCACAAGATTAAGTTCTCACTTAGCGAGTACATACAGGAACTTCATCACTGTGGGGAGCTGTCAGCTGTACTTCCGGTTGACAGTTGAAAAAAGTAATTTTAGTAACAAGCATAGAAATAAGGTTTTGCCCAGACAATGTATAATCTCAAAGCAAAAAGAGTCCGCATGACATATGCAAACAACAAAATTCCTGTTCAGATTATGTTTTCGCACAATCTAATCAGGCATGTCCGTGTATTCTGCACACCCAATGTTTCTGTCAGCGGGCAACGAAAGCCTTGCCCATATTGTGCGAAGACTTGCACAATCTAGTCTGTGCCATCGATGCCAGCAATTAGTATAAAACCCTTTTCGCACAATTGTTTACTTTGAAGACAGGCGCTGTCACTGTTTCAATTTCCTTCAAGTACAAGGCTATCAGATTACCTGTCTGCCTTTTATGGCAACATCTTTGGTTACACAACAATTTTAGAATCGCTGACATTATATTAAGACGTCTGTGACAGAGCAACGCCTGAATGCTCTTGCTGAGCTGCCGTTTTTAGGTAAGATTTAATTAAAGATAAAATATTTCGTCCAAACTTACGTACGCATATTGATAGTTGCTTAAACTGGTCATGAACTAGTTCTGTAGTCTGCAGGTTTGAATACGAATTAAGAATTCCAACCACACTTTGCAAGTCTACATTACTGATAAGAATGTTAAGTATTGAAAGTAGTATTGGGCTTGGATGAATCTTGAATACCTCAGTATTCAATACTCAGTTTTTTATCTTATGTTCGGCTGTGTCCACTATTTTGGGAATGCTCCGTATGTGACTTCTGTTCTTTCGTTTGCCGTAGTGTTCAAAGAAATATAAACTAGATATATTCGAGAAAAATGTTGTGTGTGTGTGTGTGTGTGTGTGTGTGTGTGTGTGTGTGTGTGTTTAATTTTGCCATTCGATTTTTAATATCAATTCATTCGCGTTTTAGAGCGGCCGCTGACCACGAAATCTGATTAGGATCAACGCAATTTGACATTAATTCAGTAGTTTTAAATACACCAGCAGATAGTAAAGTATCCTTTTGTTTTACATTTCAGGAAGTATGGTAAGAAGGCAAGTGTCCAAATACTTATGGTAAATACGAACTTGATTGCTCCAGCACGAAAACATGCCTATAAAATTTTTACCCCCTTAAACCCCACTTTTATATTGTAAAACTAGGGATTACAGGGGTATACATTATTTTTCTTATTTCTGCTCAAAAACATAGATTGTGGGTACCAAGGCGGTTCTAACGAGTACCCACAATCTATATTTTTGAGCAGAAATGTGAAGAATATCAAAATTTTTTTATCTGAAAATTTTCATTTTTTGGTGGTAAAATTTTCAGTATATTTGAATAGGCATGTTTTCGTAATATATATCTCTCTCTCTCTCTCTAATATTGTGATATTTAAGTCTGCAAATCTCTCTCTCTCTCTCTCTCTCTCTCTCTCTCTCTAATATTGTGATATTTAAGTCTACAAATCTCTCTCTCTCTCTCTCTCTCTCTCTCTCTCTCTCTCTCTCTCTCTCTCTCTCTCTCTCTCTCTCTCTAATATATTGTGATATTTAAGTCTGCAAAAATAATATTTGAGCCAGCGCACGTCAAACTCTCCAAGACTTGTGCGACTTTTGCATCCGCACAGTCTGATATTAAGAGACTTCACTTGTCGCATGTGCCTTCTACAGCCTTTGGGCTGTTCAAAAAGGGATATAAGAGAATCCTTGTCATACTGGGTGGATGTACAGGCTAAACTCTGTTTTTGCTGGTTACATCTCTGTCTACTGGTTACACAGGTCTTATTGTAAGTTTTGTCGTGCGCCGGCTCATGTTTTCCCTCTGTAACAATGCATCACGAAAACATGCCTATAAAATTTTGACCCCCTTAAACCCCACTTTTATATAGTAAAACTGGGGTTTACAGGGTATACATTATTTTACTTATTTCTGCTCAAAAACATATCTTGTGGGTATTCGTTAGAACCGCCTCGCAGAGGCGGTTCTAACGAGTACCCACAATCTATGTTTTGAGCAGAAATATGAAAAATATTTGAATTTTTTGTCTGAAAATTTTTAATTTTTCGGTGATTAACTTTTCAGTATATTTGAATAGGTATGTTTTCGTAATGGGAATTCAATACTGCCTATTTATTGCATCTGCCTCTTTAGACTGAATTCTTACGAGAGTTAAGATAATCATGTTATAATTTAAGCCAGTGTACGACCAAACCTTCAGTAAGACCTGTGTGACCAGCGAAGACTCAGATTAGCCTGTACATCTGTCGCGTATGGCAAGGACTTTTGTTTATCCCTCTTTGGATAGCCCAACGGCTGTAGAAGGCACATGCGATCAGCGATGACTCTGATCAGACTGCGCGGATGCGCAGGCTGATCTGAGTCTTCGCTGGTCGCAGAGGTCGTATTGTAGGTTTTATCGTGCGCTGGCTCGTTGGTTAGCTTGGGCTGCGTTAAGTAAAGCAGAGCACTTTTCGCAAACTGTTTTGAAACTTCTGAACGGTTGGTTGTAAACCCGATACATATGACCTCACATTAGAGAACAGCCATCATTCTCGTTGACGAAACTTGGTGCTATACGAGGGATGTTCGAAATGAATTGCTTATTGTCCTCTAGCTCGATATCCACGTGGGGCACGATAAAAACCAATACATACCTGTATAGGGCTATTCAATATCTACACAATAGTTTATAAATGTACATGTTAGACTAAGTGTAAGACATAAAATTTGCCATTTGAATACACGCAGTCATTGACCACTGCAGTAAAAATGGTTGGTAGACGCGTCGACAAAAAAAGATGAAATACGGGCTTACATCAAAGCTCGCTCAAAACTTCGTTGTTCTTTGAAGAAGCTGACGACTGAAATTTCTACTGCTTTTGGACCTTCTTGTGTGTATTATGACACAGTTCGGCGGTGGAAAAAGAAATTTGAGTCTGGTGTAGAGTCCATCAAAAATGCACCGAAATCAGGTAGGCCAAAATCTGCATCTCGTAAAGATATCGTTTCCAAAATAAAGGAAATCATTGAAGGAGATGCCAGATTTACAGTTCGTGATATTGCACGAAAGGTAGGCATATCACTATCAACGGTTCACCTTATTTTGAAGAAGCATTTGAAAGTCAGAAAGATTTCTGCTAGATTGGTGCAACATCTGTTGACTGACGAGCAAAAGAGGTAACGGGTTAAAGTGGCCAAAAAGCTGCTTCAAATGTTTCGAAAATATGATAAAAAGCAGTTTGCCAATGTCGTCGCAGGTGATGAAACCTGGGTCCATTATTTTGAGCCCGTCAGAAAGGTTAGCAATAAGATCTGGGCCACTTAACACAGCAAACGCCCAATAATTGCCAAACGTTCTTTGAGTACAAAGAAGGTTTTGTATGCAATCTTCTTCTCTGGTGAAGGAGTCGCAATAAAAGTGCCAGTGAAAAAGGGCAAAAGCATCACCGGAAAGTACTACAAAGCCGTAGTACTGAAGAAACTGAAAAAGTATTATCAGAAACGACGCCCTGCCACTGGTTTTAAACATGTCCGTCTTCTACATGACAATGCCCCAGCTCATACCTCCGCAATAGTTACGGCGTTTTTGAAGAAAGAAAGAAGTAACTGTTTTGCTGTGATTTCTTTTTGTTTCCGAAATTGAAAGCATTCCTTGCTGGGCGGAAATACCAGTCCCGACAGGCACTTGAATCTGCCATTCATCAGTACCTTATTACTGTGCCCAAATCAGCGTACCGTGACGCCTTCAAGAAGTGGATACATCGGCTGAAACTTTGCATTTCTAGCCACGGGGGGTACTTCGAGGGCATGAAATGAGTACTTTTGGGCTAACTTGAAATTTGAAGTCTCCAGATAGAAATAAGCAAGTCATTTCGAACATCCCTCGTACATGTATCGATAATTATAAATCTTATATAGAGTTGAGAAAATAATATCAACGCTGTCAATATTTTCGTATTTTTGTTACAAACCCACATACGTAAACATTTTATTTTGACGGCGCCATAGGAAAACTCAATGTATATTTTTATCAGACACGCGCTACCGTCACAAATGAACGGTTAGTATGCAAATATCGGCGAAGTGTCCGCGAACGCTTTATTTTACTTTATTGTCCCTCATCGTTCGATGCAGCTGATGTGCGTTTTAAAGAAATCTTCGACTAACCACCATGCAATAAAATTAAACATGCATTTAAAACCTGTAAATTTCAACCTTTCACCCCAGTCGGTATGGAAGAAATTATATGTTTGGATGGCAATTCGATTTGTAATATAAGTGGAAGCTGTGCACAGGTAATCGACATGCTGTTTACTGACAGGTCAAAGTCATAAACACAGTGGCTAGTTTACCATATTTATCCCAAGTATTCGGAGGGACAGGTTTGGGCAGACAGTTTAAACCCTGATTAGACGCCGCGGTCTCGGCGGCTGATCAGGGTTTACACTGTTTGTCACTCATCCAGCAGTTTTGAGCACATTACCTGTAAATTATATGGACTTGTTCAACTTTTAGGACAAGTGGTGATGACGTATGGTGATAACGCATAGCGTCCGAACATTTAGGTTAAATACGATACCCTTACTTAACCATACGTTTAGCAGCTGAAATTATAAATAACTAGATTCCAAGTCATTGTTCCGCAAAGATATAACTCCATCTTCCGCAAACAGTAACATTCCGCAATTAAGACCACTTTTGGGACTGTCTAAAAATGGTCTTTTGAGTTGGGTGGTGTTAATGTTGAATATACAAGGTAAATTGCCTAAAATTTCCAACGCTTTATTCTATACTTTTTTTGGGCCTAAATTGCTTTTTATGCAGTTGTTTCTTACTACGTAGTGGGATGACAAACAGTGTAGACCTAGATCAGACTGCTCCTGAAGGAGCAGTCTGATCTTGGTCTACACTGTTTGCATATGCCATTTACCGTAAGAAAACATTTGGGACTGACAAAAGCTGGTCTTAATAGTGGCGTGGTCTTAGATTCGAATGGTCGTAATAGCGGAATTCCCGGTTTTCGGTCTATTTTGCTCTGTACCAGTTCTGCTTTCAAATCTTTTGGGTTTAACGTTGCCAATGAAGTAGAAAAACCACAAAATGCATGCCAAGTTTATCCAACACATTAATTTTAATACTGTTATGCTTACTTTATAGCAACGGGGTCCCTAGTGCTGCTTGTTGTCTTTAAAAGGAATGAATGCATCTTTAGGACAGACCCTGTCAAACTGCTTTTGCCTTCCTTCTTAAAAGAAGTCTACTCTAAACGGAAAAAAATATCTTTGAAGGGGGATATTGAATCGACGTTGTTTCAATATTGCATTACGAAAACAAGCCTATTCAAACATATTGAAAATTTTGCAACCAAAAAAAGGAAAATTTTCAGATAAAAAATATTCTGATATTTTTCATATTTCAGCTCAAAACATAGATTGTGTATTCGTTAGAACCGCCTCGGCAAGGCGGTTCAAACGAGTACCCACAATCTATGTTTTTGAGTAGAAATAAGAAAAATAATGTATACCCCTGTAAACCCCAGTTTTATTATATAAAAATGGGGTTTAAGGGCGTCAACATTATATAGGCATGTTTTCGTGATGGCGTGCCCGCTGGACTACTATAGAAGGTAAGAATTTGCTCACAAGGGTAGCAAGCTCTATCTTTTTAGAATAGATCCCTTCTCAGAAGGGCCTCGGTGTGCACTGAAGCAAATCGGAAGTTACAGAAATTGTTTCCCTTGAAAAAAAATTGCAGAAAATCCGAAAAAAGCGTATCAAATCCCATAATACCATAGGGTCGCATCTTCCCAGCTGTCTGTAAATCGCTTCTCGTATCAGTTCTTACATTACGAAAACATGCTTATTCAAATATATTGAAAAGTTTACCACAAAAAAAAAAAAAAAATTGAAAATTTTCAGATAAAAATTTTTGATATTTTTCATATTTCTGCACAAAACATAGATTGTGGGTACTCGTTAGAACCGCCTCGATGAGGCGGTTCTAACAAGTACCCACAATCTATGTTTTTGAGCGAAATAAAAAAAAAATAATGTGTACCCTGTAAACCCAAGTTTTACTGTATAAAAGTGGGGTTTAAGGGGGTCAAAATTATATAGGCATGTTTTCGTGATGGTTTCAGGCAGAGGTACTTTGATACTGATAATACAAATAATAATAATAACAATAATAACAATAATTATAATAATAATAATAATAAATTCATAAACATAAAAAATAAAATTAAAAAAATACAGCCTTCATTGAATTTAGAACTGTGTATATAGACCCAGATTAGACACCACAGAATATAACGAGCCATATATACATACATTTAACATGTCTTATAATCAAAATACAGTAACTCCTGCATAAATTGAGAGGTATACGGTATAAAACGTATTATGTACTACGCATAATTATACCACAATGTTGTAAAAACTCGGCTGTTCTATACAGATACCCCATAATGTAAAAACGGTTTGCCTCATAACATAAATAATTTGTTTAGGGAATAAAAGCAAACCATGTATCGCTTTCCAAAATATCAATCCAGCCTTACTGTAAGCAATACGATAGTTTAGTGGACAGTTAATGTAGTATCACTTCTCAGTCGTTTATGGTAATTGAAAGGTGGTTAAATCACCCCCTTTGGCAGACCTGACCGATCTGCAGCGTGAGAAAGCGTACCATCTGAAATGTGCGCCCAACGACGACTCAGATCAGCCTGCGCATCCGCGCAGTCTGATCAGAGTCTTCGTTCTACGCATGATGAAAGTTTGCATCCTTGACTATCCAAAATGCGCCAATTTAATATTCTGATCCGACTGTGTGAATGCGCAGGCTGATCTGAATCTTCGCAGGGCGCACATGTCCCGTGGTCCGTTACCTGACGTTGCGGCTTGACAATCAGAAGAACGGGTATATAATTAACCTATCACACTTGATGTATTTGGTCGGTACTAATTTAGACGTCTTACCGAGTTTGTGTGCATTATTATCTTTTCAAAAATACCCAGCATATGGTTGAAATACAACAAGAACATATTTGGAGAAAATGGATCTTATAACATGTGACAATAGCAATAATTTAGATCAGCCTACACAGTAAGCATCGTCCCATCAGGGTTTTCTGTATTCATTAACCTTTACCACTCTCTTGGCTAATTCAGCAGACGGAAAATCGGTGATATTTTTCTTATTTATCTCAGAAAAAAGGATTTGATATTTCATGCAAATTGTCTCCATGAGACAATTTGTATGAAATGTCAAATCCTGTTTTCTGGGAAAAATAAGAAACAATTTTTACCCCGAGTGCTAAGCGTTAAGGGTAAAGGATGTACTTGGTAGATGTTCTGCTAGTTTTGTTAAAGTATACATATACCAAAATACACTGAAGGTTGTTGTGCACGTGATTATTTACCAATGAAATCAAACCTCGCGTTTAATACGAAATCCTGGTAACAGTTATTTATAGCCGCGCTATTCTTGACGCTGTGACGTCAGAGGGCAGTGAAAAGAGGGTTATCTGTAAAGCTTCGACTGGGACATTGGCAAATAGTACAGGTTAAGATCTGCGGCGTCTGATCAGAGTCTGCATATTTGCTTAAATTACAGGAAGGTAAGGGTCTACTGAAAAACAGAGGTATCTCTCTTGCAAAGTATCCATCACGAAAACATGCCTATATAATTTTGACCCTCTTAAACCCCACTTTTATATTGTAAAACTGGGGTTTACAGGGGTATACATTATTTTTATTATTTCTGCACAAAAACATAGATTGTGGGTACTCATTACAACCGCCTCGTCGAGGCGGTTCTTACGAGTACCTACAATCTATGTTTTGAGTAGAAATGTGAAAAATATCAGAACTTTTTATCTGAAAATTTTCATTTTTTTTTTTTTTTTTTTTTTTTTTTTTTTTGGTAAAATTTTCAGTATATTTGAATAGGTGTGATTTCATAATAAGTACTTTATATTTTCTGCAGTAACCAATATTTCTGAAAGCCGACAAAAAAGACCTGATGAGAGTTCGCGTTCATGCTGGTCTAAGCCTTCGTTGCCTGATAAGAGATAAGAGCCTTTTGTCACAAGCTGGGAGCCACAAAATACACAGAACAGCAGAAAACGAAAATTTGATCAGGGTATCAGCGAAGCTGCCATTTTTGAAAGCGATCTTCCATTACATGTGCCGTCTAATACGCATTATAGGCTTAGGCAACCATCGGTTAAAAAGGCAGTTTTTTCTAATGTTCACAGAAATTAAGGCTTGACATTTCATGACAAAAAATAAGCTTTGGCATTTTATGGCAAGCCAAGTGTACAATAAATAATTAAACAACGGTGTGATTTAAAACCACGGTTTGAAGTTTTCAAAGAAAAACTGTACAACAATTATTTAAACCACGGTTTCAACATTCAAACTGTTACTTTTAAATCCCGTTACTTCAAAAAAAAGGGTAACAGAAAAGTCCAGGGAGTGCCACAATCACAAACCGCAGCCCTTCCCTGACACCAAGAGAAAGAGGAAACCGTAGTTTAAAAGCATTAAACGCCAGTTTCAACGCCAAAAACGCACAATAAATCTTCAAGTCACGGTTTGAAATTTGAAACGCAGGTTAAGACGCCATTTGCACAATACTTATTTCATTATCGTTTTCATTTTTTATTCATAGTTTCAAGTCAAGTAATCAAACTCAAGTTTTAAATCATTAAATGTGCAAAGTGTCTTCAAACTATGGTTTCAACATTTAAACCACGGTTTAAAAGTTCAAACCGTGGTTTGAAGTATCATTGTGCAAACGGTCGCGTACTAGTAATCGAACTTTTAAACCATAGTTTGAATTGAGCTAAGTGAACAAAAAGCTTCAAAGCACGATTCGAACTTCAAAACATTATTTGAACGTTTCAAACCGCGGTTTCAAAGCGAACTGCACAATAACTCTTTAAACCACGATTTAAACTTTCAAAATAAATCTTCGAACCACGGTTTGAAGTTAATAGCGTATAGATGGTTTTTCAGTGATATTCAGATTTGGCTCGAGTATACGCGTGGTTTATTTTGCGCTGATTAAATGGGAGCAGAAGAAAGATAGGTGCATAAGTAAAACATATAGAGAAATAAATACCTTAGTTAGAAACGTAAATTGAATAATGATAATAATAATAATAATAATGACAATAATAATAATAATAATAACAGAACTAATAATAATAATAAAAATAATAATAATCATCGTCGAATTTTTTTAACTTGAAACCAGGGTTTGAACTTCAAAATAGGGTTTGAAATCCAATTTAAAAAAAGATAAGAGAGAAGTCCAGAAAGTGCCACAATCACAATCCGCAGCCCTTCCCAGACACCAAGAGGAAGAGGAAACAGACCAAACAAAACAAGCGCACATCGAACAAACGCACGAAAAACACTAAGATTAGCTCTCTCTTCCCCAAGCGAGGTTATCGTAATGCTCAAAAGACCGAAAACACAAAAACAAAACAACACCAGGCAAACCTTAAAACAAATCGCCTCGTAGAATAAACCACAAAGCAACAAAAAGTAAGACTAACATCGGGACCACCGCCTTAGAACGGTAAGTAGAATAAACTACTGGGGGAGGGGGCGGGTCGTGGGGTTAAAGAACTTTTACCAACTTCACCTGGGTCCGGATTCAACTCTTAATGCATAAAAATTCGGTTCGCATAAAGGCTCCCAACTCAGTCAATGCATCAAAGCGAAAACATAAAAATCAAATTCATCCCTATGATAAACAAAGACGGGTACTCATGGCTGATTCTACTGTGTGCCAGAGTAAATGAAACCAATAGTTGAACTACGGCGGCCCAAGCCAACAACAAATCGTCAAGCCCCAACCCACTAGTTAAAGTTTTACGAAGAGGCCGTCATTGAGTCGGAGGCCCGAACCGCCGTCATGCAATTAAAGAGAGAAGCATAGCCATCAACATTGATTGGGTTGATAACTAGGCATGCAGTCTGCCGCATAATATCCGGGTTATAGCCAATTCTTTTATAACGGTTAATTAATTTTCTGAATTGCTCCGACAAGTTAGATTTTCCCACATTTTTTCTAAATCTGTACACTAAGTCACCGTAAAGTTCTGGTTGCGATATACCTTGTTGCAGAAGTGTTTTCAGACTGACGATATATACGCAACAAAAGTTGTATGGATCATTTACGAAATCGCAGTTTGAAAGCCAAATGCATACAAATACTTTTGCCTTAGATTCCAGCCAAAACCAAGAATGAAAAACATTGAAACTAGGAACTCAATTCTTTAGGAGTGCTCAGTTTCTCAAACAACGGTTTCAACTTTCAAACTGGGATCGGGCCCACCGGAGTCCAACTGTTGGTTTTCTTTTGCTTCAGCATTTTAGTTATTCTTGCTGTCGAGTCTTCATCTTTGTTTCATCTCTGTATTCGTTTGATATTCAGGTTCTCGGAGATGTTGCACTGACGAGTTACGAACCCTTCACGCGGACTCAACAAATTGTGTATACCATGGCAGAACTAAGGGTGTGGGTTTTGCCCACGTAGAATCGATTTAAACGCCCCCACCACCACCCCCAGTAATATTTTACTGACCGTGCCAAGGCGGTGCTTCAGCTGTGTTTACTATCTCTGTCATTGTACATTTGTATATCTTTGCATGTATGTCCTGCTGGAATTTTTATTTCGGATAGCTTTTTGGTCAATTTTCGGGAAGAAAACTGTCCTTTTGGCTTTCAGCATGTAGTGTTTTAATTGTGGTGCCGTTGCTTTAAGTGCGTCCTTCATTCCCTTTGGTGTCTTGGACAGAAGGTGTCAGGTAATTGTATTGATTCCTGACCATTGCCTTTCCTTCTATTAAAACATGTATCGCACATCAGGCATTAAAATGGCGGTTTGAAAGCACTGGAAAGTAAAACCCCATTTTGAAAGTTGAAAACGTGGTTTAAATAATCATTGCGCAGTTTTTCTTTGAAACCATGAATTGAACTTTTAAAACCCTACTTTGAAGACTTCGAACCGGGATTTTAAGTCAAACCGTGGTTTAAAGATTTATTTTGCATTGGCTTGCCAAAACATTTCATTCAAATTGTCACCTTTGCAGGTAATTTAAATGAAATGTCAGGCCTCCCTGTTTTTGAAAAGTAAAGAATAAGTATTTTAAAAATTATCTGCTTTCATTTACAGTCAGCAGATTAAACGTTATGCCTTCAACTTTGGAACCGTTTCTTTTAATAAACAAAAAAAAAAAGCGGTTTTATAAACTATTTCTGAGGTTTTTAACACAATCATAAAAAAATTGTTTGTTTGATGACAAACTCATGCACACCACACCCCAATAAATGACGCAGTATACTCGTTTATCAAACAGGGATATTAAGGGTCCCGGGGAAAGATATATATAGGAAGTTCACGTTATGTTCAATCTCTCTCACTTGTTTTATTCCATTTTTTACATTCAGCACTTTTGTCGTAAAGTTCAATGCGGCATTCATTTTAATAAAGTACAAATGGGAATAGTCGACAGCGGAAAGCAAGAAGACATAACACTTAAAGGGCTTCATCATTGCGTCAATTAAACCAAAGTAAATGTATCAACAAGCCATTCATACTTGTTCATAAAAGCAATCGTGCAGAATAAGGTAAAGCATTTGTCCACAGGCAAAAAAATATTCCCAAAGGGAGTTGTTTGATTTTAAACACTATTTATATCTTTTTTTATGAAAACTTATATATGAACAAACAAATAATTTCCCGATTACCGGAAAAAGGGTCTGGACGAAAGCTGCAAGCTCACAGATGTAATTTCTTTACAAATACGGGTATGTACTACATATCGGTAGAAATTAATGTGAAATAAAGGAATGAAAATTGAAGAAAAGCGACGAGGAATTAAATTTGAGTAATTATAAATCCCAAAACATACGCGATCTGCCTTAAACACTTTCACTGCCACAGGCGATTATAATAGCTTTTGCAAAGAGAGTAGATCCAGATGAGACGGCTAATAATGAGCCGTCTCATCAGGATCTAAGCTCTTTGACATTCAGTCGTTCAACTTTACATATAAACTACCTTCTAATCGATAGTTTGTTTTAAAAAAATGCAGACGACAAATGTAGTCTGAAATTTTGCGCCGAACGAGTTAACTTGATGTACAACACATATTGCCGCCATAAAATATTCCGAAGTCAGGATCCTTTGGAAATACAGAACAAATCAAAACATTTCAGTTGTCCAGGAAGTGCCACAGTCACAGAATATAGCCCACCAATTACACTAAGAGAAAAGGCAAACAACCTGTGACGGATAGCACGCAATCAAACAAACCTATGACGGATAGCACGCAACGAAATAAACAACTAAAACCAAAGCGACCAGCCTTCTCTTCTCCATCGATGTGATCAAACTGCCAGACAGGACCTACCAAACACAACAATAAGACTTTAGAAAGCACAAAATACGAAAAACAAAAAAAAGTAGACAAAAAAGAAAAATCCTTCCCCGTGGCAGCTTTGAGCGGGATTGTATTTTCACCTAATTATAATATAAAAGTGCAATAGTTTCAGAGGACCCGAAAAAAAATGACCTGTTTACCATCTGTAAGGACATTTATATAATATTGAATTTGAATATTTCGTAGAGTTTGCATATAATACGGTTTGTGCTACGTTTGAAAGAACAGATAAACAAGGATGTTGAAAAAGAGAGATGCATATGTCAACGGATATTTTATGATTTTTATTTCAGAACGCCATTTACGCAAATAAAGATATAACTTCAAATAAACATGTAAACTGTTGGAATATATATCGGTGACCTGTAATAACCTTAACTGTTGTATTTTAAAGAATTATAAGTTTGTTGATGACCCGGTGACTTAGCTGGAGGGCTGATACTAAACCTCGTCAAGAACTTCAACTGTCTATTATACAGCAACGTTTAAGTTAAGCCTTCACACGCGGAAAGGAACCTTGACGCAACAATTAACAGCAAAGTCTCACAATGCGCAAACCAATCCACCCAGTCCGCTCAGTCTCATTGCGCGATCAGAGTAAGCATGGGTCCAGTAGAATCGAGCCGGGAATGTGCCGGCTGACCCTAATAAGATTGTGTGGCTGCAGGGGCTGATTTAGGGGTCGGTGTTCAGATATACGGTAAGGCGTAAATTTCATGAGGCGGCTTATTTAGTGAATTTAAATTAACAGTATGTTATATGTCATTGGTAACATTGTTAACAAACTTAAATTGACAGCGACCCGCTGAGAGAACAGTGACTGAAGGTAGTTTAAGTAGTCGAGTTTATTACACCAATTAGCGGATGGGTCAGATGTCGGACTAATGTCATTTATGCGCACACCTGTATTTCACACAGAGCATATTAATAATGAAAAGGGGAATAGCTATACTTAGTAGATTTTCGACCATTTTCACAAGGGTGGCAACTTTTGTGACTTTTTGTTTACTGTCCCGCACACAAACCACTTTTGAAAATGTGTCTATTCTATTCTAAAAGTGGACATTTTAGTAGAAGGAAGGCAAAACCAATTTTACAAATTAAAAGTGTTTTTCTTAAAAGTGATCGATTCCCCATAAGTAGCCTATATTCACAGCGTCACAACAAAACCCGACATGAGATCGGGATATGCGCGGTTCACGTTTTTAAGATAGTGTGAGCGAATAGCGCATGCTCGGACTAGACCGTGCGCCGTCCCGTCTGTGCCTACGCTTTTTGTATATGTCCAAGACAGGTATTTTCGTCTTGACGTAGATAACAAAATATTGAATAATATCTACTATGATGTTAATTCGATATCTAGCATATTCCTTCAGACATTTCTTATTCTATCATTTAGACGTATTATGAACACATACACGCACACATAGTAATATAAATATACATATATTACTGAACATGCTTCGTCGTCTTTTCATTTCTAATCTTATGTGTTTATAGCACATTATGTATGTATGTATGTATGTAGTACGCATGTATATATGTATGTATGTATATATGTATCTGTCGTTCTGGTTTCAGGATCTCTGCCGTTTTTCCAAATACATGCCCGTTTGGCGAGCAGATTATTCACATAAAACTACAATACATAAACATCATGGGAGTAAGAAATTAGAAGAAAGAAATGACAAGTTACACATATGTGTAAGTTGTCATTTCTTGCTTCTAACTTCTTACTCCTGTGTTATTTATGTATTGTAGTGCATACCTTTATATACCTACATTAAATATTCGGAAACCTGAACTACTTACCATTTGAACAAGTCTAATATATCTAAGAATTGATGAATGAGTGGATCCTGATTACACGACATAACCGTGTTATATGGCGTCCGATGTGGGCTTACATTTTGTTCCGGCATAATTATCATGATGCTTGAGGTTAATGCGACAACATCAATACCAACGACGTCATTGAACGACTCTACGATAAAGCCAATAGTACAGGCAGCACTGCTGGCAAAGAGTTCATGTCCGAGGTTCGATTGAGACAGAGATGTTTTCTATCCCAAAAACTTTTTCAACATCTTCTCGAAATAATAAGGCTGATGCCTTAGTATATAATAAAGGAAGCATCAATATCGGTGGTAGAGTAATTCTCAACTTCTCATTCGCAGACGACATTGCTTGAAATGCGTGGAAGAAAAGGGAGATAAGTGGAATGGATAATCGTCTCGACAACTTTGCTATACAAACTAGATCATAGAGAAGACAATGGTGACAACGACAATATTCGTATCAGTCTTGAAACATTAAAAAATTTCAAATATCTGGGATTGATCATATCTAATAAGGACGCCAAATCAGAGACCATCTCCAGGATTTCCAAGGCAACTGCACTAGCATTGCTGGATATAAAACGGAAAGAATCATATTAGTCTCGCTTCAAATGTCTGCGTAATGCGGTCTCTCATGACATCAATAATTCTTAACGTTTGTGAGACTTGGTCTCTGACTGCAGAATTTGAGAAAAGTATCCTGGTCTAAGCAATGAAATGCTATGGGAAACTGGTGAACACCACGCCACCAAATGAGAAGGTTCGCAAGCAAACTTAAGATGCCATAGGCTCTTCTTTATTACAAGGGCTGCTCGTAACGGGAAAAAAATTTGCTCCCAAAGAGTAGGAGTAGCCCCACTTTTTAAGCGATGCTAGAGAGACTTTTTTTCTAGATTTTTCCAGGGTATACGTAGAAAGTCCGTTATGGCTACGCCACTAAATTTTTCCATCTTTAATTGTAATAAGATGACATTTTGTGGTATAAGTACGAGTACGTAGACCAGCCAACAGACACTATAGAAGTGATGCAAAAGCATTTTTCTGTAGAATACATGATGGTAACCAGGAAAAAAAAATCGGAACCCTCAGTGAAAGCCACAAAAAATCAAGGAAGCTACCCTCAAGGAATCCGGATAAAGGTTGAATGACACGAAGCTTTGTCACAAAACAACACTGGACAAAACGAAACCAGAAATGCCGCCTTGGAAGGGCCTCTAGTAAAACTATCGGAAAGTCCCCAATTACGGAACATATGTTTTTCAGTGAATATACAGTCGAACCTCAATGGGTCGAACATCTTTGGGATCATGGAAATTCGTTCGAGACATGGGTAGTTCGAGCCACTGTGGGTTAATCATGGCACCAGTTCAGGAAGCAAATAGCGATAATTTGGGGAAAACTTTTCGATTTTCTACACAATGATTGTATGTTGAGTGTACTCATTAGAATCGCCTCGATGAGGCGATTCTAATGAGTACACACAACATACAATCCCATGATAAAATAAGAAGAAAAAAAAAAACTCTTTAAATATTTGTTTTCTTGAGCTACTGGAAGGATTTTGTTGGGACTGAAAAACGAGTTCGAATCATCCACGGTAAACGAGCCATCCGGGTTCGATCCATTGAGGTTATACTGTATTTTTCTCAGTGAAGAGAATGGTTTTCCGATATAAAGCGTAAAAACAAAACAACACTTCTTTGAAAAGAGAACGAGGAAACGAAGTGAAGTCTAATCTTGGAACATTCAAAGACGCAACTAGTGGGGATGGGGGTTGAGTAACAGGTTTTACCAACGAGTACCCAGTCAGCGCTTGCCTTTACCCATGATGTATTTTCAACTACATACAATTGTTTGGTCTGCGTATTGCTATCTCATCAGTGGAGCAACAATGAACAACTCCAAACGTAACACGGTTTGTCACAGAAAAATCGTTACGGACAAAACGTCTTCAGTTTGGTAAAACATAATTCCAGATGACCGAATGTGACATCACGTTTAGTGTTTAATCAATTTAATTATGAGATGGAGTTGAGAGAGAATGCAGACAAATGATACAAGTAATATACCTTCAAATGTATCATTTGTGTATCTTCTATCGGGACACATTGTATTCCATATGTATTGGCTATTACAGAGCGCTTTTAACGGAAACAGATACACTTTTATGGAAAGAAACTCTATCAGGATTAATTTGCCTCTTTTCTGAAAATGGTCAACTCTAAAAGCAAAGAATGTGCTCCCTCGAAGAAGAGTAAGCTGATTTTAGAGGGACTGCTATCAAGTAGACAAGTACAAATATTGTCCATTTGAACTGAAAACAAAAACGATGTGCGCTTTAGAACATTGACAAAAATGTACAAAATATAAAAGGAAAATCTATAGTAGTCTGAAGGCGTTAATGTAGCCGTTATAAGACAAGATATGCCTATAAAAAACAACAAGAAAATAAATGCAACGACTTATAACTTGGAGGTTATACTCAGATATCAGAGCTATTTATTTTCGTAAGTAAGTGAATAAGATATACCAGTGCTTGAGCTAAATGCCCTCGATTGATTATTATATTATTACATTAAATATTGAATCCAAAGTATCAAATTAGCTTTTGGTGTGAATATGTAATCAACTGTGAATAATGCAAACTGTCATCACATCGCATCATAACTGATAACGTATAAGATACAAAATCCGCGTCAAGAGAAATCGGTGTTCGAATATCCATACACTTGATCAGGCTAAATGTCATGGTACTATTATCAGGGTCTACATTATCCGCTAACTGAATTATGTGTATGGGTAAATACATGGAGTCTGGCAAAACAGAATAAGGGTGTAATGGTTGCTTTATTGGAGAATTTTCAGTTCGTAATACTGTTATTTAAGCCCCGTTTGGTCTTATCCGGCCTACATGATACAACAGTTCAGCCACAAAGCCAGAAAACGACCGTACGGCATGTGCACACACAATGAAGACTCAAATCAATCTGCACATCCGCGCAGTCCGATCAGTCTTCATTGTACGCATGAATAAAACTTTTCATCCAAAAAGTGCCCAGTGAAGATTCTGATCAGACTGCGCGAATGCGCGGGCTGATCTGAATCTTCACTGGGCGCACATTCTGAAGATAGGTTTTCTGACGTTCTGGCTTAGTTAATAATGATTATTAGGTCACAATAAGGTGTTTGAAGTTATTGCATGTTACTGATAAACCCATCAACATCAACTGCACCTTGATTTATCCTGTACATATTCCTGAGGTGTATGTTACATTCAGCACGTTGTCATATCCAGTTCAATTTATGGACACAGGATGAAACAGACAATACGTTCTATTTGCGCGTATTTAATATACAAATAACTCTAAAAGTGACAGATCCCTTATGGTTTGAACAAAAAGCCCCCAGAGGACTATTGGCGCCCCAGCATAATTTTCCAAATACATCTACAATGTATATGCATAGCCAGATGGAGCTGCCCGTACGCATACACCGACGAACTAATGGTGGGTCTGTCACTATATGAGTCGAATAAGATAATTAATTGCAAGTTGTTTTATAAAGCAATGGTTTTATTCCGATACAATAGTGATTCGTAACTTTATAAACTATGTGTTAGTCTAAAAATGGAATACATATGATAGCTTTAGAATAAATAAATATTATATCTCTCAGAACAATTCAATACAATCATTTAATATTAATTGTTAACTTACCGTTAGAGATCCTATTACTTCCTTATATAAGTTTTCTCTCAAATTCTGCATAGTTTAACAATTATGTCAGGCTTTATAGCATGAAAGAGTTTACATATGATAACGCTAAGACAGTTTGTTCCTATTTTATTTTAATAAACTAAAAATGATCTTATATCCGTTTTTATATTTCGGTATTTGAACGTCATAAAGTATAGAATGGGAAATAATACTAAGATATGCACTTTATTGAACTATTGTGATCTGATTAAGATGCACTTATCCGTCTTGAAGAGAGATGTAATTTACATCCGTATAACACTGCAGAGACAATCCAATACAATGACAGTTTGAAGTGATACCCAGTGTAACAAAGAGTATCATTAAATAAACAGGTAATTGTTTGACCTAAGGTCATCAATTTACAGGTGTGAATCAGTCTTTATTGCACACTGCTTCTCCAGCTGGTTGTCTAGTGTGCCCCCCATCAAGCGCATATCAGCCGTCACGACTCTCTTAACATAGCCGACGCAGATATCAGCTAGGAACCACCTTCATAATGGAGCGCTTACCGTCAGTCTATCTCAGCTGTTTGGGCACGCGATGCAGGATAGTTACTGATATCAGGTAGGGGACGTTCATTAAAGCAATTAACCGCAATTGTATGAAAATAAAGCAGAAGATGTAAAGCCAAGTAAACATTCTCTAATAAGACCATGTTAGTTTTCGTAACACATCAAATATTTTCATAAGGGAAATAGCATAACGCTAATTTTATAGCAGTACTGATCCCAGTCCCGTACCTTCATCAGCAGGGAAGCAATGGTTATCAAAATTAGTACGGATAAAGGCAGAATATAATAGAGAGATTTAAAATATGCTAGTCAAGTTAAACATAAAAGGAAAAAAGTAACGTGATAGTTCAGCTAGAAAGATGCAGGGTTAACAGGTTTAGTTTTCTTATGTCCTGTAACGGATGAGCCTGCAGGCTTTACTGGTTCATTTCGATAATTCTCTAGATAGCAGAGTTTACGCAGCATGCCAATCATACAAGGCTTTATGATGTGTGACACATCGGGAAGCTCTTCTTTGCACCAATTATACCAAGACCAAACTAAATGCGGAACATTAACGAATATTCAACAATAAATTGGTAAAACGCGTTAAAGGGGTAGAAGCAAATCACAGTTTGGCAGTGCGTGGAGTGGCTAATTTTGATGCTTGCCCTGTTGAAATTATTAGCATTAGACAAGCTCAACATCTTATTGGGGAGCAAATTCAACATACAGCGGTACAGGGAAATAAAAAATAAATAAAAACGGTATTTGTCATTATGAAATATGATACGACTTGGGCGAAGTTTTTGTTCATGAATGTCTGGTCTTCATTGAAACGACTATAAATGCCAGTTACGGTAGATATACATTTTCTACATCCATTTGGATAGGCTCTGGATAGCAGTGGCAGAGTCTTTTCTGTGAGTACTTTCCTGCGTTGTGTTGCTTAATGGTGCTCATACAAATGTATTACACTGTTCTATTTTAAAGTTATAGTGCCCGTTTTGTTTATGAATGGTTCTGGCAATGCGGGTATGCCAGGAAAGAGATTTGTAATAGTTACTAGCAGATACTTAGCTGAAGGAAAGAAATTCGTAAGGGACAAATCATGTAAATGAAGCTATCCAGGAAACCCAGTAACCACGAAGCACAAGCTTACTAAATGAAGGAGCCACTGAAAGAAGAAGGACGTTCATTAAAGCAATTAACCGCAATTGTATGAAAATAAAGCAGAAGATGTAAAGCCAAGTAAACATTCTCTAATAAGACCATGTTAGTTTTCGTAACACATCAAATATTTTCATAAGGGAAATAGCATAACGCTAATTTTATAGCAGTACTGATCCTAGTCCCGTACCTTCATCAGCAGGGAAGCAATGGTTATCAAAATTAGTACGGATAAAGGCAGAATATAATGGAGAGATTTAAAATATGCTACGGATAAAGGGGTAGAAGCAAATCACAGTTTGGCAGTGCGTGGAGTGGCTAATTTTGATGCTTGCCCTGTTGAAATTATTAGCATTAGACAAGCTCAACATCTTATTGGGTAGCAAATTCAACATACAGCGGTACAGGACGTTCATTAAAGCAATTAACCGCAATTGTATGAAAATAAAGCAGAAGATGTAAAGCCAAGTAAACATTCTCTAATAAGACCATGTTAGTTTTCGTAACACATCAAATATTTTCATAAGGGAAATAGCATAACGCTAATTTTATAGCAGTACTGATCCCAGTCCCGTACCTTCATCAGCAGGGAAGCAATGGTTATCAAAATTAGTACGGATAAAAGCAGAATATAATGGAGAGATTTAAAATATGCTACGGATAAAGGGGTAGAAGCAAATCACAGTTTGGCAGTGCGTGGAGTGGCTAATTTTGATGCTTGCCCTGTTGAAATTCGTAAGGGACAAATCATGTAAATGAAGCTATCCAGGAAACCCAGTAACCACGAAGCACAAGCTTACTAAATGAAGGAGCCACTGAAAGAAGAAGAAATTTCCAATATACAATGGCAAAACAAAACATCACAGTTGTAGTAAGTAGTTGCGGTCATGGTACCTAAGCCATAATCCAAACTCATGAATCCGTAAACGAATGACGAATCAGAATGTTCAGACCAACAGACATGGACCCTAGAATAAAGGGTGTAATCAGGCGTCCGTGTAAGCATTTCATGGTATGCAAGCTTCGCCCACCATGCTCATGCCCTGAAAGAATGAAATGTCGGTAGAAGCGTATGTCCGGGATTTTGGGAAGTCTACTTATGGCGCGCCATTGGCAAAACATCAGAAACAATTCTGGAAACTGCCACATTGTAGGGATTGACCAGATCATGATGTCTCCTATAGAACTTCTTAAGTGTTGCTACCAGTTTAGTTTTTTGATACCCCTGGCTCAACAACTTTGTACTGAGCACTTTCACATGCTCCATGAAGTCCTGATAATTTGAACAGGCTCTGGCACAACGGATTAACTGAAACGTAAACGCCGTATGCTGGTGCAGAAGGAATATTACTGCTCAGGAATGGAAAGTTAACAATGGGAAAATTGAAGTCATCCCGTTTGTCGTAGATGACATGCAAACAAAGATGAACTTCAACAAAATCGCCTGGGAACCGGCAGCAGCAAAGTTACAAAGGAGCTTTATGTAGTTTTACTCGATCGAAGGCAGGTTTTTAATTCTGATATAGTTCCGAATGCCAAACATGTGTTTCGTCCGCGTAGGGTCATTTACACCATCAGTGAACCATGCCAGTAATATACATACAGTCTCAAACACTGTGATGAAACAAAGAGGACAACTCAATAGTGACTCGAAGGCAGAGCACAAGAAGGCCTGAACGCAGAGCACAAGAAGGGTTCCTACCATATACACAATATTTAACAGCAAAAGATAAACCGCCTTGGAATAGTCAATAAAATATATATTATTTTACCCAGATATGCCACAATCCCGAAACACAGACATCCAGGGGCACCAAAAGAAAAAAAAAATGAGGAACAAACAATGACAAGGCAGCAGCACAGTTTCAATAACCAACGTGCAAACTTAGAAGAGCAGCAATGGTGGAGCCACCTTGAAACGACCTGCAAACTAACGGGGACATAATAAGTTCTTCTAAACTACGTTTAACATAATCACATACTGATCTGCATAGAATTGTGGTTTATTCTACGAGGCGATTTGTTTTATGACTTACCCTGTGTTATTCTGTTCTTGTGTTTTTCAGACCTTTTAGTATTGCAATTACCTCGCTTGGGGAAGAGAGAGCTAATCTTAATGCTTTTCGTACGTTTGTTCGATTTGCGCTTGTTTGGTTTTGTCTATTTCCTCTTTCTTTTTGTGTCTGGAAAGGGCTGCAGTTTGTGATTGTGCCACTCTTACCTTTTGATGCAAATAAGAAACAAGAGGGCCAAGATGGCCTTTAACTGCTCACTTGAGTCGTTTGATGCCTCCAGTGCACACACATATTTAAAGAAATACGACCTGGTGACCTAGTTTTTGACCTACATGTCTCATATTCAATATTGAGCAAGATATCATCAGAACAAAATTCCGGTCGTGTCATGATAATCAGGTCAAAACAGTGGCTTCTAGAGTGCACAGATATTGAAGATATCTGACCCAGTGACCTAGTTTTTGACCACACATAATCCATTTTCAAATATGACTAAGATATAATCAGGACAAACGTTCTGATGAAGTAACAAGAAGATTAAAGCATAATTGTGGTCCTTTAATTTCATACAAGGTTTAAAAGAAATTTGACCTAGAGAACTAGGTTTTGACTCCACATACCCGTATTTGAATCTGATTAAGATATAATCAAGGCAAACATTTAAATGAACAAAAAAAAAAAAAAAAAAAAAAAAAAAAAAAGGTAAGAGAAAAGTCCAGAGAGTGCCACAATCATAAACCGCAGCCCTTCCTAGACCCCAAGCGGAAGAGGAAACCGACAAATCCATACAAGCACAAACCAAACAAACGTACGAAAAGCACTAAGATTAGCTCTCTCTTCCTCAAGCGAGGTAATCGCAATACTGAAAGGACTAAAAAACACAAGAACAAAATTACACATGGAAAGACATACAACAAGTCGCCTCGTAGAATAAACCACAAAGCAACAAAGAGTAAGACTAACACCGGGACCACCGCCTTAGAACGGTCAGTAGAGTAAACCACCGGGGGGTTTAAAGCACTTTTACAGCTAGCTAACTTCACCATGGGTCCCGATGCAACTCTTAATACAGAAACACATAAAAATTCGGTTCGCATAAAGGCTCCCAACTCAGTCAATGCATCAAAGCGAAAACACAAAAATCAAATTAATCACTATAATAAACAAAGACGAGTACTCATGGCTAATTCTGCTGTATGCCAGAGTAAATGAAAACCAATAGTTGAACCACGGCGGGCCAAGCCAAAGACATATCGTCAAGCCCCAACCTACTGGTTAAAGTTTTACGAAGAGGCCGTCATTAACGGGTCTGAAGCCCGTTAATTGCCGTCGTGCAATTAACGAGTGAAGCATAGCCATCAACAATGATTGGGTTGACAATTAGGCATGCAGTCTGCCGCATAATATCCAGGCTATAGCCAATTCTTTTATAACGGTTAATAAGTTTTCTGAATTGCTCCGAAAAGTTAGTTTCAAAAAGAAAACGTCTAAATTTTGACTTCCTGAATACACTCCATTTTTTTTATGACATTTAACCTAGTGACCTAGTTTTTGACCTGACAGGAATCCTATTCGAACTTGATGCGGTATCATCAAGACGATCATTCTAATAAAGAGTCATGAAGACTGAAGCAAACTCGTGGCCTCTCGAGTGCACACAGGGTTTAAATTGAATCTGACCATGTGACCTAATTCTTATCCCACATAACCCACATCTGAATTTGACCAGGAAAACATCAATACAAACATTCTGAAGAAGTTTTATTAAGACGGAAGCAAAACTCTCGCCTATAGATTGCACACAATTTGTTTTAAGAAATTTGACTTAGTGACCCCAGTTTTGACTCATATTCCAACATAACTGAGGTATTATCAAGCCAAATATTCTTATGAAAGTTCATGAAGATTGAAGCAAAACTGTGTCATTTAAAATGCATACAAGGTTTTTTAAGCAAAATCTGTAGTAATGTCATTTTTGTTCCCGCATGACTCGCATCTAAAGTTGACTAAGATACCGTCAAGACAAACATTCTGATGAAGTTTCATTAAGATTGAAGCAAAACTCTGTAGAGTGCACACAAGGTTTAAAAGAAATTTGACCTAGTTTTTGACCTGTGATGAGCCATATTCAAACTTTATCAAGATATCATCGACAAATATTCTTATGAAGTTTCATGAAGATTGAAGCAAAATTATACTTCAAGAGTACACACAAGGCTTTAACAAAATCTAAATTAGCGATCTAGTTTTTGATCCCACATGACCCACAGTTTAATTTGACTAAGATATCATCAAGACAAACATTCTGATGAAGTCTCATAAAGTTTGAAGCAAATGCGTGGCGTCCTATTGACCCGACAAGACCCATATTCAAGGAAAGGGGGTCAAAGGAAGGCGTGGGGGTGGCTGGGGGTCCATTTGGCCCAATTTCTGCCCCGTAACATAAGTCTTCAGTTTTTGCTGATACATTACCTATAGCGGCCAATTTACTAAAACAGTATTGATTTTACAATGTAAGCCCTAGTTTTGGAGTAACATGATCATAAAAGTGGGTGGAGTATTTCAGTATGAACCTGAGGTACCATATTTTAAATACTGTTTCTCTTTTAAATATATTACACCCAATTATACTTTCTTCTGTTTGTCAGACAAATGCCTTAGGTAGTATCCTATCTCACTTACCTCCATTTCAAGAAGATATTACATTACAGCAACTCTTTTATGAAAATCTTATTTTTTTTTGTTAATTTTGCATCTTAGAATTTAATAAAATCTAGCCTTTCTCCGGAAATGAATTATGAATTACTTTGACATTTACCTGAATACAACATTTGGACAGTACAAAGACATGACAATGTTTTAGTGACCTTGACGTTATTTTCAAGGTCACATGGGCTGTAGAATTTTAAAAAGAGCAGGTGCCCATTAGGCTGTTATATCGGTCAATGTGCGTTGTCTGTCGTCCGTCGTGCATTGTGAGGCACCAACAATTTGCCATAAATGACAACTCCTCCTACACCCCTAATCCAATTTCAATCAAACTTTACAGGAATGTTGCCGAGGTGACTCTTTACGAAAATACTTAAAATTGTTTCGCACCAATGAATAAAATGGCCACCAGAGCTAAAAATAGAAAACACCTTTAAATGAAAACTACACCATTGGGCCAATTTCATTCAAACTGAACAGGACTGTTGCCTAGGTTACTCTCTACCAAAATAGTTTAAATAGTTTTGCTCAAATAAACAAGATGGCTACCAGAGTTAAAAACAGAAAATTCTTTAAATGACAACTCCTCCTCTGTCATTTGAGTATTTTCAGTCAACTTTCACAGGCATATTGCCTATGTGACTCTTTATCAAAACAGCTAAAATAGTTTTGCTCCAATGAGCAAGATGACCACAAGATCTAAAAATAGAAACTCATCAAATGACAACACCTCCTAAACTTTTTGTCCAATTTTAATACATCTTCTTAAGAATGTTGCCTAGGTGACTCTCTGCCAAATATACCTCAAATGGTTATTCTACTATGAACCAGATAGTTACCAAAGCTAAAAAGAGAACATCTTTAAATGACACTTCCTGCTGCACTCTTTGGTCAGTTTTAGTGCTTTTCTTATGTTTGTTTGGATTTGTCGGTTTCCTCTTCCTCTTAATGTCTGGGAAGGGCTGCGGTTTGTGATTGTGGTACTCCTTGGACTTTTCTCTTACCTATTTCTTTAATCAAACATCATAAGAATTTTGTTTTGATAATATCTTGTCAATCAAACATCATAAGAATGTTTGTTTTGATAATATCTTGATAGAGTTTAATAAGGGCCATGTGGAGTAAGGCCATGAAATTCAAGTGAACTATTTAGGGTTATCTCCTTTACTAGAAGCAGCTTGGGTTTACAACGTAATTCACAGACCTGGAGTAATCAAATCATGAAAGTGGGTGGCGTAATTAAGTATGAACCTACAGCATCCTACTATAAAGTATGAACATAAAGCATCATATTATTAACTGTGTGTCTCTCTTAGAATATGCCACATCCAGTTATATTAACTTCAATTTGTTGTACTAATGCCTCAGTTAGAATCCTGTTTCTAACTTTATCCCTTGCAAATAATATTTTAAGTCTGCAGCAAGTTTCCCGTGAAAACCTCTGATTTGTGGTAATTTTGCACCTTGAACCTTCACAATGTCCTAGCTTATCTCTGGAACCAGTCGCTGAATTCTTCTAAAACGTATATGACTATAATATTTGGAGACTCCGCATGACTCCTATTAAAACTCCATCAAAATATCATCAAAACAAACATTCTTAAGATGTTTGATTAGATTGGCCAAAATTTGTAGGATGAGCTGTCATTTAAAGATTTTTTTCCATTTTTAGCTCTGGTGGCCTTTGGAACAGAACCATTTTAGCTATTTTGGTAGAGAGTCATGCAGCAATATTCTTGTGGAGTTTGATTACAATTGGCCAAAAAAGTTTAGGAGGTTTTCATTTAAAGAACTTTCTTTCTTTTGCTCTGGCAGCCATCTTGTTCATTGGAGCAAAACCATTTTAGCTATTTTGGTAGAGAGTAACCTTGGCAACATTCCTACAAAGTTTGAAACTGGCCAAATGGTGTCGGAGTAGTTGTCATTTAAATTTTTTTTCTCTATTTTTAGCTCTGGCGGCCACTTTGTTCATTGGTGCGGAATAATTTTAGGTATTTTGGTAGAGAGTCACGTAGGCAATATTCCTGTGAAGTTTGATTGAAATCTGCCTAGGGGTGTAGGACAAATTGTTGATGCCACACAATGCACGATGGACGACGCACGACGCACAACGAACATTGACCGATAACAATACCTCAGCAAGAGCACTTCATTCTTAGGTGCGCTAAAAAGATATCATAGGCAATGTACTAGGAGAAAATAAAGACTTTTGTTAAGTAGCATAAAATAGCCTAATGGGAACCTGCTCTTTTGACAATCCTACAGCCTATGTGACCTTGAAAATAAGGTCAAGGTCACCAAAACTTAGTCATCTCTTAGTACTGTCCCAAAAATGTATTCAGATAAGTTTCAAAATAATTCACCATTCAGTTCCGGAGAAAGGCTCGGTTTTACTGAATTCCAAGATGCTAAATTAAAAGAAAATTGTAGATTTTCATAAAATTGTTGGCGCAAATGTAATAGTTTTCTTTAAATGGAGGTAAGTGGGATAGGATATTATCTAAAGCATTTGTCTAACAGAAGAAGATATAGAAGGGTGTGATATATTTTAAAAGAGAAACGGTGTTTAAAATATGGTACCTCAGATTCAAACGGAATTACCCCACCCACTTTCATGATCAAGTAACTCCAAAACTACGGCTTACATTACAAAATCAATACTGTTTTAGAAAATGAGACGCTCTAGGTAATGTATCAGCAAAAAATGAAGACTTCTGTTAAAGGCAGAAAAGGAGCCTTATAGATCCCCGCCCCTTTGACCGAGATACCATCAAGATGAATATTGGGATGAAGTAAAATAAAGATTGAAGCAAAATTGTGGCCTCTAGAGTAACTAAATCTGATCTCGTGAACTAGTTCTTGACCCCACACGACCCTCATTTGATCTTGTCCAAGATATCAAGACAAAAATTCTCATGGTTTACCAGAAAACTTGAAGTAAAACTGTGGTGTCTAGAGTGCACACAAGGAGTTATCAAAATTTGACCTAGTGACCTATTTTTTATTCGACAGAACCCATTTTCTAACTTTACCTTGGTATGATCAAGATAGATATTCTGATGCAGTTTCATGGAGAGTGAAGCAAAACTATGGGCTAGAGTGCACACAAGGTTTTAACAAAATCTAACCTAGTGAACTAGTTTTCAATTCCACGTAAGTCACATTTGAACTTGAAAAAGATAACATCAAGACAAACATTCTGATAAAATTATATTAAAACTGAAGTAAAACTCTGGCCTGTAGAATGCACACAAGGTTTTAAAGAAATTTGACCTAGTGACATAGTTGTTAATTCGACATAGCCCATATACAAAATTTATTGACATATCATCAAGACATTTTTAAGACATTCACGAACATTGATGCAAAAGTGTGGACTCTAGTGTGTATACATAGTTTTAACGAAATCTTACCTAGTGACATAGCATTTAACCCCACATGGCCCACATTTAAACTTGAACACGATATTATCAAGACACACATTCTGATGAAGTTTCATAAAATTTGAAGCAAACATGTGGCGTCTAGGGTGCACACAAGCTTTACATATTGATCTAGTTTTTGACCTGACATGACCCATATTCAAACTTCATCGAGATATCATCAAGACAAATATTCTGATGAAGTTTCATGAAGATTGAAACTTTATCAGAAAGTTTCATGAAGATCCATTGAAAAATTAAGCCTGTATTGTGTACAAAAGGATTTTCAATGATTTGACCTAGTGACCTACTTTTTGAACCAACATTACCCATATTCGAATTTTCTTTTACCCTTTTTGATCATATATTGTTCATAAAACATCCTGACATAGTTTTACGATTCGATGGAAAATTAAGCATCTATTTTGTACACAAGGTTTTTCTAAGATATAACCTACTGACCTAGATTTTTATCCGATGTGATCCATATTCAAACTTCGCCTAGATACTGTCAAAATAAACATTCTGACAAACTTTTACGAACATTCATTGAAAAAGGAAGTCTATTGTACACATTACGGTTTTCAATGATTTGACATAGTAACCTAGCTTTTGAACCGACATGACCCAGATAAAAATCTTATTCTAGATATTGTTCAAACAAACATTCTGACGAAGAAACACGGACATTTTCTTTTACCCTTTTTGATCATATATTGTTCATAAAACAGCCTGACATAGTTTTACGATTCGATGGAAAATTAAGCATCTATTTTGTACACAAGGTTTTTCTAAGATATAACCTACTGACCTAGATTTTTATCCGATGTGATCCATATTCAAACTTCGCCTAGACACTGTCAAAATAAACATTCTGACAAACTTTTACGAACATTCATTGAAAAAGGAAGTCTATTGTACACATTACGGTTTTCAATGATTTGACATAGTAACCTAGTTTTTGAACCGACATGACCCAGATAAAAATCTTATTCTAGATATTGTTCAAGCAAACATTCTGACGAAGAAACACAGACATTCAATGGAAAATGAAGCTTTTTTAAGAGTTGATCTACTGACCTAGTTTTTGACCCGACATTACCCAGTTTCAAACTTGGCCTAAATTTCATAGAGATAACAGTTTGACAAAGATTTATAAAAATTTGATAAAAAATGTTCCCTCTTGAGTGTACACAAGCAAAAGTTGACGGACGTCAGGACGTCTTAACGTGCGGACGTCCTAACGTCTACGCGTACGACGGACGACGGACATACGGTATCCTAAAAGCTCACCATGAGCACTTGGTGCTGAGGTGAACTAAAAACAAACAATTAGACACGCGAATAAGAATTACAAAAATCAAAGTAATCTTTTTAGCCATATCATTTTTGAGAAAAGTATACCATTAGATATATTAAAAATCAAATCTAGGAAAACGTTGTCAGCATCAGAACTCAAATAATTTAGCTATTGTTCTATTGATTAAATGCTATGCACAATTCGTTCACTATAGACATAATCCGTATTTAACAGATCGGCTCAAATCAGATCAGACAAGCTTAAAGCATATTAAAAATATTTCTAATTTGTTATTCAGAAAATGTCAAAACTACCAGCAGTTTCTATTTCTCTACATCGTAAAACTATAGTCCTGAATTTGCTTGTTTGATACAATATAAGTGAAGATACCCAGAAAGTGCCGCAGAAGGAGAGATGAGGAACAAATAACGGCAAAACAAACGCCACATATGAAACCACCGACGCACAAACAAAAAAGAACTGCAACAGTTTAAACCTTTTTTTTTCTTTTTGTTCTCACACAAAACCTCGCCCTTAATTCTGCTATAGATCAAAATTACAAACATAGGTTCGGTCCGCATAGGAGCCCTCTACCTCATCTGTGTAACATCGCAGGGAAACATATAATCACAAACACTTTCATGAAACAAAGCAGAACACAAGACAACTACAAACAGAACACAAAATAAGTCAGACCTTAGACATGATTATCAGGCGCCAAACAACTGAAACAGGTTGAGGTCGGAGCCGCCATTTAGTTTCAGCCCACCGTCGAGCAAAACGGAAGAAAAGACCACTTTTCAGCCGCAAGCATAAGTCAAAAAAGAACAAACAAACATTCAAAATAGGCTTCTTGATCGCCACTCAGGCACTATAAGACACTGCTGACAAGGTGTTGTATGTGCGAAAATGTGTTGTTTTATTGTTCAATGTTAACTGTGCCTCTAATTACACAATTTGTTGGACTATGCAACAATACTGCATTTACCCTAAATATACGGAAATCTGACGTCCTTATGATGCATGTCCAAACATTCGAACATGTTCATTTTACTATTTTACTATCTATACTTGGGTCTAAACACTGCTGGATGAGTGGCAAACAGTATAGATTTTTGATAGGCCGTTGTTTTCCACAAATATTTATGGTACATGCGGTAAACTCTGATAGCTGGTTCACTAACACGTCAGATTTTCTGAGCTAGAGAGTATAGATGTTAGTCCTATTAGGCTTATGCAATCTGCTTAGGTTTCTTTTTCTTTTCACTTTTTATTTATTTATTTATTTATTTGCTGATGGTTTAGTATTTTGTTTTAATCTTCGGCATATTATGCTATATTTCCTGTACTCGCATTATTGCGTTTGAGGAATACCGTGGACGAATACATTGCTTTATCTTTAGAACAAAACCAAGCAAATGCAGTAAGATATTCTATAGTTACTTTTATCTCAGCCTTGATGAACTTTTGAAGATTTAGTAAATAAACATTACAAAGCTATGCGTTAATTTGATATTACTGCAACATAATTAAACAGCATTGTATTATAGTACTAGCAAGTACAGATTAAAGTTCATCTAATTGAATTGGAATTACCTTGTTAGATAGGTACGATGGTTCAGTTTAATAATAAGCGTTTGTAAAATCTCAGATAGGGCGTATCAAAGTACATCGCTCTACAAAGATATATAAAATTTGGTGAAATATAGTCTGTATTTTTTTTTTTTATTTCTACTCCTATCATTACTTTATTCATTACGAAAACCTGCCTATTCAAATATACTGAAAATTTTAGCACCAAAAAAAGAATGAAAACTTTCAATAAAAAATCTCCGATATTTTTCATATTTCTGCTCAAAACATAGATTGTGGGTACTCGTTAGAACTAAGGGGTACCCACAATCTATGTTTTGAGCAAAAATAAGAAAAATAGTGTATACCCTGTAAACACCAGTTTTACTATATAAAAGTGGGGTTTAAGCGGGTCAAAATTATATTAATTTGGCATGTTTACGTAATGGCTGATTACAAATCAAAATAATACATACATATAGTATATTTAGAATGACTATTCTGTTTTGTTTCTTGCAACCTTTATCTGCATTTAATACCCGGATTCAAATTTATTACTCTTGTCATTTAACTTGGCCGTGCGAATATGTGCATCAAAGAAATGTGGAAATCGAAGGCAAGTGCAAAAGCTATCAGGGCCTTGCTGTCCGCTTTCCGAATGACTTCATAATGTAGGACGCATGACTGGACGGCAAAATAATAGTGAAGATACACAGGAACTACCACAATTGCGAAGCACAGCCCTTTTGCGCCAACCAGAACACGAGTACTACAAACAAGACCACGATAAGCCCGCCGCAGACATTGACAGTCAGGCGCCGACCATCTGAAACAGATTGAGAAGAGAGCCTTCATTCCTCATAATGTTTCTCTATGGATTGCTGGTAAAGCTGAATCTGTGATTTGCACATATACTTGCAGACACATTTTCATTTCTAACGAACCTGTTAGAGCAAAGCTGGTACAGGTTTGCTAAAATTTCCCACGAAAGCGCAAAGGTATTGTGCTTGGTGATAACACAAGCCACTTTACCTACAAGAACAAATATTAATAAGCGGTGTCCGCGCATCCAAGCGTACATACCAGGGTCGTCTCGTAGCCTTTGGAAAATCTCGTAAAATGAAATCGCGGAAATCTATGTGCTGTTTACATATAAGAGCCGCAATGTAAAGTAAATACATATGGACATGTGCTGTCTGCAAAGACACAGATAATTATGTACATCAGCGCTGTCCAATCAAAAAATAAGTACATGCAAATAAATAAATAGGGGATACCTCGGAAAGGCCACGATCAATAAAAGGATCCCCGCAAGGGTTCAATGACATGACATGACATTGCACAATAATACTTTGACTAAACCAACTAAACCTAACGAACAAACGAAAGCGAATGCAAAAGAAAATCTTTACTGGGTATTGTTAGGATAATCCAGTATCCAACGATTCTGATGCTGAGACCTAACTAGCGGAAACTGGCTAATCTGACAGAAAACGTGACACTTTAGCAGTTTTGTGAGTGTGTCTATTGCTTTCAAGGCATATTTTTTTAGAGTTTATATATTATGCGGAAACAAACATTCTGGACATAGTACCTGGATGCACAGAATAATCCATATTACTGCTAGGAGCACTTGGTTGAAGATACATTTTCACACATAAAGGTTGATGTAAGTATCTTAGCTTCCATGTTATTGTATGATATCTGTTAATGTGCTATGGGTGTGATTTACCGGGATCTGCGGTTCTAAAATATGTGGAGATACCCAGGAAATGCCACAATCCAAAATCACGGCCCTCCAGATGTCCCAAAAGAAGGAGAGATGAGGAAAAAATAATAACAAAACAAACACCACATACATGTATGGAACCACAGACGCACAAAGAACTGCAACAAAGGAACTGCTTTGGGAGGGTCATAAATAGATACTATCATTTGGGCCTTTACATCGCTTATCTTTAGGTAATCTATTCATGTTTTAATGTTAGTGAGGATGTAATCATGCATGTAGCTTGATTAATAATTTCTATATTTTAGACGCAGCTTTAATATCATGCAAGACAGAGGTTGCCTTTATATTACCGTAAGTACTGGGTATGTAACATAACGCACAGTCAGTAGATTTAGAGGTTGTTCACGGAACACTGCTTCCATGTTTTGTACATTGAAAGGAAATCAATTAGGTGTTGACAAAACGTTTATGTTATTAGTTATGCCTCAGTCTAAACGTGACAATGATATGTATTATTTATTAACATTTAATAATACTAATAGGAATTGATAGAAGGATACTGTCAGAGGACATAGCACCCGATGACAAGAGTAAAGTGTGTTCAACAATTTGAATAAAATCCTGACCGCTAAAATCCTTACACAAGGCTGTCGTTATCATACACTCCATAAAGCTTTTTTTTTTTTTTTTTTAATTTTACCTCCGACACTCCAAATGGATTGATAAATTAAAAAAATAGTTTGAAATACTTCTACTACTGCAAGGGATATTGGTACCAGAGTTTTATGTTGACTTAGTTCATACTATTAAAAACGTTTTAGGCAATCCAATTTTGTTATGCGACATAGTTGTTGTTTTTTTTAATTGTTTATTGCATGACAGTGGGTCGGGACTCGAGCTCTATGCTGGCGCCTCCTAAACCTTTCGTTACAGGGCTAATGGCTGATGTTATATTTTTGCTCGGACCCTCCACGGTTCAACTAGTGGTTTTCTTAAGCTCTGGCTGCCAGTGTCTGAGAGTCTTGCGACAAGATCTCATTGAATGGAAACCAAAAGTGTGTTGACAAACTATTCTGTTATCATATGAGCCGCGCCATGCGCAAACATGACTTCGGGTATATGCGGAGAGCGAAGGCCAGGGTCAGCCTGATCATGGCCTTCACTATCCACTAACAGAATCATTGGATAATACAGAATGTATGAACGGAAAGCAAAGACCCGGATGATACTTTGCGCAGAATGATCTGAATCTGCACATTTTTGCGAAAATTCGAAGACATATTTTCGTTTGACGCGGCCCGTATATGCCTCAGTTTAAACATGTTAATAATGTGTATAATTCATGAAATTGTAACATTAATAAATGACATGGATATACCCAGATCAGCTACAATCATAGAACACTGTCCTCCCTAGGCACTGATAGACAAGAGTAGAATGATTTTAACAATCGAAATAAAGTCCTGCTAAACAATATTATCGGTATCATAAACTCTGTAAAGCATTTCAAACTGTTACCGCCGACACACCGAATTGATTGATAAATTTAAAGTTTGATTGAAATCACTTCTGCAGCAAGGAAGTCTAGAACCAGAGTTCTACGGTGACCTTGTTTATTAATTTAGAAAACTTGTTTTGAAATTCATTTTTATTGACATCTTGTTCTCGTTATCTAAAACTCTGATATTTGAACACTTCTTTTACGTGAAAATAAATGTTCCGCTGTATTAATTAACACCTTGCTGTCATTATCTAAAACTCTTATATCCCAATACTTCTGCATTCGTGAAAATAAATTTTCAACTCTATTTTGACTTTTGACTTTTATTTTACTCTACTATAGCTGGTGTTGTGCCGTGTGGCGGCCGTAAAAGGTCTCCCCGACATCATCACAGTGCAGCTTATATTTTGTTTCCTCTGGGATCATTGAGCCCATCCTGGTTATTTTGAGAATCAAATACCACTTAAGCCGACGCTTGGGGCGTATGCAGCCTCGCAAGCTACAGTGTTGCATATGAAGAGACTCAATCAAATCGAGTCTCCGATTTTCGTGATTTTGTGTGTTCTTTATATCCAAAGACAATCCTTCTGTGGCGGCCGTAAAAAGTCTCCCCGTACGTCATCATAATGCAGGTTATATTTAATTTCCTTTGGGATAATTGAGGCCATTACGGTTATTTTGAAAATCGCAAACTACAGTGTTGCATGTGAAGAGACTCAATCAAACCGAGTCTCCGATTTTCGTGATTTTTATGTGTTCTTTGTTTCCAAAGGCAATCCTTTTTTGCTTTTATTTTGCTGTATTGACACTGTGTTTTCATTTTCTAAAGCTTTAACATCTCAATACTTCCACGTATGTGAAACTAAATGTTTCACTGTCTTGACACCTTGTTGTTGTTATTTATAACTCTGATATCTAAACACTTCTACGTACGTGAAAATAAATGTTTCACTGTATTTACACCTTGTTTGTCGTTGTCTGGAACTATAATTTCTCAATACTTCTACTAACGTGAAAATAAACGTTTAGCTATATTAACATCTGGGTGTGCGTCATTCAAAACTATGATACGATCTCAATACATCTTACTATCGGGTCTCTCAATTCCTGTATCTTAAGAAAAACGTAAACCTACAGTCAGAAAGATATACGGCTGAGTTTGTTGTATATATTACTTGGGTATTGTTTCATACAAAATCTCTGTATAGCAATGCGAAACAAGTATTTATTGCATTTTGGAGAAACGCATGCATTTTGTATGATACTGGTTTAGAGTTTTTCCAAGCAGCTTTAAGTTCTGTTAAGCGTATAGTACACATGTATATACTAACATAAAATACACCCAATATACACCCAACTTGCGATAAACTCATCTGTACATTTGATGTCTGAATATAAATTATCACTGATTGTTTAAAATTCTTGTCGCGTTTTGTTAGTCGGCGTGTATTTTATGAAATTTTGGTGAGCATTTTAGTTAGCGGAAATTATGTCAATTGTTATGTTTGGTCTTCATACGTTCGTACGCAGTAATAGTTCGTCAACAAAGGTTTTGAAATTATTGACATGAAGTATTGCGCGGCGATTCCCCTTAACATGCATGTTTAAGACTTACGTAAATATGATAGAGTGTTTATACGACTGTTTTGTATTAAAAAACCATAAGCACGAACACCCGACCGATGTGTATCAAAATTTAAAATGTATTTGAAAATGGTATCATATAAACTTTGCAGTCAAACGTTTTCTTACAGGTTTATTGTAGCGGCCATTTTGGACATTTTTTGGTGTTAATCCATTTCTAATAAAGGCTATAGAAAACGGCAGAAGGTTTATTTGAAACGCAGAGACATGCGAACTTTAAATTAATGTCAGATAGGAAAACAGGTTACTCTCCCTTGAAAGCAGAAAACACCCGGTGTGTCATTAATGACGTCTTGTTTGCATATGCGCATGAGAAAATAAACATTCTGCTTTCTGTTCTGAGCATTTGTTATTTTCTTGTTTATTTTTATGATTTTAACCTGAATACACAAGGTTTCGTACATTTAGAATTAGTTAAGTATCAGCTGGGCATCCATAGAAACGTACACGTTTTCGCAACATGCAATGTATGCATATTTGCTATACAGCTGTTTTATATACAGACATGCCCAGGCTATCTTCCTGTATAGAAATAAATCGTATATCTTTCCGATGCTTGGGTTAGCAAAAAAAAAAAAAAAAAACTGAAAGAAAGAAAGAAAAAAGGAGTACTGGAGTCCGTACTATACGTAAAAAAAATTAAACATTTCGTAATATTGATTGTGTTTTGTACTTGACACTTATGTTCCACTCATTTTATCTTAAACAAATGCTAAGTAAACATTCTTGGCTCCACAATAAGTACATATGCATATTTGTTCAATGATTCTAAATATTTGTGAGAAAAAACGATATATCGTTTCGAGACCATCAAGGAGTCGATCCAAACAAATACCAACCATATCATCATATCCAATTCCATTACGAAAACACGCCTATTCAAATATACTGAAAATTTTACCACCAAGAAAATGAAAATTTTCAGATAAAAAATTCCGATATTTTTCATATTTCTGTTCAAAACATATATTGTGGGTACTCGTTAGAACCGCCTCCCCGAGGCGGTTCTAAAGAGTACCCACAATCTATTTTTGAGCAGAAATAAGAAAAATAATGTATACCCCTGTAATCCCAGTTTTACTATATAAAAGTGGGGTTTAAGGGGTCAAAATTATATAGGTATGTTTTCGTGATGAAAACTCTCGTCGACATTTTAGGGTTGTAGCCTAAACGGTCAAGAAGGACTCAACGTTTGTTACGGATATGAGCCTTAACATTAGAAAACGTAACTTCGGACATGCGCGCCCAGCGAAGATTCAGATCACCCTGCACATTCGCGCAGTCTGATCAGAATCTTCCCTGGGATCATTTTGGATAGCAAACGATGCAAAGTTTCTTCATGCAGACAACGAATACCCTGATCAGAAAGCGCGGATGCGCAGGCTGATTTGTCTTCGTTATGCACACTTGTCAGAAGGTACATTTCCTCAAGTTGCGGCTTATATGACATAATGCAACATGTTGTTTTTCCAAAATGTATAGGGATAAAAATAACTGCCTAAATATCAATATTATAGTTGACTGTAAATACCAAGCGCTGTTGACTGTGCAAGAATTCGTACTTTATCAGTGTGTTGCGAGGCTTGTGAATGAGTTTTCTCCCTTTTACTGTTGTAGGATTATTTAAATCTACAACAAGGACAATGTATTGCTGTAAATATGAAGCAAACTTAAATCAAAGCACTGACAGCACTGGTGGGTTGATTGTCTCTGAGTGTAGGCTGCGAAAATTAACAGGAGCGTAACACTGTTTCATTTAACCCTTAACTTCTCGAAATTTAAGAAAACAGTTCAGACCATGACCAGACGCCGCATTCTGCGGCGGCTGTTGTAGGCCTGCGCTGTTTGCCAATGTCCCAAATGTCCCAGTCAAGGTTTTACTGATAGACGTCTACTAAAAGCACAAGTTCGTCTAACGCGTTCTTTGATTACATTGGTCAATGATAATCACGTGGACAACTACCTTAAGGAAATTTTGGCGATTGTATATTATGGCTTGATTGTAAACAATCGTCCCAAAAATAATACTGTATGTATATCCACAAATTTACCCGTATTAGCTGGATAAGCTATGACTTTATTAAGTTAACAAGTGTATCTAATGTGTATACCATCCCCAGTCATTTGGTCCCCTTTGATATACAGTCGACTCTCGTTATCTCGAACTCCAAGGGACTCTATGAAACATTTCGAGATATCCGTACTTCGACATATCAGATTTGCGGAACTGAAGAAAACAATTAATCGAACAAACACCTTTAACAGAATGAATATGTAATTTGACTCCTAAATTAGAGATATATTGAAAATATTGTGGAAAAGAGGAGAAATTGCTCCTAAGGAGCAATTTCTCCTCTTTTCCACAATATTTTGTTGTCTGTTGGTAGATCTCTGTGTTAAAACAGGGATCAGATTTTCACTTCGAGATAAGCGGTTATTCGAGATAAGCGAGTTCGAGATAACGAGAGTCGATTGTATACTAAAAAGTAGGCTTTTCAGAAAAAATTGGAGTTTGTAAAGGAATTTTTTTTCAATTTGTTTGTTAGTTCTAGTAAACTGTTAACTGCATGTCTGCCTTGATGTGTTTAATAAACAAACCTTTCATTTTCCTATATTATATTGTGAAACTAAAATGGCCTACATAGCCTTAGATAAGAGCGATATCAATATAGATATATTTTTTATTTCTTCACAAAACGGTAGGATGTAGGAACTTATTATAAATGCCGCTTAGATACGCTTTTAATGACTACCCCTAATATATGTTGTATGAAATGGGGAAAAAATCATTTTTCTGTCTTTAAAAAACATTTGCTTAGCATTTTTTTCACGGGTGTGTTTACGTACTGTCATGCCTACATGAAACTGTTTTACTTGTCACCATCATTGTTCTATCTGTACAAAAAAGTATGGTTAGGGTAGGGTGGGAAGAGTGGGCTTAAACAAGTTTCACTCTCGCGAAACCTCACCCTTAGTTTCAATGCAGCTCAAAATAACAAACATATACATGTATTCGGTCTGTATAGGATTTTTTACATCTTCAGTAAAACTAACAGTAAGACACACATATATCCAAGACAACTGCGTTATGCACGCGCCTCCTTATCTTCCAAAATATTGAAACATTATTTTTTACTGATTATCAGTGGTCTACAGTGAAGATATCGTAGCTCTATGATCTAGAACTTGTTGTATTCTGTATACCGTATAACGTATTTACCCTAGATATTTGGACATTTATTATGGAGCAAAACCTGTAGACTCAGATCAGACGGACGCCACAGAATGTAATGTAAAAATGCATCAATGCAAGAGGCAAAAAGGCAATTTTTCATTTTAAGGATTAGATTAGGCTGTCTAGTTTCGTCCACTGGGGACGCACCTGTGTCTCCCAGTATTGTATTCTGACACACCTATGCACATTTTGTTAACTGTATACAGTCGACTTCCGTTATCTCTACTTCTTTCTTCTCGAATTACCGCTTATCTCGTACTGTAATCTGGTCCCTGTTTTAACATGGAAATCTAACAACAGGTAACAAAATATTGTGGAAAAATTGCTCCTAAGGAGCACAATATTTTCAATATATCCACAATATGTTCAATATATCTCTAACTTCAGGAGTCGAATTACATATGCATTTGTGAAATTTGGTTGTTCGATTTATTTATTTATTTTTTATTTTTAGCTGAATTCTGCAAATCTGATATGTCGAGGTACGGATATCTCGAAGTATTTCAGAGAGCCTCTTGAAAGCGTAGTAGCTCAGTGGTGAGCGCACTGTCCTCTTGAGCTAAAGGTACCAGGATCGATCCCAGGCTTAGGCAAGGGAATTTTCGGTGTCCAAACACGCTTTCATTCGTGTCATTTGCAGGTATGACATGAAAATAGTGCGCCGTCCTTCGGATCGGAACGTTAACTGGAGGCCCCCTGTGCAGGGAAAGTCACACCCTGTGCAGGTTAAAGAACCCAACGGTAATTCGTAATGGTTACTTGTAGGCCTTCATCCTGCGACCCGGAGTGTACAATGTACACCTGCCTAGAATGTCCGAGAGGGCGTATGGCAGTATGTAGAGAAAGAAAGAAAGAATTCGAGAAAACGAGAGTCGACTGTACTTCTAAGAGTAGCTCTAGGTAAGCTGATGTTTTAACAGAAATGGTATTTTCTCATTTCTCCACAAAACATATATCGTGGGTTCTCAGAAGTGCCAGGAAACACAAGAAAAATCTCTACCTTAATATCCTCTTATCTAGAATTATGTTAGTCTTGGAAAGTTCACCACAGAGTTTGCTATATGAAATGGATGCCGGTCTTCCTGATTTAGGCGGTAAGATTGGTTGCAAAATATAAAAAAAAGAAAACAAAAAAAAAAAAAAAAAAAAAAAAAAAAAAAAAAAAAACAACATTTAATGGTTAAAATGTGTTACGATAATAGAGCGAGGGCACAGCATTATCTACAAGATTGCATGTCCACCCAGCGAAGACTTAGATGCGCAGTCTGAACTTTGCTGTGGACGTAAAGACGCTTTGCTTCATTGGCTTTCGCACGGATGCCCTATGAAGACTCCGATTAGATTTCACGGCTTATCTGAGTTTTCGCTGGGCACAGATACAATATTGCAGGAAACGCTGCGCCCTGCCTCAAGTTTATTTTATTCTTTATATTCTGAAAACATAGCAACCACTCGAGACTTCTAAACGGAATTGGCTACGGGCACTATTAGTTATCTTTTCGCCATTCACGCTGGGGAGAGTACCCATTAACTTTCGGTTTGCTTAAATACAAGCCAAATTTCTTCTGCTGCCAAAACTTGTCAAGGGGAGCAATTTTTTTTTCCTTTGAGAGCGGACTCCTTTTCAGAAGGTAGACAAAAACAATTTCGAAAGATTTGCCTCCCTAGAAAAAGTATCCATTTCCCTTAATTAATTTTGAAGACAAAAATGAATGCTGACAAGTCCATATTCACTGGAATTTCAACTGGCAATTAAAGGGCCTAGACACATTTGGCAGATCGTCCACCATTGTGTAAAGAGGAAATAACTCATTACGAAAACACGCCTATTCAAATATATAGAGAAATTCAATACCTAAAACTGAAAGTTTTCAGATTAAAAATTCTGATATTTTTCATATTTCTGCTCAAAACATAGATTGTGGGTACTCGTTAGAACCGCCTCGATGAGGCGGTTCTAACGAGTACCCACAATCTATGTTTTTGAGCAGAAATAAGAAAAATAATATATACCCCTGTAAACCCCAGTATTCTATATAAAAGTGGGGTTGAAGGGGGTCAAAATTATAAAATTATATAGGCGTGTTTTCGTGACGGTTTTGTCTTCCTGTTAGCTATCCTGCACATCAAGCCCCTCCTGAAAAGGAATTAATTTGCTCTCAATAAAGCGTTTATTCTAAAGTGAAAGAAATTGCTCCCCAAGTGGAATATTAGGCTTATGACGTCAACCTCTTTTCAGACGGGAGGCAAAAACAAATTGACAGGGTTGCCTCCCCTTATATTGTATTCATTCTTCTTAAAGTGCAAAATAAAACAATGCAAGATAGAATATTAATAGTGCCACTAACCTTTCCAGTAATTACCGTCTAGTCTTTGCACCAAACTACACTTATTCCTGTGTCCATCACCTCGTGATCTCCAAGACAAGCGATGAGTCAGAGCTTTCGTCTCGGCTGTATAATCCATATTTTTCTTTCCTGCAAATACAGTTGGACAGCCAGACTATATTTTGACAGTTAACTGTCAGGAAATAAAACTAGGATGTGTCTCCCTGTCTTCGGGACAAATTCCAGAACCAAGAACACTTGGCAGTCAATACCAATTCAAAAGATGTCTGGATATACACTCACGATTATTCTACTGACATGATCATCTGCAAGTTAAAACAACATGATGTCTAATGATGTCCAGCGCTTGGAAAGGCCCTTTATTATATATAGTCAAACCTTAATAGCTCGAACCTGGATGACTTGTTAACCATGATGGCTAATTCGAACTTGATTTTGAGTCTCTTCCGATAGCTTCAGAAAACAAACATTTAAGGAAATGTTCATATTCTTCATGAAAATATGTTGTGAACTCATTAGAATTACCTCATCGAGACGATTCTAATGAGTACACTCAACATACCATTATTGTATAGAAGATCAAAAAAGAAAAAGACTTCCCTAAATTATCGCCTTTTGCTTCCTGACCTCGCAACATAATTAACCCTCAGTGGCTCGAAGTAGTCATGTCTCGAACAAATTTCCATGGTCCAAAATATGTTCGAGACATTGAGGTTCGCTATAAACATTGAATGATTCAAATTGTGATACAATCAGAGGAACGGGCGTGTAGATGTCACTTGATAGCGGTACATGTTCACTGTATTACGCTTGCATACTCGGATGCTTTCGATGCATTGTTGATAGTTTTCTTATTTATCTAAAAAAAATAGGTTTGGCATTACATGCAAACTGTCTTCTTAAAACAAATCAAAATGATTTTTTTCCCAGCATGCTAGGTATTAAACAAGTAAAGAATACGAGCGTATTAAAGTATAAATCGATGAAAGGCCCTGAAAAGAGTGCTTGGATACGTAGTCTGATCTGGCCTTCGCCATTCGTATTTGGCTTAAGGCAATTTTGTGTTCTTGTCTGATGTTATGTCTTTATTCGGGCTCTCCGCATTTGAACTAGTGATTCGCTTAAGCTCAGGAACCAGTTGTTCAAAACTTAACGAAGTTGTTAGCTTACGTTAAAAATTTCTATCTTGAAATATGGCAAATACATTGATATTTGACTGACATTTCTGCAGCAAATATATCAATATATTTGAAAATATCTTAGCTACAACAATTAACGAGTTTGTAATTAAGGAGATCGTTAACCTAACAAAGCTTTGAACAACTGAGCCCTGGCTGCTTGTGTCTGAGGTAATTGCCAAGAGTCCTCATCATTGTTTCAACAGTTATTTAGTTTCATTCACATTGTTTCTGTGATGTTTCACCAATTTGGTTAGGCTCTATGCGAGCCGAACAATCATTTTGTAAGTTTTACAACATTTGAACCGGGGGGATGAAGGTTAGATACCAGCAGAATCGATTTAAACCATCACAGTTTTTTTTTTACTGGCCGTTCCATCACGAAAACATACCTATATAATTCTGACCCCCTTAAACCCCATTTTTATATGGTAAAACTGGGGTTTACAGGGGTATACATTATTTTTCTTATTTCTGCTTAAAAACATAGATTGTAGGTACTCGTTAGAACCGCCTCGGCGAGGCAGTTCTAACGAGTATCCACAATCTATGTCTTGAGCAGAAATATGAAAAATATCCGATTTTTTAATCTGAAAACTTTCAGTTTTTGGTGGTGCAATTTTCAATATATTTGAATAAGCGTGTATTCGTAATGCTATGGCGATGGTTCTGATTTTGTTTTTTCTTTATATGGCCTTGTGGCAGCTCTCTGTGAGGCTTGTTATCTCATCTCCTTCTGCTCGTTGTCTTTCTGCTATTTTTGGTAGGTCCTGTTTGGTGTTGTGGTCGCCTCGTTGTAAGAGGGAGTTCCAAAGGAGCTGGTTACTCTGCTTTTCTCTGGTTTGTTGCATGTGTACTGTCTGTCATTGTTTGTTTATGATGTCTTTCACAGGTTTTGTTCTGTGATTGTAACTCCTCTTGGACATCTTCTATACCTTTCATCATGGCAGCCATCTTGGAATCCGGTTTCAAATACATTTTGCAAGTCGTAAAGATATTGTGTAAGGATGGTTCCTGTACAATTTGAAACTAATCAGCACAGGAGTTCCAGAGAATCGTTTAAAGACTTCAACATGTTTATCATGGTGGCCGTCATGAGTGCCGGTTCCCAGTCATTTAAGCAAATGTGATAGCTATTATATGTAATTTTGTTACAATTGTCAGGTTTGTATCTGAGATGTTATATGGATGCACCCAATCATAATTGCATTAAAGATCTGGACATTTTAGTTGCGATGGCAGCCAAACAAAACGGCTGATTAGCACAATTTTCAAAAGTTTTAATGTTGCATACCCGACGTTTTCGACCACATTGAGCTAAAATGTCCTGAGTGGTTTCGGAGATGAGGTGATTAGTGTGGACGGAAGCGCGTCTGCGTCCGGTTTTCCTCCGTCCGTTTGTCCGTCCATCTATCAACATTTGCGATCCCCTAACGTTCAAGTCCATTTCTGAATGATTATTACACAATCGTCTAACCTGACATACAATTCTTTTCTAAAAAGGAATCGAGCAGTACGTTATTATTTTATGACTTTGACTTAGTTTTCACGGTCTAATGGATCTGCCAATTTTACCTTAACCCGAGTTTTTAGCTGCATTCATGATTAAATGAAGTACCTACAATTATCTGTTGAAACGTATGATTTCTCCCTTACGTGGACTCCAACACTGCTATATGACTATAACCTATATTTCACGGTCGAATTACTGTCATGTTTATGTCAACCGTAGCGTTTGGCTCCATTTTTTCTGACGAATTGCAGGAACTCAATCACTGCAATATCATTTTATGACCCTATTATATATTTTAAGGTCCAACGACTTTGTAATTTAGGCAACAACGCTATTATTTAGCACCATTTCTGATTGACCATATAACATACAATCATCAAACCTGGCCATCACGAAAACACGCCTATATAATTTTGACCCCCTTAAACCCCACTTTTATATAGTAAAACTGGGGTTAACAGGGGTATACATTATTTTTCTTATTTTTTTCTCAAAAACATAGATTGTGGTACTCGTTAGAACCGCCTCGCCTAGGCGGTTCTAACGAGTACTCACAATCTATGTTTTAAGCAGAAATAAAAAAAATATCAGAGATTTTTATCTGAAAATTTTTTGTTTTGGGGGATGAAATTTTCTATGTATTTGAATAGGCATGTTTTCGTAATGTTACATTTCCTCCCATAGAGGGACTCAAACACTGTGGTATCATATCACTATAGTCCACTATTTTTAATCGTTCTTTATATGAATTTTAACTTTTTTATAATAAAGACATTCAAAATTGTTTTGCACCCTTCTGAAAACAGTTCAATTCTAAAAAGGAACAGAAAAGAGTTTTCTTTTATTATTATTTATTTATTTATTTTTTATTTATTTTATTTATTTATTTATTTTTTTTATTTTTGTTATTTTCTTTTATTTTTGTTTTTTAGTGTTTTTTTTGTGTTTTTTTTTTTGTTTGTTTTTTTTTTTTCAGATGGGTTTTCATGTGCAGGAAAGCAAACAGGAAGTCACCGTCACCACTCCAAAACATCCAATCATCTGATTTCCAAAAGTAATGTACAGTCAAACCTGTGTTAGTGGTCACCTCTATTAAGCAGCCAACCTGTATTAAGCAGCCAGAGGAAAGTTGTCTGGAAATTCATAGACTTATATATTTGAACTGTATTAAGCAGCCACCTGCCTTCAGCAGCCAAATTTTAAGCTTCCCATGGGCGGCTGCTTAAGACAGGTTTGACTGTACGTATAACTATTTATTTAACGTTTCTACAACAGCAACCTCCCTACAATAGCTCGTTTTGTGACTTCCTAAGAATTGTCATCACGAAAACATACCTAGATAATTTTGACCTCCTTAAACCCCATTTGAATAGGCGTGTTTTCGTAATGGTTGTAGGCATAATACACAGTATACCTTGAATTCACGTTATTTGGTGCAACACGAATGGCGGCAGCAGCGAAACTGACTTATGTACGGTTGTTTGTAATAAGAATTTAAAACGTATTACTACATATTACCGGTAATATTTCTTCTTTGTTATAATATATAATTGATACATATTGATATAGTTTAATCAAAATAAGATCAAGTCTGCTCAACGAGAATAATGACTACTCTCTAATTTGAGGTATTATCAAACGAATTTACAATTATCCGTTTAGAAGACGAGAAGGGAGTAAAAGACGTTTGCAAATGTTCGGTTTTACTGGACTCAGCCTATGAGTTGATAGTTAATTTAAGCACCTCATTACGAAAACACGCCTATTCAAATATATTGAAAATTTCACCACCAAAAACTGAAAGTTTTCAGATAAAAAATTCCGATATTTTTCATATTTCTGCTCAAAACATAGATTGTGGGTTCTAACAAGCACCCACAATCTACTTTTTTTAGGCAGAAATAAGAAAAATAATGTATACCCCTGTAAACCCCAGTTTTACTATATAAAAGTGGGTTTTAAGGGGGTCAGAATTATATTATATGTTTTCGTGATGTGGATATAATATCAATGTTTTATTATTATTATTATTTTTTGTTTAACTTTATTTGTATATAATTGCCTGTTAAATTGCTTATACCTTTAGGTTCCTGACAGCCCCTATGGTAAGTCATACATTTGTGTATTTATTCACATTTTGCAAACTTAACAAGACAAATATAGATTTTTGGAAGGCAATGAAATGTTTACTTCTTTTTCACAGTTTAATAGACATTTTGACTCGGAAAACAAGAGGAGGGGAAAGGGATGAGTGGAGAAGGAGGAATCTGCCCAGTATCTTGTATCATTTCATTTTTATATTTATCAATACGTATATGTCCATATGTTCCCAAGCATTGATTTGATTTGCTCTTAAACGTTACGCTTTTATTTATTTTTAACTAATTGTTCTATCTATCGATAATAACAAGATTCTTCAGTGTTACTTTACTGAAGATTAGTTACTAGTTGCTGCTATGGGCTGCAATATTTTTGGTGATCTTCTAACTCGTTGTTCGCATATGTTACCTCCATAATATGTACTTTTTCCTAGTCAATGTTCGTCGTCTTCATGTAACCATTTATATTAGGAAGCGACACACCGAATCAAAACTATGATCTAGTAGATTTTACTTGACTATTACTTTCGATACCTATCTAGTTAACTGCACGAAAATTGTAATTATTTTCCATATTATCGATGTCCCCGTTTTACTATATAAAGTGGCGATTTAGGGGTTGTGGGTGGGGGGGGGGGGGGGATGAGGGGGGTTGCCTGAATTTTCAGTAATGAGCACTTCATGGCTAAGATGTTATAAACCTCGGAGAGAGTTCCGGAAACGATTTATTTAATCGCCTATTCTAACTGAAACGGGTAGAGGAGGGTGGGGTCGGAGCGAAACTTTGCACCAGAGGTTCCGAAGTTGAAGCTTAAACCTATGTAGGCTGACCATAAATTAAAGCGGATAACATTTGAAGATTTTTGTTTTATACTTCACTAAAACTACGATTTCACATTTCATTCAAATTGGAGGCAATTTCAATGAAATATCAAGCTTTATTGTTTGTGATAAATAAAAAAAAATGTATAAATCATGTATTTTCATCCGCGGATTTAGCCAGCAGAGTGTTGAAGCTTACATGTCGATTAGGTAGAACAAGGAAAGCTATGATACCACAACATTTAGCAGACAAACAAATAAGATCATGTCAGCTGCGTGGATTTTTAATCTTCGCTGTTCGCCAATTTGACGGCAAAAACTTTTCCACACCAAGGACATCATGTTATGAATTAATCAAACGTGGTTAAATGAAGAATCTTTCTATTTCACTAGAGATGACGGCTGCTTTTGAGAGTTTTCCAAACTAACTTGACACAGGTCCATATGTACAAATAACTTTGGCTTCTGAGATCTTAATCAGCCAAAATTGGCTCATCAATATCCATCGTGTAGGCTTCTTTAATTGTTTGTGTTTCATAGTAGATAACGGTATTATTTAGTCCCAACAACAGTTCAGAAAGGTGTAGTACAATTGCACGTTATTTTTGCCAAGTTTTGCAGTGATGATAGGTTTAGGTGGTACTTTTGACTATATATCTCGTTTTGACTATACACACGCGGTCTGTTGAATTGCAAAAGGGAAAAGGGGAACAATGCAAACGTCATGAAACATATAGTCCATATAGAGAATATTATTGTGTATGTGTAGCTGCTGAACGACACATATAGTATCGACTTTGCGCAGCTGTTCGCAGATTGCATTGCAAATTTTCAGTATGTACCAAATCTATGTAATGTGTTCCCCAGTGTTCAACCCATATTATATCATAAAACAGAGGCGTGTAGGGGTTTCCATCAGAAGGGAATTGTCAGAATTGTGTCGTATTTAACTCAAAAGTTTCAACGTTTTTCTTTCTTTTTTTTTTTTTTTTTTTTTTTATTTCTAGTAACCTGTTTTAATGCATAAAGCTTCTTCATAATCCAACACTTCTTTATTTCTATTTTATATAGGGAAAATGTCATAGGTTTATAGCTCCAGATAAAATGAATATCACAATAATTATATTTGTCATTTCTCTAGTAAACATATGATGTGGACAATTATTAGAAGCGCCTCTGATCTAATGAGTACTCACAACATGCGTATATGTGGAGGAAGGAGAAAAAATATAAAAAAATAACATCTAGAGCTATGACTATTGTATTTTACATACATGTGCTAACAATAACCATCACGAAAGCATAATAAAATTATTAATAAAATATAATTTTGACCCCTTTAAACCCCACTTTTATATAGTAAAACTGGGGTTAACCTAGTAGCGAGGCGGTTCTAACGACTACTCACAATCTATGTTTTGAGCAGAAATATGAAAAATATCAGAGTTTTTTATCTGATTTTTTTCAGTTTTTGGAGGTGAAATTTTCTATATATAATTGAATGGGCGTGTTTTAGTAACGCGATTTAGTTCTGTGGGACTCGGGTACTCTTGATTCTTTAATCTGTTACTGTACTCTTCATTTCTTTAACCTGTTACTATTACATGTATTATAGCAATTAATGCCATATCATAAAGAGACTATAAATAAAATTCATTTTCATATTATCATAGAAGCCAGGAAATAAATGCTAGTCGACAATATTTATTTGATATGAAAAATATTTTATTTCGGAGTGTGGCAATCCGTTTAACCAAATTGACTATAGACGTCAGGTTCATGAGTTAAGGGCGACACAAAATTTCTGTTGGCCTGGTTTAATATAGTTAAATATACAGTCGGCTCCCATTATCAAGACTTGGCTTATCTCGACATCACAAAAACATGCCTATATAATTTTGACCCCCTTAAACCCCATTTTTATATAGTAAAACTGGGGTTTGCAGGGGTGTACATTATTTTTGTTATTTCTGCTAAAAACATAGATTGTGGGTACTTGTTAGAACCGCCTCGCCGAGGCGGTTCTAACGAGTACCCACAATTTATGTTTTGAGCAGAAATATGAAAAATGTCAGAATATTTTATCTGAAAATTTTCATTTTTTGGTGGTAAAATTTTCAGAATATTTGAATAGGTATGTTTTCAAAATAAAAATCGCTCATCTTGAAAATCTGGTCTCTGTTTTAACATGGACATCTTACAACAAGTAACAAAATATTGGGGATGATATTGCTCCTAAGGAGCAGGTTCTCCTCTTTTCCACAGTACTTTCAATATATCTCTAACTTCAGTTGTCAAATTAGATATTCATTTATGAAATGTGGTTGTTCGATTTATTTTTCCTCAATCTTGGAAATCTGATATGTCGAGGTACGGATATCTTGAAATATTTAAGAGCGCCCTTTGACTTCGAGATAACTAGAATCGACTGTATCTATAAAAATTACCTTTGAAAAAAATAATAAAAGAGCGATACTAATACGAGTCTCTATAGTTTCGTTTATAAGGCTTCTTTATATATGACAGCAGTGCCGTTTTTAAGGTTGTATTCGCCCCAACCCACTAGCACCAACTTAAGCAGAACTCGATTAAAAATGCCAGATTCCAAAGATATCATTCCAACTAGCCCTCAAATTAGAAGAATGGCAAACATGGTAAAACCTGATGACACGGCTCGTAAGAAGCCATCACATCTGGATCTATATTCGCAGATATCTGTTCTGGTCTTTAGGTCTTAAAGGACTCATGTCAATAGGTAAATGAAAGACAGATAATGGACGTACACACGCAAGCCTGGCACAGGCTTATGATCATTATGGCCTATTCTGAGCATAGCTAAGTTTCAAATACTGTCAGGAATATGTTCTTATAAACTGAGCTGGGCCACAGCATTTTATTTACAAAATTTTATATGCGCGTAGCAAAAAGTCAGATCAGCCTACGCACCCCTGCAGTCTTATCAGAATATATTTCTTTGCATTCTTTGGATGCGCAGGCTGATCTTAGTCTTCGCTGGGCGTACATGTAAAATTGTAGGAAATGCTCTGCCCCGTTTCAGTTGTCAGCTATAATGCAACAATTTAAACCTGAAGCCACTTTCTCTTGCTCTGGTTTCTTCCGGTCCGTCTTATACAAAGTTATGTACTGGCCATAAAGCAGCCACCGACAGTTGCTTCCTTTTCTTAAAGTCTATTTATGTCTGTAATATGTGTTTATGTCATATAAATCTAATAACAGTCTGAAAGCCAATAAATTGTATCCCTCAGAGACAAATAAGTCTGGAAGCTGTTCGCCGGAACGTATATTAACCATTGGCATTCTTTGGACAAAAGCAGCAGACGACACATATTGATGTCGTGTTTCATATTTTCCCTGAAAATAGGGTTTGATATTACATGCGAAACGTCTCCTAAGGAGATATTTTGCTTGAAATCTCAAATCCTGCTTTATGAGTAAAATAAGAACTATATTTAGAAATGTCATCATTTTTACCCAGCATGCATAGCGATTAAACTACTGGTTCCTTGGCGTGTAGCGTCGTATCTCAACAGTTTATCTGCAATGGTGTCTATCATTTATTTATAGACTGTATAAAATGGAAATATTGCTCAGCTTTGATTTTGGAAATGGGCATCTCATTATGCCAAAGTTTTCATTGTTTTAAGTTCAAGTGCACCAATAGGGACTGCGCAATGCAACGCAACACCTTAGTGCGTATGCAAAAAAAATCTGAGAAGAACGCATCACTTCCAACGAAGAAAAAACATTTATAAATGAAAATAGCATACATGATTTTATTGATCTGTCCGAACTATATTGTCTGTTCGTACGTCATCGCGTTATATTTTTCAATTTTATTTTCCTACGATTATCGAGTAAATTCTGCTTTGCGGGGATGGGGGCGTGGAGTGTCGTTTGTAGCCCTGCTGTCATATGATGAGCCTCAATAAAAGTGAGACTCCGTTTTTCGTTTTTTATGTGCCCTTGGTGTCAAAAGGCAAGAGACATGGACCACTGGTCGAAGCGCTTGCACTGCAGGATTAATTGTTAATTCGTCAATAAACTTTAAAAAAAATACATATTAATTTTAACTTTGTTTATTAGAAATAAGAGTTACGCTTCCTTTGGGATCATTGGGCCCATTGTGGAAGCTTTGAAAATGGAGTTTGCAAACTTCATTACTGCTTATGAAGAGTCGCAATAAAACCGAGACTCCCATTTTCTTATCTATAGTGTGTTCTTTGTTTCAAAAGGCAATCTTTTTGACGTTTATTTTAAAATAGGCTGTTATGATTTTTAGTGCTTATGTTCAAGTTATTTGTATATTGAATATCGGTTATAAAAACCACTTCATAAAGTGATATACAAAGCAGTAGGATATACCGTCAATACGCACAAATTGGATATAACGTCAACAAATAAAATCATATAAATACAATTTTGTATTTGGAATTATTATGTCTAACGAACGTTTATAAAACTTTTACATATTGCTTAAGACATTTCCTACCTGACGATAATGTCAAGGTGTACATATGTATAGTTGTCCTAGAATGACACTGATTTTAGATAGAGTCTAGAAACTTTTGGTCTTACCAGCGGCGGAAGAATATTCTAATTGATATACCCCATGTGGGTCATGCTTACCAGCGCTACGGATGTCATGTATATTTTAGTGATCTTATGCACTGTTATTGCTTCACGTTAGGGATCTACCTTCCTGACGAAGACAACTTAACCCACTCATCCTTATTCCAGATAAGAAGGGAAGATATTATGTTATTAATCCAATTCCGTCTGGAAAATGCGCCATGCTGACAAAGAAAACATTTGTTATCTTTCACATTTAACATGAAAATACAGAAAAAAATATAACTTTGCCCGGTGCAATGTATTCTTCTATGCAAGGAAAATCACGTGACAAAAGAGGCCACCAGACGCCAGATCCAAAACACATATTCAAATCAAGTAAAATCATGTTGTTTTGCTGCGGACGTTCATGAATTTCATGAACGAAAACAATGTGATGATTCCCACAGAAGTTATTCTACTATTGATCATTCTAATTAAATCAAATCATGATTACAAAAAAAAAAAAAAAAAAAAATGAGTTTCATCATCAATATAGATGAGGTTTCGCAGAAGCGAATTATTACGTAACATTCCAGATCACACAACTGGGCGATTACATGAACATTTCCTACTTATGGAAGCACCACATCGCACCGGTCCCTTGAGATGACCTCCAAACTGGTCTATATTTTGAGGACATAAGACGTCAGTATATGAATGGACTGAAATTCGAGATATTATAGGGACGTATATTGTCTCCAACAGTGAATTCATTGTCAAAGTTTGTAATACCAACACGGATGGCTTTGTTAAAACTTCACGTCACAGAATCTCTTCTGGACGTATGGAAGAGTTTTATTCCATTATATTGTGCATACTATAGAGGTAGCCCTGAGGTCGGACGATACACATCACTTGGTCATTACCCAAGCGATTGTTTCATCCGATTGCAGGCAGCATTAAGAAAACACGCCTATTCAAATATATAGGAAATTTCACCTCTAACAACTGAAAATTTTCAGATAAAAACAATTCTGATATTTTTCATATATCTGCTCGAAACATAGATTGTGGGTACTTGTTAGAACCGCCTCGGCGAAGCAGTTCTAACGAGTAAGTACCCACAATCTATGCTTTTGAGCAAAAATAAGAAGTATAATGTGTACCCCTGTAAACCCCAGTTTTACTATATAAAATTATAAAAGCATATTTTCGTGATGTTTCACGAGTATAAATTACTGTACAACGTCAATGAATTATTGTTGTTAAAATAAAGTCGAGAATTCGACTATCCATTTAAAGGTTTGTGTTATATATCGCTTACTGTAGATTTTTATAGTTTGACAAACAGCGTAGACACTGATTGCTGGACTCATACATGTATCTAGGTGTACTCTGTGTTTTTGAAGGACACTAAGTATTACTTGCTTAAAATGCGAACGGCGGAAAAAAAACACGTATAAAAGAGTGTAGCCCTCAGGCTACACTACGGTCTTTTCATGTCTAGCCCAAAAGTAAAGTTAACGTCTTTGTACCCCAAGGCAGTATTTTAGACCCTCTGCTTTTTCTTTGCTATATTAACGATATGGAACTCAGCATTAGTAAAGAGAGAAAATTGCTATTGTATGCGGACGACAGTGCCATACTGTACTCACACAAAGATCCTAGGGTCATATCTGAAAATGTTGGCTCAGAACTGGGGATGTGTATCAAATGGCTTATTGATAATAAACTTTCTTTGCATATGGGAAAAACTGAATGCATACTCTTTGGATCTAAGAGAAAACTCAGAACAAAATGGTGATTTTTCAATTGAATGCAATGGTCATACAATAAAGGCTCAATATTCTGTGAAATATCTTGGACTCAATTTAGACGATCAGCTGACTGGGGAGGAAATTGTAAACAGTATTCTTCAAAAAGTCAATGGCAGGCTTAAATTTCTTTACAGGCAGTGTAATTTTTTAGAAGAAAAACTTAGGAAATCTATATGTTCGGCACTTATTCAATGTCATTTGGATTATACATGCTCGTCATGGTACTCTGTGTTGAATAAACAACTTGAGAAAAAACTTCAGATCTGTCAAAACAAAACTGTGAGATTCATAAAAAAAAACCTTGGCCCTCGATCACACGTTGGCTTTTCGGAACTAGATAGCCTCAATATGGTAAATGTTGAATTAAGGATAAAACAGTTACGACTGAGTCATGCATATAAAATTTATAATGAAACTGGTCCATCGTATCTAAGGGAACATTTTGTTAAAACTTCAGATGTTCATCAACATTTCACTAGAGGAAGCACGGAAAAATTTGTGGTACCCTCTGTTAGTGCAGTTGCGGCAACAACTTTCTGTTGTAGTGCCATAAAAGACTGGAACTCTCTACCCTTGGATATTAAACAAAAAAGTACTTTCAATGGATTCAAAACTGCAGTTAAACACTGCCTCAGAACTCATTTGCAACTTATGGAGACCGATAACTTTATATATTATTCGTAGTTAAACATTTGGATTTTCAACTAGGCATCAATCTAAATGAATTTGCATTTAAATGTAACTAGTCCCAAGTCTCTGTCGTAGTCTAGGATCTACTAATCAGGACCCCATTGGAAATAAGCCTTAGGGCTTTTATGGGCTATCCTGGGTGATTTCAACACACATGCATTGGTCATCTTTAGCTGTTTCTTTCTTTCGGATGCATTCATATCGCACATTCCCTGTTTTCTTTGCCCCTGGGGTTAATACACTGTGTTTGTGGACCTCTGGGGTGATGGATATTATTGTGCTCACGGTCTTGGGGTGTGCGATATGAATGTTTGATCTTGTCAATTAATTACATGTTGTTTTTTTTTTGTTGTTGTTTTTTTTTTTTTTTTTTTTTGTGAATGCATGCACTCATCTTGCGCATCCTTTGTTTTCTGTCGCCCTGGGGGTTAATACACTGTGTTTGTGGACCTCTAGGGTGGCGGATGATATTGTGCCTGCGGTCTTGGGGCGCGTAGGGTGGGTGTGCATTCATGAATTTTTCAGTCGTGGCCAAAAGGTGATCTTATTATTTATAGCAAATGCACCATGAGATTTCTCTGTGATAAATTACTGTGATGTTTTTAATGACTTAAATTGTATTAATACAGTTTTATTTATTTATTGCGAATACTTAAACTGAGAACATTTAAGTTTAATTTTCATACATTACTTGATTATTCTTAATTCAAAGCTTACACTTTAGTATATTTTTGTTTTTACCATCTTAATACAAAGCTTACACTCTAGTACATTTTTGTTTTTATAAAATTTATTCATGTAGTTCATATATCATAAAAAAGTCATTCAAATGTCATATTTTGTAAAAAAAAAAAAAAAAAAAAAAAACAAAAAAACTTGATTTAATGCTAATGTGATAATATTATAACATTTGTGTTTTAACTCTATTATTATGTTTGTATGTCTGTTGATTTTTACCAAATAAACATCAATCAATCAGCCACGCATTGTTAATTAATCCTTCAGTGCAGGCAATGTGAATTGAGCGGGCAACACATAAATTGGACCTTTAATACATTTCCGTGAAAATGCGACGTTTGAATGACACATTTTATTTAAGCGGACTAGAGACACCTGATAGATTTTCTGCCATTGTTTCAAAGGGAACCTACCCAGTGACTTGCAGTTTCATCTCGAAAACACGCCTATATGATTTTGATCCCCTTAAATCCCACTTTTATATAGTAAAACTGGGGTTTACAGCGGTAAACGTTATTTTTCTTAATTTGCTAGAAAACATAGATTGTATATACTCGTGAGAACCTGTTCTAACGAGTACCTAGACTGGCTCCCGTCTAACTGATATATGAATCAGCATAAACTATATTTTACAAAAAACCCATCTTTTGAAATGTCCTTCTCTCTGATTTGGCTGATCAGTTACTGGTTTCTGACTGGTAAGGGAGATAATATGTGTGGGAAAATAGTCAAGGAGGAGTATTTTACCTTTGTTAGATTAGAAATGTAAAACTCACAGCGTGGTGCCAGGCTAACGAGTACCCACAATCTATGTTTTAAGCAGAAATATGAAAAATATTAGAATTTTTTATCATAAAATTTTCCTGTTTGGTTGTAAAATTTTCAATATATTTGAATAGGCGTGTTTTCGTAATGTGCTTTCCTGTACACTAATTCCCCTCTGAGAACCGTCTACATTAAAATGAAAGCGTTAATGCTCAAAAGAGGAGGGGTGGTGTACATATTTTCCTTTTACAGTAGACCTCTTCCCAGAAAAAAAGGCAAAACAGTTTAAAAGGAATCTTCCACACACCGTGTTACTGCACACATTCCCTTAACGTTAAGGCCTATTTACAGAACAAAAGGATACATATTTTAAAACATATTTATCTGATATTTGAGTTATGTGTGCTCAAGGTTAATAGTAAATAGTAGATTTAGATTATTTGTAATAGTTTGTTTTGTTCCATCTGTAATTGTATGGTCTAGTGACACTCTAAAGCGCAATAGCGTATAACTTTACAATAAATTGCGCTGTTATCATTTGACAAGGTCACTTAGACATTGTAGTAGGTCAACAATAAAATATATGTTTTGTCTCCTATTAAACTGATAACACTTATATTTGGTTCCCAAAAACACTGGCATTCAATACGACAATTGGCAATACTGGTTAACGCTTAGCATGCTAGGTAAATATTTCAGCAGAGGACATTTTTAGATATTTGTTTTATTTCACCCAGAAAATAGGCTTTGACATTTCATGCTGATTGTCTCCCGAGGAAACAATTTGCATGAAATGTCAAAGCCTATTTCTAGAAAAAATAAAAAATATCAGTTTAATGCCTGATGCATTAGCCCAGAGAGTGGTTAAGGTTTAATAAATAATAAAAAAGTTGCTTATTGTATAGTTCAAGATGTTGTTTAATTGTAATAGTTCAGAGAGTTACCGAATACATGCAGGTTGATTTTTCGGACATGTTTACTTCCATAAACTTTTCTGCAACTTGGTGTCGTGTTGTTTACTGTGTTCTGCTGTAATTTTTAATTTCGAAGTATCAAAGGAAGCTATTACTGTCTCCTAAGGGAATTTCTGAAGAAATGGCGTCCAGAGCTTTTCGCGTTGAGCCAGTGTACCAGCTCCCGACGTTACAGATAGATTATTTATTTGTTTGTGAAAAGAAATCAGAAGTTAAATTCATAGAAAAAGTTAGAATAGTTCTGGACTTTCTAAGTCCTCCAGTAACGTCAGGTATACTGACGACAAAGCAAGTGGAGGAACTGAATATTAAAGCAAAGAAAGTGGTGATTATGTTTAACACTAGTCTTGACATTGCCCGATTGTTTGTAGAGCTCGGAATTACCACTGCACAGCATAACTGTTGCGTCGTACAAATGAAAGGTGAAGTAGGCTTCGGTCAACAAATTGGAATCTTGAACATATTCATTGAAAACAGAGAAAATTATCTCCAGTGGTGGCCACAGGTTTTTATTTTTCTGTGTGGACGAAGCAAAAGCGCCATCGCTGGACCTTGTTTCTTCATGTATGATTATCAGTCAGAGCCATGCGTACAACAGGTGCACGACTTCATTGATGCCTGCGAGACAGCTGGGATACATTTCGCCACTCTTCAAAATTCGTATATTGTCCACGCTTCACGTGCATTAATCGTGCACCATACGGGCTGGGGATGCAAGGTGTACGAGAACAACTGGAAAATACTAGACAGTTTAACAGCACATAAAATGCCAGTAATTGTTGTAGCACATAATCGCCTTGCGGTTGAGCCTCAGTTGGAAGCTATAGCGGACACCATCGAACTTCATCTGAATGATCCAGCTGTATTGTCCTGGGTGCTATGCCAAACTAAACAAGGTACGTGCCATTAGCATAACTACCCTAAATGTTCGGATACCTTACCCTTTCGCGCCCGAGTTTCTGACATGGTCTCGTTCATTATTGCAAATAGGGTTTCAGTCAAACATCAATAACAGAATTAGCAAACAGTGTAGATCTAAATTAGACGGATCGTTACGAACCGTCTCATCCGGATGTGCACTACAGTCGAACCTCAATGGCTCGAACATCTTTGGGACCATGGACATTCGTTCGAGACATGGGTAGTTCGAACCACTGACGGTTAATCATGGCTCCAGTTCAGGAAGCAAATTGCGATAATTTAGTGAAATCTTTTCGATTTTCTACACAGTGATTGTATGTTGAGTGTACTCATTAGAATCGCCTCGATGAGGCGATTCTAATGAGTACACACAACATACAATTTCACGATAAAATAAGAAAATTTCCTTAAATATTTGATTTCTTAAGCTATCGGAAGAATTTCGTAGGGACTCAAAAACGAGTTCGAATTAGCCATGGTAGACGAGTCATCGGTGTTCGAGCCTTCGAGGTTCGGCTGTATTTGCAAAAGTACCTGTATTGGTCTGTAGGAAGGAAAGGGCTAATTCATCATACTCGTCTTAAATTTTGTCCTTTACACCACCTGTTGAAATGTCTAAAGCCTGTTGGATCAGTGGAATACAGTTTAGACCCTGATCAAAAGCTGCGTTCTGGGGCGTCTGATCTGGATCTACTCTGTTTTCTGCGGTATACGTTTTCTAATATTTAGGTTTAATACGGTTTGAAAATCGATGTCTTAGGACGTAGCGGGTATTCGGAAATGCGGAAATCTTAACTAGATTGGATAGACACTCGGTCTAGACTGTACATCTAACTTTCATGGAAATAAAACCGAAACTCCCATTTTCTAATCTATAGCATGGTCTTTGTTTCCAAAGGCAATCTATTTGACGTGTATTTTCTACACAGCAGCTGGTGTTAGTGCCGTATGGCGGCGGTAGAACGTCTCCCCGTACATCACCATAATGCAGATTATATTTCATTTCCTTTGGGATCATTGGGCCCATTGCGGTATACATATGTTTGAAAATAGAGCTCTGCTCGTGTATACGCTAGAGGGCGTAAGCAGTGTTGCAAACTTCATTACTGCTTATGAAGAGTCTCAATAAAACCGAGACGACTATTTTTTAATCCGTAGTTTGTTCTTTGTTTCCAAAGGCAATTTTTTGACATTTATTTTATTACACTGCAGCTGGTGTTAGCGCCGTGTGGCGGCGGTAGAACGTCTCCCCGTACATCACCATAGTGCAGATTATATTTCATTTCCTTTGGGATTACTGGGCCTAATTTGGTATATTTGAAAATGGAGTTCTGCTCACGTCTATGCTAGAGGGCGTAAGCAGTGTTGCTAACTTCATTACTGCTTATGAAGAGTCTCAATAAAACCGAGACTCCCAATTTCTAATCTGTAGTGTTTTTTTTTTTTTTTTTTTGTTTTTTTTCAGGGGCAATCTTTTTGACGTTTATTTCGTGGATATATAAGTATCGGGGCTACATTATATCTATGATAAATGACGTAGATTTTGCATCACGAAAACATGCCTATATAATTGTGACCCCTGTAAACCCCAACTTTTATATAGTAAAACTAGGGTTTACAGGGGTATAATTTATTTTTCTTATTTCTGCTCAAAACATAGATTGTGGGTACTCGTTAGAACCGCCTCGCCCAGGCGGTTCTAACGAATACCCACAATCTATGTTTTGAGCAGAAATGTGAAATATATATATATATATATATATATATATATATATATATATATATATATATATATATATATATATATATATATATATATATATATATATATATATATATATTTGATTGTGTAAATGTACCATCAATATTAATACGGTAATAGGATACAAACTAAATCTATATATATATAATTTGAGTGTGTAAATGTACCATCAATATTAATACAGTAAATACAGGATCTTACATGAGTGGTCATTTAATATGAAATTTATGAAACGAGTTTGGGTAATTTCTGTATTTTGCGAGCTTTAGCGAGCAAAATACCGAAATTACCCAACGAGTTTCATAAATTTCATATTAAATGACCACGAATGTAAGATTCTGTTTATCACATGGCCCTTCCGATGACAAAAAATGCACAAAATATATTTTAAAGATAACGGCTTTCCATAGCTAAGCGGAACAACTCACTACCAAGAATTCAATAGTACTACGCAACAAAAATAGTTCGCATAAGTACCGAAAATAACTAGAAACAAGATAAATATGCCATTTGTTACTTCGTTAAACTGAAGGAATTCATGATGATTTTTTATTTAAGTTAATAAATATTTCATTTTAATAAATCAATTCAAAACTAAAAATTCCTTTGAACAACGTCATTCAGCGAGTCAATACGTCACTGAGAATGAGTAGGGAAATCCCCCACAGTCAGCTGTCGTATTTAAAGGTCACTGACCTTGATCAATATAGTTTTATGCCGTGGTTGACACACTCAAGTAAACGACAGATTTCAAAACTATAAAACATTTAACTGTAGTTTGGATTTTAATTTGACACATTTATTGACTATCTGAGTCAAGTCATCCTCCAATGTTTTTTGGAGGAGGTGATTTTTTTTTTCATTGACGGTTTGACGATATCGATGTTGAGATCTCGAGTGCCTCCAAATATGTTGCGGGAAAACATCGAATTTTTTGCACCATGAATATTTCTGGTAGAAGTTGGAGGGGCATATTGCTTCTGGGTTGTTCGTCCGTCCGTCCGTCCGTCCTTCCGTCCGTTCGTCACGCTTTTTGATGCATTGCATAACTTTAAAACCGTGAATGCTACTGTTTTGAAATTTCATATATGGATTCCTCATGAAAAAATAGCTGACACGTATTTTTTTCTTGACAGGATTATGCCTTTTTTCTGAGTTATGGCCCTTTGAAAAAATATGGATGCAATCTTGTCAGCAAAATATCTCAAAAACTATTAAAGCTAGAGCCTTGAAACCTTGATGAATAGACTGGTAGTGATGAGTAGACAAGCTGATTAACTTTTGAAGAAATTTTGAAAAATACTTCTTGAGTTATGGCCCTTTGTAATTTTGGGCAATTTTACCTTGTCAGCAAAATATCTCAAAAACTGTTAATGCTAGAGCCTTGAAACTTAGTAAATGGATTTGTAGTGATGAGTAGATGACCTGATTAACTTTTGAAGAAATTCTGAAAAATACTTCATGAGTTATGGCCCTTTGTAATTTTGGGCACTTTTATCTTGTCAGCAAAATATCTCAAAAACCATTGGAGCTAGAGCCTTGAAACTTAATGAATAGACTGGTAGTGATGAGTAGACAACCTGATTAACTTTTGAAGAAATTTTGAAAATGCCTTTTGAGTTATGGTCCTTTGTAATTTTGGGCATTTTTACCTTGTCAGCAAAATATCTCAAAAACTGTTAGAGCTTGAGCTTTGAAACTTAGTAAATGGATTTGTAGTGATGTGTAGATGACTTGATTAACTTTTGAAGAAATTCTGAAAAACACTTCATGAGTTATGGCCCTTTGTAATTTAGGGCATTTTTAACTTGTCAGCAAAATATCTCAAAAACTATTGAAGCTAGAGCCTTGAAACTTGATGAATAGACTGGTAGTGATGAGTAGTCAACCTGATAAACTTTTGAAGAAATTTTGAAATATACTTCTTGAGTTATGCCCCTTTGTAATTTTAGGCATTTTTATATTGTCAGCAAAATATCTCAAAAACTGTTAGAGCTAGAGCCTTGAAACTTAGTAAATGGAGTTGTAGTGATGAGTAGATGACCTGATTAATTTTTGAAGAAATTCTGAAAAAACTTCATGAGTTATGGCCCTTTGTAATTTTGGGCAATTTTACCTTGTCAGCAAAATATCTCAAAAACTGTTGGAACTAGAGCCTTGACACTTAATGAATAGACTGGTAGTGATGAGTAGACAACCTGATTAACTTTTGAAGAAATTTTGAAATATACTTCATGAGTTATGCCCCTTTGTTATTTTGGGCATTTTTATCTTGTCAGCAAAATATCTCAAAAACTATTAGAGCTAGAGACTTGAAACTTGGTGAATTGATTGGTAATGATGAGTAGATGACCTGATTATTTTTTTTGTAAATTCTGAAAAATATTTCATAAGTAATGGCCCTTTGTAAATTTGGGCATGTTTCCCTTGTGAACAAAATATCTCAAAAACTATTGAAGCTGGAGCCTTGAAACTTGATGAATAGATTGGTAGCGATGAGTAGATGACCTGATTATGCCTCCAGTTTCGAATGACATTGATGGGGCATATTATTTTGCCTTCATTTGTCCATCCGACTGTTTGTCCGTTCATCAAGCTTTTTTTGTGCATGCCATATCTTAAGAACCCTGCACGCTAGGGTTTTGAAATTTTATATTTGGTTTCCAAATGAAAAAATAGCCGACCCGTATTTTGTTTCTTGTCTAGCATGTTTATTTAAAGTTATGCCCCTTTGAAAAAAATCAGAATTAAATCTTGTGAACAAGATATCTTGAAAAGTATTTAAGCTGGGTTCTTGAAATTCGATACAGTGAGTGGGAATGATGTGTACATTACCCGATTATATTTTGAGAGAATTCCATGAAAATATTGATAAAGTTACGGCCCTTTGCAGTTCTGCTCATTTTGACCTTGTCAGCACGATTTCTCCAAAAGCACTTAAGCTAGGGTCTTGAAATATTATATGCTGATTAGGGATGATGTGGAGATTACCTGGTTTGTTTTTTAGGGAATTCCATGAAAAATTGATGTAGTTATGGCCCTTTGTAGTTCTAGGCATTTTGACTTTTTCAGCAAGATATCTCAAAAAGTATTTAAGCTAGAGCCATGATATTTGGTATACTGATTGGGATTGAGGAGGAGATCACCTGAATAAATTTTGAACCAATTAAAGGAAATGTTGGAGTTATGACCCTTCGCAATTTCGGGCCATTTAATGTCGTTGCTGTATTGTGTATAGCATAAGTTTAGAACCATGTATGCTAATGTTTTGAAATTTCATGTTTTGATTCCTCATGAAAAAATAGGTGATCCGTATTTTTTTCTTATCCCAATCATCTCCTATTTTAGAGTTATTTCCCTTTGATAAAATAACATTGAAATCATATATTTGTACTGTTGTTACCGTCATGGCTAAGCAGTGTTGGAGTCAAACAGTGTTAGAGTCAGGCAGTTGGGGGCATAGTGTTTTACAAACACCAGCTCTAGTTCACATTGTGATTGTTTTGTGTCTTCTCCCTCCATCGGTCTGACATTTATCGTTCATCTCAAAATCATCACAAAACTGAAGGTAGGATCTGTTTCAAAAGTAAAGGTTGTATCGGCGAACGCAGACACCATCTTGGTTGCTATCAATAAGCGGTGTAATACGAATATTAATTAGGGTAATTAGGCTAACCAATGGGGAGCCTTGCAGGTGTTATAACACGTGTGGTTATATGATTTTTATGACATGGGTTATTTCACTGAATAACGTGACGGTCATGTGATAATAACGGTTATGTGATACAAACTAAATCTAAACAAATGTGGAAACCGTTCAGTTATAAGAAGAATTCTCTGCTTTACGTAAGATTCAAAACCACAACTCATCTGTATTTTGCTTGACGCGGTGTAACGCCGCTAAATGTGCTTAGTGAAACCCGTTAATGCTTTAGCGCTGCAAAAGCAACGTTTAGTTTTACCCGTTAACACTCAGCTTTGCTACTGCAACGCTTACTGTTACCCGTGAACACTAAGCGTTGCAGTTGCAACGCTTAGTGTTAACGGGTGATAATATGTCTACGTGTTGTCAATACATTGTGCAATAACAACGCATAGTGTTAACTTTGCCAGTTTCGGTCTTCATTGTTTCATTTGTTCGCTTCATGTTTTACAAGCTTATATATCATTAGAAAATATTCCTATAAGAATCATAGGCATCCACTACACATTGATGAAAGTGCATTGTGTTATATGTCCTGGCCTTCTGTCGTTCGAAGGGATTTGCATAAAAAGCCAAATCCCTGTTAATGGAGTCCTAGTTTTAACTCTTGGCCATAAATTTAAAGATAAGTAGTTAAAAAATGAAAGCAGACTCTCTAAGGCACCTATCCCCAGATATGAATGCTCACTGTTGAGTGATTGTCAAGACTACCTTTGTAGTTCACACCTAGACAAAAGAAATGCACAATAAGTATTAAAACCTTTGTAGTTCACACAGACAAAAGAAATGCATAAGAAGTATTCAAACCAAGGTTTTAAAACTTTAAACATAGGTTTGAACTTGACACCTATGTTTCAAATTTTCAATCCTGCTTTGGAATCTGGAGACTAATTGTGCATTTGACTTGCCATACTAAGGCCCTTTTTTGCCCTAAAAATGTTAAAATTTTGAATCACAGCTGAAAAGCCAATCATTCCGGTATTGCTAAAGTGATTGTCTGTCTACACAAGGCTTACAGTAACGGTTGATCCAGTTACTTGATCGTCATCATCGACGATTAGTGCAACCACAGCAAGGTAAACAGCAGTAGTCGCAACGCTTATTGTTAACGAGTTACACTAAGCGTAGAATTGGTTTAAACGTATTTATTTAATCAACAAATAAACATGATACACAATATACATAATATCAGCTAAGGATTTGAACGAAAGCTATAAATAGCTTATAAAGTTCATCTCCTAATATGATAGCAAATGTGAACGTAATGGCGAGTCCATCTGTGAGCATTATACGAATGCCTACATATATATATGTCAAATTGTGGAATATAAGTCTGCAAGAGAAGATAATGACACAGAAAAAGAGAGGAGATAAATAAATATATAAATATGTAAATAAAACAAATGACACCAAAAAGAGCAATAAATAAATAAATAAATAAATAAATAGAAAAATAAATGAAAACAAAGCGAAATAAAGGTAAACTGTAAATTTCCTCTAAACACATTTGTAATATTTATTGAACAGAGCTGCAAACATATTTGCAAATGTATATATACACAATACACAAACACGCATACATATATGCACACCTAAACATGCAAATACATATCTACATATTCAGTCATGCACATACGCCCATGTGTCCTACATAAACATCATATATTCATTTGCTCACATTTCGATCTGGTTTACCGTGTTCAACTGTATATCCAACGACAAGTGAGGAAGTAAGTAAATAAATAAATGAATAAAATGAAAGAACGAAGCGATAATTGGCTACTAATCAATACAGCACCACCATCTAGCTCATACATATACATATATATTCTCGGTATCATATGTATAAGCGTAGAATTAACAACAAGTGGCGCCACAACGCTGTCCACATCATAATAACTGCAGTAAAATTGTTCATGTTGGATTGCTTGAGTCCGCTGGTAATAAAGTTTATCTCGGAGTCCGCTGGGAATAATATTTATCTCTTAAGGGGATACGCTCTCTGTCTTTTGTCTCCCTCTGAAAAGTGGCTTACTCTAAAAAGAAAGTTTATGCTTCCAAAGGGTCTACTCTAGAAAGACAGAATTTGCTCCCCAGTGGATTAAATTATTTCCTTTTAGAGTAGACCACTTTTCAATGGGGGTTTACTGTGCAGAAGAGAAAACACAGTTGCGATACATACAAAACGCCACGATCATGAAGCACAACCTCTCCGAGGCACTAAAAGCAGAAGAGGTGAAGAAAAATCAATGACAATACAAAAAAAGTAAAAAAAGTTGCTTCCATAGTAGGATATGGTGGAAAACCTACCAAGTGTATTCATTCTCCTTAAAAAGGTGCCACAGATGTAATGGTAGAGGGTTTAGCCCTTTAATATCCGACAATTATGTATTTCTTCATTGTGTAAGTCAGAAGGGCACATCTACACCTATATACATTTATATAGGTGTAAACCGCGTTATTTGCTTCTGTTTCATTTTCAGTGTCTTCTTTCCTCTAAATAATCCAGTTTTTACAGAACACATTTGACGTCTCTACAGCCGATGTTAACCCTAAAAGCGCCAAGAAAACCTACCTCTGAAAATGTCGTCTGCTTATGTCGTCTGCTGAATATTCTTGCAAACTTTCCAAACCTATTTTTTGCATACAGGCTAAGAGTGTGGACCCTAGAGGAGCAGTCTGATCTGAGTCAATACTGTTTGCAAAAATGACTTTTAAAGTCACAAGCAGATGACAAAACAGACGACAATTGTTGTGATTGGCAGTTTAAGGGTTAACTGTGCTTTCTCATAGTGTAGACTCGTATATTTTCTAATACTTTGGAACTAATAAGCTCATTTGATTTGTTACAGTGTGTTAGCGTCGCGTCACAGATCCTGTTACTGCACATGAACAAACTCAGTTAAACTGAGTCTGTCATTCATTTAATATTGAGTCTGTCATTTTCATTGCTTCAGTGTGTTCTTTGTTATCAAAGGATTCCTTTTTACATTCAGACCACTTTTATACATTCAGTCTGCTAACTGCATATGGAACCGCCATACCATAATTACCTTCTAGGGCAGGTTTCAAAATTATTTTTGAAGGGGATAAAATGTACACTTTAAGGGAGGTGTCAAAATTGTTTTGTAGGGACTCTAAATGGAAAAAAATTAAATACGCTTGAAGCAACGTCTGTCCTATTTGAGAACACCCTTTTTCAGAATGAGTTTGATGTGTACGAAAACTAACAAACAAATAGGAAATCACAAAAGTTACACCCCTTGCAACAAAATGGTGGTAAGACTACCGAGTATTAACCTCTTTAAATATTAAAGACTAACAACATAGACACATGTCCAGCAGCTCCTATTATTTATTAGCTCACCTGTGCACGAAGTGCACGGGGTGAGCTATTGTGAACGGTCAATGTCCATCGGCCGCCATCTTTAAAATTTATTTTTAGCTTCTTCTCCTGAACTGAAATGCCAAAATGACTTGAAACTTGCTATTAAGAATCAGGGTGACTTGTAGATCAAAAATAGCTAAAATCGTTCCGATCGGAAATTCAAGATGGCCGCCATGGCTGCAATCTTGAAAACCTGTTTTCCGCTTCTTCTCCCGAACCGAAAGGCCAGTTGACTTGAAACTTGATAGGAAGCATCGGGATGACTTGTACATCAAAAAAAGCTAAAATCAGTCTGATTCTAAATCCAGCTGGCCGCCATGGTCTCCACTTTGAAAATCTAGTTTTCGCTTCTTCTCCTGAAACGAAATGCCAATTGACATGAATCTTGGTAGGAAGCATCGGGGTGATTTGTTGATAAAAAATAGTTAAAATCATTTTGATCGGAAATCTAAGATGGCCACCATGGCGGCCATCTTCAAAATCTGTTTTTCGCTTCTTCTCCTGAACCGAACGGCCAGTTGACTCCAAACTATGTAGGAAGCATCAGGGTGACTTACAGATAAAAAAGAGTTAAAATAGTTCCGATCAGAAATCCAAGATGACGGCCATGGCCGCTTTCTTGGAAATCTATTTTACACGTCTTCTCCTGAACCAAAAGGCCATTTTATCTTGTAATGTATCTTGTAATTGGCCCTCTTGTTTAGATGTTTTCTCCATTTCCGCCAAAGAAGACATTTTTTTAGTCTTCCTGCATAATTTCATCACGAAAACATGCCTATATAGTTCTGATCCCCTTAAACCCCACTTTTCTATAGTAAAACTGGAGTTTACAGGGGTTTACATTATTTTTCTTATTTCTGCTCAAACACATAGAATGTGGGTACTCGTTAGAACCGCCTCGTCGAGGCGGTTCTAACGAGTACCCACAATCTATGTTTTGAGCAGAAATGTGAAAATATCATTTTTTTTATCTGGTGGTACAATTTTCTGTATATTTGAATAGGCGTGTTTTCGCAATGACTATACGTCACGTCCCTTCTAACAAGCAGTGACAATAAGCAGTGCGATAACCCCGCAAGCAGAAACCAAATCGTAAAGGACGAATAATTTGACAACAGTATACCCCTCACAAACACGGGGCGCGGAGTATAATAATGAATCTACTATATAAGGAAAAAAATGCTCCCTGGAGAAGCAAATGCTTTCCTTATACGGTAGACTCCTTTTTAGAAGGGGACAAACTAATTTTGACAGTTGTCTGCCCTAAAAGTATATTGGTTCACCTTCACTGACACTAGTATGTGGAATACTCTTTCCGTCAAGTCTAATGTATAACTGCTTTCTATATTTCAGTTGACAGTGAAATGAAATCAATTCACAGAGGTAATACATTACATGAACACCATATTTACCTTAAGTATTGGGATAGAAAGGGCAGAGCTAACAGATCCTGAAACGTCTGATCAACGTCAGTTTACACTGCTTGCACTCTTTAAGCAGTTTTAGATATATCAACAAGGAGTAAAATGGGCTTGCTCAAAACTGAAAACAAGTATGATTAGACGCAAGGAATATTTAGGGTAAATATGTTTTTTGTTGGGTTTTTTTTGTGTTTTTTTGTGGGTTTTTTCTGTTTTCTCTGATCAAGATCAAGTTAATAATTTCTTACAATAGTTTAGCGGCGTCAGAATGGGTTATATGTAGTACCAGGCTGATCCTATGCGCAAGCGAAAGTCTGTGTTTTGGATTTCTGAAACATAGAAAGCATTATTTAAGATGAACAGTGTATACTAAAAAAACAGTGTACATTAAGAAGTCAAAGCGCGTCATGTTCACGATTTGTTCTTATCGATTGCTCTCCCTTGATTCGCATGAAATGCCAAGTCTTATTTCATCTGAAATTAATAAAACACCTAGAATGCGCAGTCGAGGGTGCGCCATCGCAAATCGCCACGCTCTTTGCTAATGTTGCTAATATCATGACGGACGGATGGACTTGCTCTCCAACACCCTTACCATGAGGGGAGGTCATGTAGCAAGTTTATTTAAATTCCGCCCAGTGGTTTAGGAGGAGATAGCGTGAAGGACAGATGGACAGACGGACGAACGGAAAAATAATGTTGCTCTCGCAAACCCTTACCATGAGGGGAAGTGATGTAGCAAGTTTGGTTGAATCCCCCACCCCCCCCCCACCCCCATGAGGTGATAGCGTGAGTGACAGATGGACGGACGACGGACGCACGGAAAAATAATGTTGCTCTCGCACATTCTTACCATGAGGGGATGTGATGTAGCAAGTTTGGTTGAATTCCGCCCAGTGGTTTAGGAGGAGGTAGCGTGACGGACAGATGGACGGACTACGGACGCATAGAAAACAATGTTGCTCTCGCACACCCTTACCATGAGGAGAAGTGATGTAGCAAGTTTGGTTGAATTCCGCCCAGTGGTTTAGGAGGATGTGACAGACAAATGGACGCACGACGGACGACGGACGCACGGACGGATGGACGCATAGAAAAATAATGCTGCTCTTGTACACCCTTACCATGAGGGGAAGTGATGTAGCAAGTTTGGTAGAATTCCGCCCAGTGGTCTAGGAGATGAGAGTGTGACAGACAAACGGACGGACGACAGACGCACGGACGGTTGGACGCACGGAAAAATAATGCTGCTCTTGTACACCCTTACCATATGGGGAAGTGATGTAGCAAGTTTGGTAGAATTCCGCCCAGTAGTTTAGGAGGAGATAGTGTGACGGACAGACAGAGAATTGTCCATAATTTTAAAACACACAAGTAAACATTCGTCCCAGCGGACGGACGGACGGACTGACGAATAGAGGCGTTAACAGTATCCCCATGGCTTTTTTTTTTTTTTTTTTTTAAAAGTGTGGGGATAAAAATCAGAAAGTCGGTCGTCTGCTGCAATTTTGCTTAACGCTTTAAGTTTATAGTTCGCAATACTGCGATAATGAGTATTTTGTATCCGTCTTTTTAATACGACTTATATAGTATTTATAAAAAGAATTACTCAGAACACTAAACGTTTTATTTCTTTTTTTTTTTTTTTTTTTTTTTTTCAGATTATCCTGGTGCATTGAAAGTCGTCGACGTGTTAGTGAATATGTGTTTTGTTGTGTATGGAATTATCGCCGGCGTCGTGGCACTAGCTCTACTGGGCATATTTCTGTTGATAACAGGTAAACACAATCCAAGAAATAGGTAATTACAGAGCTGGGTTTTTGAGAGAGGTTAGCTTTATGCTGTCATTTTGCTCCTGACCCAGCTAGTAAGTACAAAAAATATCAGCCAATAGGTGGAATATATGTCTAAATACTATGTAGTGATTAGCTGATTCATCTTATAATAATAATAATAATAATAATAATAATATTTGATCACCTGAAGCCTATCGGAATGTCTGGTTGGTGACAATAGAACCTCGTCTTTAACCCTTAAAATGCTAAGAAAACTTGCATCTAAAAATGTCTTTCTTTATGTCGTCTGCCGAACATTCTTGCAAACTTTTCAAACATATTTTTTTGCATACAGGCAAACAGTGTGGACCCTGATCAGACTGCTCCTAGAGGAGCAGTCTGATCTGGGTCCACACTGTTAGCAAATATGACTTTTAAAATCACAAGCAGGTGACAAAACAGACGACAATTGTTTTGATTGGCAGTTTAAGGGTTAAGTAGCAAATTCTTTCCTTTTAGAGTAGACTCCATTTCAGAAGGAAAGCAAAAATAATTTTGAAACAGTTGACTTCACTGAAAGTAAATTTATTTCCACATAATTTATAATGATATTGTAAACGGGCAAGGTAGGTTCTTAGGTTCTTATCGGATTCCGCGAATTGGAAAGCTGATACTGGACCGTATGGCTCGCATATGATATTAAAGCCACCTTCTTACATTTTGTCACATACATACTTACCAAATTCTCATCATCTCATGGCCATTTGTTGTTCTGCTATCTCTACCCCAGCTTCTCCAGGGTAAACACTCAATTAGATATGCTGCAATGACCATGTTTTCAAAAAGTGAAATTTTATTATAAAGGTCACCTTCCCTCATTGCGTCACATTCATATGTTACCAGATTCTCACCGTGATGAAACCAGTTGAGATGTTTATTGGTTTAACTGTGCTGTTGGACATATTATGATCCGAGATCTTTCGAACTCAAGAGCTCATTTTCGGCGATATTCACAACAATAAAGAAGTATAAATGCAAATAAAATTTTAACCATTAGGTATACTGGTCACGATCTTATCATAAATCTAAGTAAATATCTGAATTAAATATATATTAATTTTGATTTTGTTTTCGGTGAACTCATGTATGCAGAATACATCACGAAAACATATCTATATAATTTTGACCCCCTTAAACCCTGGGGTTTACAGGGGTATACATTATTTTTCTTATTTCTGATCAAAAACATTGATTGTGGGTACTCGTTAGAACCGCCTCGTCGAGGCGGTTCTAACGATTACCCACAATCTATGTTTTGAGCAGAAATCTGAAAAAATATCATAATTTTTTTCTCTGAAAATTTTCATTTTTTGGTGGTAAAATTTTCAGTTTATTTGAATAGGCATGTTTTCATAATGTATTATTAAGTATTATAGAGGTTACGAAAGCAAGACATATGGAAGTAGCATCAAGACAAAACCCCTTTATGCAGTTAGTTTTTGCAAATGATGTCTTGATATACCTCTGTAAAACATTCAGATTTGTTCTTATTTCTCAAAGAAAACAGGTGCTGTTTGTACTCATTAGTAATGCGTCGGTAAGGCGCTTATATATGAGTATCAACAACATATGTTTACCTGGAGAAATAAAAAAAGAATCATCTGAATATATCTCTTATCTTAAACTATGGAAGTTATGATATTTTCACTATATAGCATAGAGAAATGGGGAAGATTCGGCTATAAGATATATATTATTCACTTCAAAAATGTTGAAATAGGGTTTAAAATCTGCAGAGTTCTGAAAATTAGTCAAATTAATTGCCTATTAATGTAGACCCCTATATGCCTATATTTTCACTTTATATTAAAGGGAACATGTGGTACATGTTACATGAACGTTTTAATGTTATGCATGTTTTGTATATTTCAGTGATCGTGTTGGTTACCTGTGGTGACTGGAGTGAAGCCAAAGAAAGCTTTGACAGACACCTTATATTCAAAGTTTTATTTATTACACACATGGTAATTTTCATGGGAACTATTGCACTCTTTATTGTTAACATATTGATGCTGGAGTTTATTCAGCTCTACTGTATTCCATTCTATGTGTATTTATTTTCGTTCGCAGTCCTGTTACTGAGGTACTTTTTAATATTCTGCTTTCCGTGGTACGTCAAATGGCCTTTGAGAGGTATTAACGGCAGTGGAGATTTGTTTCTTTGACTGTAAGGAAATGCACACCTATATGATAATACAGTCGAACTTCAATGGCTCGAACATCTTCGGAAATTCGTTCGAGACATGGATAGTTCGAGCCACTGAGGGTTAATCATGGCACCAATTCAGGAAGCAAATAGCGATAATTTAGGGAAATCTTTTCGATTTCTACACAATGATTGTATGTTGAGTCTACTCATTAGAATCGCCTCGATGAGGCGATTCTAATGAGTACACACAACATACAATTTCATGATAAAATAAGAAAAAAATCCCTAAATATTTGTTTTTTTGAGCTATTGGGAGGACTTTGTAGGGACTGGAAAAAGAGTTCGAATCATCCAGGGTAAACGAGCCATCCGTGTTCGAGCCATTGAGGTTGTACTGTATACTGAAATACTGAATATAAGCCGCTACTTCAGACTACGTGCCTTCTGATGTGCACCCAACGAAGACTCAAGCCAACCTGTACATTCGCATTCTCCTCATGAAGAAATTTTGCATTCTTGGCTCTCCAAATGCGCCCATCGAAGATTCTGATCAGACTGCGCGAATGCGCAGTCTGATCTGAATCTTCTTTGGGCGGACATGTCCGAAGATACGTTTCTGACGCCTTGGCTCTTATATACATGTATAAATCACAGCAAGATGATAAGACCCTTACATAATGAGCTAACAGCGAAGGACCTGGTCCGCCTCTGCACCCGTGCAGCATGATCAAAGCTTTCTCTAGTGGAGATATATTCTGCATCATCCGAACATTCTCTAAGCGGGCAGCAGAGGTATTGATGAAACTGTGCGTATCCGTATGCTGATCTGAGTATTCGATGTGAGTTTATGATATAGTATAAGGGCCTGGCCCAAGGGGAGTAGAGTCTTCTCTTTTAGAGTAGACCCCTTTTCAGAAGAGAGTGAAGCACCATTTTGACAGAAAAACGTTCCCTGATAGTGTATAAATTCCCTTCAAAGACATACCTACTGATGTTTTATTGAAAGTACATACGGATTTGAGGATAAATCACCAGAATATTATCGACTTGAGAAAAATCACCAATTTGAAAAAAAGCAATACCCATTTGAGATAATTACGCATTTAAGGAAAAATACAAATTTGAGAAAAATTACCCATTTGACAAAATTACCCATTTGAGATAATTACTCTTTTGAGAAAAAATACCAATTGGAGGAAAATTACACATTTACAAAATACCAAAATTGAGACAATTACCCATTTGAGATAATTACTTATTTGAGAAAAAAATACCAATTTGAGAAAAATTACCAATATGAAAAAAAAATACCCATTTAATACAATTACTTATTTGAGATAATTACTCATTTGGGAAAAAAAAAAGTACTCATTTGAGAAAAAATACTATTTGAAAAAAAATACCCATTTGAGACAATTACCCATTTGAGATAGTTATTCATTTGAGAAAATGAGTCATTTGAGAAAAAAATGCAATTTGAGAAAAATTACTCATTTGAGGAAATTACCTATTTGAGGAAAATTACCCATATGAGAAAAACACCCATTTGAAAAAATATCTATTTGAGAAAAATACCCATTTGAGAAAATTACCCATTTGAGAAAAAAATACCCATTTGAGAAAAATTACTCATTTTAGAAAATTACCAATTTGAGAAAATTACCCATTTGAGAAAAATTCAGTACCAAGTTGCGAAAATTATCCATTTGAGAAAATTACCCATTAGGATCGCAACGTGTACATTTCTAGCGGGCGCATGACATTTATACAACGTCGCATCAACGTCGCATACGGTTTCCGACATGAGAGCCCATAAACGTTTATTGTCTCCGTCTGAAAAAGGCTCAATTCTAAAAGGAAAGAATAGCTCTCCTTGAAAGGCCCCGAGTTTTAGTGGTAATAGTTGTTAACATTTGTTTGCCTTTATGCCATAGCAAGTATCAAAGCAAATCTTAATAAATTTAAAAGAACATCAGTTATGTAAAATATACGGGTGGTAATCAAAGGAACTAGCTAGCTCCAGATTGAGTCAATATAATTTTGTTTCTTCCATCACGAAAACATGCCTATATAATTTTAACCCCCTTAAACCCAACTTTTGTATAGTAAAACTGGGGTTTACAGGGTATACAATATGTTTTCTTATTTCTGTTCAAAAACATAGATTGTGGGCATTCGTTAAAACCCCCTCGTCGAGGCGGTTCTAGCGAGTACTCACAATCTATGTTTTGAGCAATCCGAATTTTTTATCTGATTTTTTCATTTTTTGGTGGTAAAATTTTCAATATATTTGAATAGGCATGTTTTCGTAATCCGGGAACACTGGAGCTAGGTCCCCCAATACACTGTTGGTGAACATAGGTATATATGAAAACATTTCATCACTAATTACCTTATTATCATCGAAGAAAGATAAACTACGGCAATGCTATTCCGTGTATATACGATTAAACTTTGTTCTGGTAGGAATTTACTTTGGAAATCCGCAGGGCTTGAACAAAAATTATTACAACTTTTGATTACGGATTTGAAAGTACTCCATTTTCTGTCAACACGGAGATTTGGAGCCATTACTTCTTTTTTCCATTAAAGATACATCCTTGAGACCCCTGAGGTACAAACCCTAGCAAAAACAACCACGAAACATTATAAATAAGCTGACAAATACTGACGTTGATATTGTGGAAGCGAATAATAACGAAATTTCCGTCCGTGCTAGTTCCACCAACAAAGGGTTAGTTCCGTCGACAAATTTTGACTCACTAAAACCAGATGGCTGTGCATTTGATTATCCATGGATATTCTTCCCAAATGTTTTTCAAGGATTATTCAATCCGTATATGACGCAGGGGCGAGAACCCGTTTTCAACAGTATGTACAACAACAACTGTAGGAGTTGTCCTTCGTGAAGCGGATTTTCTTTTAATATGAAGCCTTCGTTGGGAGCTTATTTGTTTTTAACTCTTTCATCCTGCACACCAAGACATCCTTTTTGCAAACAGTGTAGATCCTGATGAGATGGCTCAAAACGAGCCATCTCATCAAGATCTACACTATTTGAAATTCTAGTCTTGAATTTTGACTGATACCCCTATTTCCAACAGTGGATTTGTCCAAAATTAAAGCTGGAAGAGTCCATTTTAGAAACTCAGGGGTGAAAGGGTTAAAGTCTTTAGATTTGAAACACACCTAGATTAAATGTATACATCTTGATTCCCTCTTTTGTAGGAGAAGAACTAAATAAGCCTAGCTTTCGTTCTGATCCTAATGTTAGTTTACATGTCATATTGTATATTCTGTAACATTTGTTTGATTATAATAAATATGTTAAAATCAAATGTGTTCTTTTTAGCCCAATCTATCTATCTATCTATCTATCTATCTATCTATTTTGTCTTGTCTTGTCTTGTCAGTCTGTCTCTGTGTCCATGTGTGTGTGTGTCCGTCTATCTATCTATCTATCTATTTATCTATCTATCTATCTATCTATCTATCTATCTATCTATCTATCTATCTGTCTTGTCTTGTCTTGTCTTGTGTGTGTGTGTGTGTGTGTGTGTGTGTGTGTGTGTGTGTGTGTGTGTGTGTGTCCATCTATCTATCTATCTATCTATCTATCTATCTTGGCTTGCTTTGGCTTGTCTTGCCTCGCTTCGACTCGCCTTGCCTCGCCTCGCCTCGCCTCAACTTGTCTTTCTGTCTGTCTGCCTATCTATCTATCTATCTATCTATCTTGTCTTGTTTTGTCTTGTCTTGTCTATCTGCCCGTGTGTCTATCTATCTATCTATCTATCTATCTATCTATCTATCTATCTATCCTTGTCTTGTCCTGCCTCGCCTTGGCTTGCCTTGCCTCGCCTCTCGGCTCGCCTCGCCTCGCCTTGTCTTTCTGTCTGTCTGCCTATCTATCTATCTATCTTGGCTTGCCTTGTCTTGTCTTGCCTCGCCTTGGCTTGCCTTGCCTCGCCTCGCCTTGCCTTGCCTTTTCTTTCTCTCTGTCTGTCTATCTATGTATCTATCTCTGTATGTATGTATGTATGTATGTATGTATGTATCTGCTTACTTACCTAACTATCTTGTCTGGTCTTGTCTATCTATCTATCTGTCTGTCTGTCTGTCCTGTCCTGTCCTGTCCTGTCCTGTCCTGTCTTGTCATGTCTATGTCTGTTCGCGCAGTCTAATCAGAATCTTCACTGGGCGCATTTAAGATAGCTAAGGATGCAAAGTTTCTTCATGCGAACAACGAAAACTCTGATCAGACTGTGCGGATGTGCCAGCTGATTTGTCTTCGTTGGGCGCACATATCAGTAGGTAGGTTTTCACATGTTGCGACTCTTATGTTCCAGACAATAACAAATCGTCTGCATAAAGTCGGTAAATACAATGCTTCTCTATTTTACCCAAAGCATTTGGACAGACAGGCCTGAGCCAACAGTGTAGACCCAGATCGGACGCCGCATTCTGTGTCGTCCGATCAGGGTCTACCTTTTTTGCAATTCATCCAGCAGTGTAGTAAAATGTAGAGAAATGTACTTGATCCAAATCAAGGACAAGTATGGCAGGATTGTTGAATTGTCAATTTTAATTACTTGTCCACGGACAAGTAAATGGCCAAGATCCACTTGTCTAACCAAAATTTACTTGCCCGAAAATTGACCCTTTTCTTATTTCTCGAAGAAAACGTGTTGTGGGTACTCATTAGAAGCGCCTCGATGAGGCGCTTCTAATGAGTATCCACAACGTATGAAATCTTAAAATATATATCTCATAATCTAGATATTCTTATTAGCTAGAGCTTTGAAGTTCTTGTCTCAGGACAATTAAATAGAAATTTCTTGCTTTTCCTCAGGGAAATGGGGTACGTTGGGCAAGTCGGGGATGGTATTTCCACAGTCCTATGATAAGGATTTAAGGTGTCAGCGCAGTTGGGTCTGCGCATGAAGAAAATGTGGGTCCTTGGCTGTCCTCAGAGCGTCCAGAGTATGACCTGATCAGACTAGGCAGATGCGCAGGCTGATGTGAGTCTTCCCTTGGCGCACGTCATAAGATACATATTGTCAAGTTTCGGCTCACACGTGTGTCATGCATGAATAGAACAGAATAGACTTTTATTCAGACAAAAGACAACGACCCACACTGTAAAAAATCACGTAGATTTGACGGTAAATACTGGCAACTGGCTGCCAGCGCCTTTACCGTAATTTTTTACGGAGCCCGTAAAACTTTCGCTGGAATTTTCTCGTAGGATGGGATAGGGGTAAGGATGTGTAAGCTTAAGATACGGTGCGGTAGCTCACATCCCTGCTATGCCCTACACGTTACCTACCTTGCCCTACACTGCCCTACCATGCGTAATTATTACTGTAAATAATCTACAGGCGCCCGTAAAATTTACGGTAAATGTACTGGCAGCTAGATGTCAGTATTTACCGTAAAATCTATGGGATATTTTTACAGTGCATGTAAGAAAAGAAAATGAAACTAGCACTGAGGTCTGTTAATATCACATGCATTTCAATATGTTGCGACAGGTTACACATAACTAATGTGGAACAAATCTGCATTACAAAATAAAATAAAGCAAGTGACAATTGCTTCCCTTGCAAACAAAACCAATACACCAGTCAGTCTTGAGCAAATAGTGTAGACCCAGATCCGTTGCCTCCCTTGCAAGCAAAATAAACGGGTCAGTAGAACAGCTTCCCTAAGTGTTTGACAAACAGACTTGCAGAAACAGTGCAGACCCAGATCAGACGTCGCACAATGCGGCGTCTGATCTAGGTCTACACTGTTTGCCATTCATCGGGCAGTTTTTAATACGTCAACAAGTAGCAATGGACATGTTAAAATTTAAGGAAAAGTATAATAAAGAGTTACATGTAAGGTGTGAGAATATTTAAGAAACAAAAGATAAGAGATTTTTAATTATGAACTAGATTGTGCGCCCAGCGAACGCTAAGATCAGCCTGCGCATCCGCGCAGTCTGATCAGGTTCTCGTTGTCTCCCTGAAGACGTTTTCGATACTTGGCTACACACAGATTTGGAAGACTTATCAGACTGCGCTGATGCACATGCAGTCTTGTAAGAAATGCTGTGCCCCGGCTCGGATAGTACAATTTGTTTTCTTGCAAGTGCTAAACTGCACAGAAGTCAATGTATCTAAACGAATAGCTTTTGTTAAAATATATATATATATATATATATATATATATATAAATATATATATATATATATATATATATATATATATATATATATATATATATATATATATATATATATATATATATATATATATATATATAACCTCAATGGCTCGAACACGGATGGCTCGTTTACCTTGGATGATTCGAACTTTTTTCAGCCCTACAAAACTCTTCCAATAGCTCAAGAAAACAAATATTTAGGGATTTTTTCTTATTTTATCATGGAATTGTATGTTGTGTGTACTCATTAGAATC